>CM037851.1:36150366-36592123 GCA_021234595.1 Delia radicum | reverse complement strand
TTTGGGGACAGTCCCCAAAGTAAGCAAATGTCCCTAAACTATGCGGGGGAATGAATAAATGTCTCTAGAGTATGCGGTGTACATACATAAACTTATATATATATATATATAAACTTATATATATAAGTTTTTAATTGATAAAACAAAATTTTATCAATCTAATTATAATTGTTCCCTAAAGAAGTCACCCAATGTGGAGACGAAATATTGGAAATAAAGACCCTAGTAAAAAGATTTAGATATGTCCAGATATGATCACATCCAATTATATCCAAAATTTGAGTCAATCCAATTATATCAGAGTTCAGATATATTTATATATAACTTCAGATATAATTATAAATCATTTTAGATATGTGTATATATTAATATATTTAAGGTAATATATAAATAAATATGGACTCAGATATGATTGGATAGACTCAAATTTTAGATATAATTATATATGGTCATATATGATCATATATAAACTTTTTACGCAGGTTTTTCTTCTTTTAAAAAATGGAATTAATTCTACACAGCTTAAAAACTTAAATATGCAAAATATACGGAACTTCGTCACTTAAATTCCAAAATTAATTTAAAACCAATAAATTACGAAAGAGCAATAAAACATTACTAAATTTATTTTCTCTTTTAGTCTATACACTTTTTACAAAAAACTTGTTAGTGTTTACTGTCGTTCTTATTATTTTTTTCATATTTCGATATGATTTTACTATTTTGTAATTTCCGTTAATTCAGTGAAACATACAACGAAAAAATATATATCTAATGAAAGACCACCAAATTATACACAATCTAGCAGTTTTTAAAAATTAAAAATTAATTTTAAAAGGAAGATGTTATAAAATTATTTAAAATATAACCAAACGATCTTATTATTTTTTCCACCACTGTATGACAATATATGAACATATATTATCATTTTTAGCCGGGAAGACAAAAAAAAAAAAAAAAACACATGAAAAACTTCAATGTAATCATACATAATATACCAACTGAAATGTGACTTAACAAATCTTATCGTTTCATTTTATTTAATAAAAGTAGACTAAATTTTAATTGGCACATTAAATGAAATTAATTAACTAGACATCACCAATTTGCATTATACAAATTTACGCAAAAATTAAATAAAAATGTTCGGTATTAACACTTAATAAACTAAAAGCGAAAACGATTTTGTTTTTAAAAATAATATTGGCAAAAACAAAAACAACATTTGTTGCCAATTTGTCTGGCAAACCAATATTATTATAGAAATTGTATTTGAATCGACAGTTAAAGCGTTAATTAATTGTGGCTTTTTAATTAATCGTTTATTTAATGTGTGAATTATTTTAAATTTTTATTATTTGTGTGTATTTTTATTAGCTGCCCTATTTTGAAATATTTTGCCGCTTATAAGGTTATCAGAGAGTTTTCGGTATGCTGCATTGTATGATTCGAAATCGTATCGATAAATAACATGGTCACAGTGACATTATCATTATTTTTTGGCCTACCAGTATTGTCACCAGATTACTCTCTACATTACTTTAGTACAAATAATAATAACTTATTTGTAATTAGTTAATTAGTTACCAGTAATGACACCAGCTTACTCTCTGCGTTACTTTACAATAAATAATTTGTTGCCCATAAACTCTTATTTAAATATAAAGAAATAATCTGAAAATTTGTTGAACTCATTGCTTTTTCAACTCTTTTTTATATATAATTTATATGGGCAACTTCAAAAATTTACGGCACCCAGACATTTTTTTTTAACTTTTTTTTTTTTTGTCTGACATCAATGTCGATTTGCGTGTGTATAAACCGATATTTGAGCATGTGAAATCCGTTCGAGTTAATCATTTTTATTAAACGGCGCAAATGTTACGGCGGTTTAAAGTTAAAAATTAAAAAAAAATATTAAAATTACAGTTTTTGTTAAAATTGAAGAAGGAAGGCTTTCTTAGCACACTAAAATATTTGTAAAAGCTTCAATACTTTTTAAAATACACTGAAAAAAAAAATAAATTTTTTTTTTTATCGTGTATGCATATAAAAATTTATTTAAAATTGTTAAACATTTTACAAAATTACGGCTATATATATAAAATACTTGTTGGGATTCTGGGTTACTTATTAACCCGAATTCAAAAATAATTCTTTTAAATTTTCAAAATCAAATAGTTCATACAAGGATGCTTTTTGAGGTTAGAAACATTTTGTTTCCTCCATAAAATTTTAAATCCTTAAAAGTTTTTGGTGCGTTTTCGATTTTAGTATCAATCTCAGTAAAGTCTTCCATTCGATGTACGTTTGAGCGCTTTAGTTGTCACAAAGCGAAATGTATTTGGAAAAAACTGCCGCTGCACGCGCCAGGATTGAAAAAAATTATTTTTTTTTATACTTCATCAGTTTAGTCCGTCGCGAAGATTCTATTTAGATACCTAAACATGTTCCCATACCATGTTTTGATATAAAAAAAAGCTTAAAAAAAAATTATTTTTTTTGCAAAAATTTTCAAAAGTTCATAAAATTTTTGCGTTTAAAATTTTTAAAGTGCGTTTTCGCCTCGGAGGTGCACTTTACGAAGTTACTCACATCACGCAATACACTAGCCAACTTATTAGACAATTCAGATTGTCAGACGCAAAAAAGATACATTTTCAAAAAATTTACGCTAATTTCTTTTAAGTTTGTGATGTCCGTGATACGTTATTGGTGCGCTGACACCAACTTGATATACCTCAAACTTTATAAAATTACGCAGTTTTTTTAATTCTGCGCTTAAAACTCGTTTTTATTAACTGCGCAAAAACCCTATTTAAAATCTTCAAAAAGTTCAAAATTCGGATAATTTTGGTTTCACTTGTAAACCACCATGCAACTTTTCACCCAGCAGCGATATAATTTTTTTTAATTTTTCGAATTTTAGATGCCCCCCAATTCTTAAGGTGAAGACTTTTCAACGTAAAACTTTGCACGTCATATCCTTCAAGTATAGTCATCCAAACCCTGTACAATGTTTTTTTCAATTTATAAAACTTAACGAAATAAGAGCCATAGTATGTCGGTTTCAGCAGGTGCTCAAAAAATTTGAAATAGCCCATATACATATATATACTCATTATTTTTTCAACTCTATATTTTTTCATTATTTTTTCAACTCTAGTAAGGGCATATATAACTATAAATTTTTGATTGTTTGTAAGATGGAAAGTGATGACATCTTACGCAAGCAGGCCATTTATGTTTTTATTTTTCAAATATCACATGGAGTCCCAAGTTCGAATTCCGTGTGGGCACATTTTATTAAAACAAAATTTTCAATAACAAAAATGTTTTTTTATTATATTTAGTTTTTTTTTTTATTTATTTTTAGACTCATTATTTTTGTCCATACTGGTAAGCATTCGGTAACCACATATTATTTTATTTTTCGTATGGTGATAAGTAATGATATGCCATTATTTTGCGCAACATCCCCATATAAAAGTTATGAAATTTGTAATGAAAAATGTAAATACTTGCCACTACCAAATATGTACTGATATAAACACTTATATGGTAATGATTTTCTACACTGTGATATTTTTAACTTTGATTTAAACTTAACACCGCCATAATGTTTGCGTCGTTAAAGATAATTGATTTACGCGATTGGATTAAGCTTCCTTAAATATCAGCTAACACATACAAAATAAAATGTTGCAAATATTTTGCATCAAAGTGTCGAAATAACAATAATTTGGAATAGATTCTACCGCGTAACATTTTTAAGTGTATAACTGAGACCTGTATAAATGTTTTGAAATATTTTATTTTTTATCAATTACGCGCTGAGTATGTTTAATTTTGTGGTTGAATACTATTGTTAAATTATGCCATATTAAACCACTACTATGATTTAGTTTCTGATATCCCAGCAAAAAATAACCTCTATTTGGTAAGCAGTTAGTAACTACATTTGTATGCTACCAAGAAAGTGCTTCACCATTTTTGGTGCCAAATTGACAATTAAAATTTTGACAAAATGTATAGGGCAACCAACAAAAATTTTTCTAAAACTTCGGGTTCTGATGAGATCTTTATCCAGATCGAAATACTAGTATCAACCTAGCTAATATATTTGATTTGCTTTGTTTTTGGTAAAATACGGTTGAAAACTCGTTATAAATTAAAAATAACGTAAAAATAATCTCGATGTATACACACAGAGAAATAAAGTGCCAAACGAATCGAAAAGTGTATTTTAATGGTAACAACTTATAAATTCAGTTAGTACAACGATATATTTTTTTTTTTTTTTATTTATGAATTTCAAGTCCTTGGGGCCTAATTAATCCAGATTAATAAGTATGGCAGTTACAAAAAAATTAATTGGACTTAAAATTATAAAATTCGTTTTGTATATTCATTTGCTGATCTTAATATAAATAAAATCATAATTAAAAGTACAAACTATTTTATGTATGAAAAAAATTACAAAAGTATTAACACCCCCCTTGCACAAATACTGAAAATAAAGCTACAATATAATCCCGAAAGTGGCAAGTAATGTAGCAAGCTTCCTACAATTTTTTTAATAAAACCTTTTTAAAATTAGAAATATATCCAGTGAATTGGCGATCTTCATTATTACTTTATATTACTGAGTTCCATGTTCTAGTTACTCTTACAACAAAAGATTTATTCATAATAAGAAATGAAAATCGTGAAAAATTAATTGAATGTGTTCTCGTAGAGGTACCAAAATTGAATCTTTAAAGAAGATATGGAGGATTTCCATTTTTAATGATTTTATAAAATTGAACCATTATTCTTAAATCATTAAAATTTTCAATATACACTCACAAAGTTTTATAATAATAAACAAAACAGTATTGACTCCCTGCCTAAAACTATGTTTGGAGTTATCATACTTTGTGAAAACCACATACATCGCGTTTTAGAAGGGTTTACACTTAGAAAATTGGATTCTGACCATTCCATAATATGAAGCAAATCATCATTGAACATTGGTTTCCATATACGAAAGACCAAATCCCTTATCATCAGCTAGCAACTGAATATCATCTGCATATAGGGTTTGGGATTTCCCGGAATTTTTTTATTTCCCGGGAAACGGGAATGAAAAAATATGTTTAAATTTCATAAATTTGAGATCACTTAGTATTAAAGATATATACAGTGATGTAAAAACATTAGGATATCAAAAAACGAGCTTTTAAAATTATCAATGCGTTTAACAAATCATTTGACATTCTGTTTCGAAACTTTGTTACAAGATTTCCAGCAACTAAGAAAACACGTTCGCTTTCCACTGATGTTGGCTTTATTGTTAGTAGAGCATTATACAGTTTATCCAAATTTTTGATACGGTGCACATTGGGGCCAAATGAATGAAAAGTGGCGATTAATTCAAAATATGAACTTTAAAATTCATGATCGTGTTTGGTACCGGGTGAAAGTGGATAAAATTCTGCATCACTAATTGCAAAAATTATACTTTTAAGTTGTTTGCTTTAGTTGAAGTGAGCACTTAAAGTTGAATAATTGTTATTTTTTTTTGTGCATATTGAAAAAAAGTGAAAATTTTGATATTTCAATTGATAATTTTTTCTATTAATACTTCTAAAAGTTAAATTTTTATAATGGAACCGTCAACTTCAGGTAGTTTACTATATAGTACATGTTTTTTTGTTTAAATAAATGTTTTAAAAATATTAAATGTTAATAAAATAAAATTAGCCCAAAAATGGGCTATTTTTGATTTATATATGGAGTTTCAACAACTTTGTTCGTGAGCTTGCGTAAAATCGTCTATATAGTGTTATAATATCAGATCTCAACTAATAAACCCCAAAATATTTTTTTGCGATTTTTGGCGACTTTTGAGTTATGGTTGTTTTTGTGAAATAACTCAAGATGCTAAAAATCCACAAGTTGTTTTTACTTTGTTTTGTCATTATTTTCGTTATAGTAGTTGTTATTGTAGCTAAAAAAAGTGTTGTTAATTAGAGATGGGGGCGTGAGTAACTTTAATTCACGCATGCTCACGTGATTGCGTATGTTGGGTTTATTTACTATGAATAAAACTAATTAAATTATTTTACATGTCTTTATGATATTTCAATGAATTTTACTTAAACATTTGTTAATTTTAAATTATTAGAAAATTGTATATGGCACAAGTGCACTATTTTGAAAAATTGAAGGAGGTCACGCTCCCATCCCTATTTATTATTGTCATTTATTTGAGTCCTACATAATAACTGTTGGTCATATACATGCATCATACGAGTAAAGTTTTAATTTTGTTTTAAGCTGGTGATATCAATCTACTAATATAATGATAATACATTTTTAAGAATTTCTATCCATCCGTAGGGTATTATTGATTCGGTACTGACACGTTTATTTATTGTTTTAGCTGTCAATGTTTTGTGATGTGATGTTACATATTTAAAGTGTTGTGAAAGTGTAAATTATTCGGTACAGGTTTAAAGGAATTACTTTTTGCAAATTTTAAACGAATAGAAATCTTATTAATTTTAGGAACATGTCCCAAAACAATTTTCATTCCTCGTCATGAGTTGCATAATTTTATGAGGAGTGCAGAACCTAAATCACTTCAGGATAAATTTAAACTTTTGAGATGGGAAGTAATAAAACGTGTCGACCCTTCGGATATGGTAGATTTTATGACAAGGTTTCATAATTTTTGCTCTAGCTATGAGATTCGGTGGCAAAAATGTCATAGAAAGAATGAAATTTTTGTAAAAAATAATAAGAATTGGCTGGATGCCTCAATCTCATTCAGTCCACCACCAAAACCACAACAAAAAAGAGGTCGCAATGATCTCTCATTTGAAGAGTGCAAAGAAAAAACAAAAGTTAAGAAATGTAAAGACATAAGAGATCAAATTTCTTTGCCTGTTTTGGCTTACGCCACACAAATGAGCTTGAGAGCTGCTGGAAAAATAGATGAGTCGAAAATTGTTAAGGAAATAATATCATCTCCAACAAAATCCAAAAAATACCGAAAAAGTATGGAACAGGTACCACCACAGCAGTTAACTCCGGATGAAGCTCTGTCCGTTTAGGTAGAAGCGAAGCTAAGTCGCCACCAATATAATGTTATTAGAAAGGTTGCACCTGAGAAATTTCCATCATATAAATTGGTCCAAAGAGCTAAGAAAAAATGTTACCCAAAGGGAGAACAAATGAAAATTTCTGAAACATCAGCGCAAGTTAGCCTACAAGGAATATTGGATCATACCACTGAACGCCTTTTGTCGGTTAAAAATGCAGATTTAAATTCGTTAGACAACGAAGAAATCGAAAAAATTACTTTATACACTAAGTGGGGCTTTGACGGAAGTTCAGGGCATAGTTCTTACAAACAAGCCTTTCATGACAGTAATGCATCTGATTCTTCTGTATTTATTACGTCAATTGTACCATTAAAATTAGTTTGTAAAAACAAAATCATTTGGCATAATCCTCGACCGTCTTCAACTAGGTTTTGCAGGCCATTAAAAATTGAATTTATGAAAGAAACGGTCAACAGTATTAAAACAGAAAGAGAAAGAGTGGAGACAGAAAAAAAAGCTCTTATCGATACAGTGATATCAGTTGGAGAAAGAAATATAAAAGTGAACCACAAACTAATTCTCGTTATGATTGACGGTAAAGTGTGTAACGCGATTACAGACACAAAGTCCACACAAAAGTGCTACATATGTGGCGCTACCAGCAAGGAGTTCAACAATATTGAACAAATGATTTCTAGAGATTACAACGTAGACTTCATGCAGTTCGGTTTGTCTGTCCTACATGGCTGGATAAGATTTTTTGAATGTCTTATTCACTTGGCATATAAACTTCCAATTCAAAAATGGCAGGCAAGAAGTGACGAAGAAAAAAAAATTATTGCTGAAAATAAAAGTCGTATTCAACGCGAATTTAAAAAGAGAACGGGATTGATCATTGATCAACCAAAACCTGGTTTTGGTAACTCTAATGACGGGAATACTGCAAGACGTTTTTTTAAGAATGCAGAAGTATCTGCTGAAATTACTAATATTGATTTAGAGTTGATCAAAAATATGCACACAATATTAATTGTAGTTTCTAGTGGTATTGAGGTCAACATTGAAAAATTTACAAACTTCGCTAATAACACTGCCAGGCTATTTGTGAAAAAATATCCATGGTACTATATGCCTCCTACTCTTCACAAATATTTTATTCATGGGCCTGAAATTATATCATTATCGCCATTGCCAATTGGTCAGCTAACCGAAGAGTCTCAGGAAGCCAGAAATAAAGATTTTAAAAGTTATAGGGAGAATTTTGCCCGTAAATGCAGTCGAGAAAAAACAATGGAAGATATCTTTAATAGATTTCTCATAAGTTCAGATCCGTTTATAACAAGCATGAACAATAGTTCTAAAAAGAAAAAAGAGCTAATGCCAAAATCTGCATTGGAGTTGCTTGTACTTCCCAGCAATCAAAATAGCAATGATGAAGATGGAGATGAAGATGGAGATGAAGATGGAGATGAAGATGGAGATGAAGATGGAGATGAAGATGGAGATGAAGATGGAGATGAAGATTCTCCATGAAGATGAAGATTAAGATTATTGTAACGAATTAATTTATGATTATGAAATTGAATGTGAAGTAAATACTAACATTGAAGGTAATAATGATTATAATAAAAAATTGTTGTTTTCAAAAAAAAAAAAATAGAATAACCGATTTTAATTAAATTTTTTTTAAATAGTGTGTTTATGGTTATTTATCAATAAAAAAACAATTAGATTTTCAAATGTTGCATTTTTGAGCAAAATTTTAAAATTTCGAGAAAAAAGGTATGATTTTAATTTAAAAATTTTCTAATAAAAATACATATAAAATATTTATTCCTTATTATTTTTAAAAATATTACTTATTTTTCTTAAAGTACATTTAGTATGCTTTAATTTGCAATTTAATTGAATAATTTATAGCGCACCGTTCCAAAAATACAGCAAAAAATGTGAAAAAAGAGGATTTTTTACAGAACACAAAATGGCCCATAAAGGGTTAAAAAATGTGTTTTTTCACTCTGTTTTTTTTTTTAAATGTTGGTTTTTTATGTATTTATAAATATCCATTAATAAAAAATATTTTTTTTTTTAAATTACGACTTATATGAATTAATCGCCACTTTTCATGCATTTGGCCCCACTGTGCGGTGGTTAGAAGTTTTAAAAAGAGCCAACTCTTTTTTTGAAAATATTTTTATTTTTTCCTGCTGATATTTTGGGTATAGCTTTCGCATTGCTAATTGCATTATTTAATTTATTTTTAAAAGTTTTATCAGCTTGTACTTCGGAAACGTCGTCATCACTACTAGATGATACTTCATTATCATATTGCCCAAACAGGAGTTTATACATTTGTTCGGCGAATATTTTTAAACTACTTTAAATGTATTTGAACAGTTTTTAATATATTCACAGTCTTTTAAATAATTAATTTATGATAACATATTATTGTCACGGCGATCATTAATTTTGGTTTTAATTGTGTCAACCATCTTTCCGGAAAGTGAAGATTGGTAGATACAAGCAGCTCGTATAGCATATTCATTATGACATCTGCAATTAAAAGATTAGTGTCACGTCGACTTAGGGCCTCTACAGCATCCTTAATTGGATTTAAAACTTCAACCAAAACTTCTAAAAGAGGAATGTGGTCTTCAATCCATTAGTCTGTGGAACTAAAATCTATTAAAGTTTTTTTGATGGAATTTTTTGTTTTCAAAAAAGATTCTATCATTTCAACCATGCTATTCCATCTAGTTCTGACGTCGAGAATTAATTGAACTTCTTTATGATATGGTGGCCACAATATAAAATAAAATCTGCCGTTTTTATGATACAATTTTGTTTTATTTTGAGAGTTTTTAACAAAAAAGTTTTAGTTTTGGTATTCAAAATATTTTTTATGACTAAAAATAAAAAAATATGTTGTATAAACACACAACTTTAAAAAAAAATATTTTTTCTTTTTTAAATTCCCGTTTTCCCAGGAAAATTTTTTTTCCGGCATTCCCGCCAAGCTTTTCCCGGGAAATCCCGGGAATTCCCGAACCCCAAACCCTATCTGCATAACATCTACAAAATTTAACGTGCTGATTCAAATCGTTTATATAAACCATAAAAAGAAGTTGCCCCTTGGGGCACCCCTCTGAAAGTTTTTAATGATGCAGAAATTCTCTCGTCACTTTGAACATATTGATATCTATCATTAAGGAAAGAAAACATTAAACGACAAGCCGAAGAACCGAAGTCAAATTGGTTAAATAATTTACTACAAAGTAAGTCATGACTCAGAGAGTCGAAAGCTTTGCTATAATCCAAAAATATAAGCACTGAATTTAACTTCACATCTAAATTACCCCTTAGTTTGTTCAACTACTTCTAATAATAACCCAGTAGTAATGTAATTTTTTCTAAATCCTGATTGGTATGGGTTCAAATAATTTCTTGAATTTAGATGTTCCTGCATTTGATCTCTAAGTAAAACTTCGAGAATCTTAGAACTCGCATTTAAGACGCTTACTGGCCGGTAATCAGAAATAAGACGAGGAGACTTTAGTATTGGTATTGGAGTAACTCTTTTAAACTTCCAATTGTTTGGAAAGTAGGAAGAGGTTATAATATTGTTCAGTATAAGAAGCAATATTATGTAAATATCTTGAAAAACAAGATTTAAAAACTTTAAAGGTATACCATCTGGGCCAACAGCATTTGTGTTAATAGTCATCATTGCATTATAAACATCAACTACGTCAACGTTTCGAAAAGTGAAGCCATAATCATTAGGATAATTAAAAGGAGGAAAGGAAATATTTATTAGGTGGAAGAGTTGAATTCCTTTTAAACTCATCAACATCAATTTGGTCTTGAATATTTCCTTTTCCAATTGCTCCACCAGCTTTCAGTTTACTCCACAATTGTGATTGTAAACATCCTTTTATATACATAAGATTTCTGAATATTTTGGGTGTTGCAACTAAAATTCAGTTGAATTAAACGAACTTTGTAGTGAAAACTACTGTTTATTTGTATCAAACGACTAAAATTCGTAAACACTGAATTTGAGTCAATTGGCAAATACCTAAATATTTCTCTGTGTGTATAAAATCAAAAAACTAATAAAACTTTAAAAATTTAAATGGTTTACACACTTAATTTAATCACAATTTAAAACTACGAACCGTGTTTTTTTTCAAATATTATTTTAGCTCCATTATACGTATGTTGCCGAGGGTACCAAATTTTATCATAAAGCGTTTTTATTGTCAAATTTGTGTGTAAATTGTTGTTGTTTCGGATAAATTGGGTTCCCGCGGGAATCCGAGATAACGACGTCGAACAGACCTTTTGTGTCGTATTATATTTTTTATTTATTTTTTTTGTTTGCAATCGGTTTGGGGGAGGATATATCACCCTCAAACCCCCTGAATACTAGTCTGATTTTCATAATGTCATATTTAATTTAATATACAAGGATTTTTTTAAATTTCTATTGCCTTTCTTGATTTTTTTTATCCATTTTAGCGATATTAGCGATTTTTGAAAAAAAAAAAAATTCATTTATTGTTTTTTTCATAAAATCTATAACAAATTTTTATATTAATGAAACTAAAGGGTCCGCCAAATAACTCTTTTTTTGAACTCCTGAACCAATTGCACTTTGTATGGCGTCATACCAAGGTCTTTAAAATTCGTCTCAATGATGTCTCCGAAATGTTCAATTGTTGAGAACGACGGTGAATTGATATTGATGGCGCTTCACGCACACTTTCTGCCACAGCAGCAATATTCTCGGGTGTACGCACTGTTTTTGGCTTTTCACGCTTTGGTTTATCGATGAGGATGCCAGTTTCTTTCACTTTTTTCACAAGATAACGAACATACGGACCATATTCGTTCAGCGGAAGGATAAAACTAATTATCTGTCAAATCAGACATGAGCTAAGTCTTACCATTCACGAAATAAGCACTAGTTGAAAAAAAAAAAAAAAACGTTAGATGGCTGACCCTTTATTGTTTATATGAATTAAAAGTTTCATAAACCAGATGTTATAGGGAGTTTAGACTGAAAAGTTAATCTTGTAAAAATTAGATTAACTAAAAGGCGAAAACTAATAAATCTTTTTGTAGAATGTAGCAAGGGCAGGATTCCACGAATCATATATTTCGGTGGCGTAACTCAAACAACATTTTTTAAATTTAAAACTTTTATAGTTAAAACTTTCTAGATCTGTAATTTTAAAACAGTTTCCATTTTAAAAATTCTCATTTTTTTTTTTTTTAATATTCCTCTTATAGAAATTGTCCAACGGAAACCTCATAAAAAAAAAATAAAAATATTGTTGCACATTTTCTACGTTTGGTAGAATAAAATAATTTGCTGTCGTTGTTCTTACCTTTGTTTTTATAATTTCTCATGAATGAAAAACCGGTTGCGGTCAATAGTTGTTTGTAGATTTATAAACTGATGAGAAGAACCAGAATAAAAATCCCTTGTTAAAATGCAGTTAAGAACATTCACTGACTGATACTAGAACTCGGTATGGATATTTGTGTATAAATAGACGCCCTTTAAAGATTCCTTGTTTTTTTTTGTTGTTGTTGTTGCTGTTGCTGTTATTTGATTTGCTTTACTTTGCCTGTGGCCAAAGTAGCACCCCCGCAATGTTTGTATGTTCCTTGTTCTCTTTTAACGTTTCCTTTTCTTGTTATTTTTGTATATTTTTTTTTCTTAACAAGCACACATTAAATCACTTTTTTTTTTCTTCTTTGTTTAAATTTTTACTACTATACTAAATCAAAAATAAACCCTTATTTTAAATTGAAAATTTTAAAGATTTATATATTGAACATTAAATTTTTATTTAAAATATATTTTTATTTTAAATTAATAATTTCTTAGATTTTGCAAAATATTCTTTATTAATGTTGCATTTCGGTTATTACTTTTTTGTATTAAACAATAAACGGCTTTACAATTCCTTTTGTATGATTTTAATACAAAATTCAAGGTCGTTTTATTTTATAATTTAACTTTATATTAATAAACTGATAGATTTTTCACTTTTATTTAATATTTTATATTCCCCAAAATACATTTTTTATTATTAAATTAAAACAAATTTTTGATTTTATTTAATTAAAAGAAATTGCACTTTTTTTGTTTGGGGAAATAAAAAGAACACAACACACAGAAACAGGGGGTTAAATCGATACACAGCGTGCGACAGACCGTACGAAACAAACACTTGATTTAAAATGAAAATTTTACCCATGTAAACAGTGTTGCCGTATACATGTGGTGAATTTATCTTAATTGGTGGTGGATTTGTTTAAAATGTTAATAATGCCAGATGGTTATGTTCACTATGTTGCCATAATCTATAGAAAAATTATTATTATAATCGTTATTTTTGAAAAAATATTTCACCTAGAACTCGATTACAACGACTGAAATCGGTTGGTACATAGAGAGAATTTCTTGAATTAGTTTTAATGATATTTTTTCACTAAACTAATGAAGTTTTCTTCACAATGCCAATGAAATATTTTTTAAACTTCATGAAATAGTTTGATAAAATTTTTTTTAATAAAAATAAATATTATATTGATGATAATCTTTAACTTCGAGCTCATATATTAGTTCTCATTTAGTGAGTAAACTAGTTTATATGAATGTTTGATGTTTTGCATGGGATTGTCACTTTTTTCAAAACGTGTTCTGATGATGTAAACCTAGAAAATTCCCTAAATATATCTATCAACACATTCCTGAAAGTGGTCAATTAATAAATTTGAAAAAAAAATCTATAGATTATTTGTTAGGAAAATATCCTAATAAAGAAATATAGAGTATGGCCTCGAACTTGAATAATTTTCATTTTCATTGCACAATTAAAGGTCGAAAACCAGGGACATAACCGTTATAACCAATATCGAAAAAAATCCTTAAATAATAATTTTTCAAGAATTTTAAAAAATTGATTTCTGGATAACAGTTACAAATAACCAATTATTTTTTGGTCATCGATAACCAAAATATTTTGTTTTCTTTTGGTCTTCCATAACCATTACCAAAGATTTTTATTTTTTTTTTTTGGTCTTTCATAGCCACTACAAAATACTTTTATTATTTTTGGTCTTCTGTATTATCGTTATAAAAGATTTTTATTTTTTCGGTCTTCAGTAACCATTATGAAACAAGGATGGCAAAATTGGTACAATTGTACTTTTTTCGGCACAATTTGAAATTCAAAAGTACAATGGTACACCAATGACATATATAGTACAAATTAAATTTCCCTAGTTTTAGTTTCTAAACAGCTTAATAAAACAAGGTATTTCCGACTCTCAAATTTTATAAAAATCAATATCAAGAGAAAGAAAGAAAAATGTTAAAAACTTTTGTAAGGACAATTTGTTAGATGAGGGCACAGACTGCAGTGTGTCCAAAAATTTAGCTGTAATAATAAGAATTTTTGACAATAAATGTCGTGATCGTGGCCCTGTTCGAAAATACATCACTGCAGTGCATCTGATGCGCAGCGCGTTCAAAAAAGCAAAAGTTTGCAACACTGCAATCGTCAGATGTTCGAAAATGCAACAATAAAGCAGCTGATGCGCAAATAAATCACAAACACGCAATATAAAAATGACTGATGCAATGAATGGGTAAGCATAAAATTTATTAATGATTTTTTTAAATGTATTTATTTTTTAATGATTGTTTTAGTGTCGAGATGGATGCAAATTTTGTAAAATTGTTAATAAGAGTCCGTTTGGACATGGAAGACGAGTTTGCGGCTGGAAGAAAAAAAAAGTCAGTGTTGTGGGGCAGTCTTTTTTTTGGCGTATTGCTCAGTTTTATATCATTTAAACTTTCATCCAATTCACAAAATAAATTTATTATTAACTTTTCCATTTTTGATTCTTTTGCGTTCGAAATTGTAAACAAACTGCGCAACAAACAAACATCTGATTAGCATCAGCATCGCAAACTAATCACAGTTGCGCATCAGATGCACTGCAGTGATGCATTTTCGAACAGGGCCCGTTTTCTAGGAATAATCAAAATTGTGGATTGTATTTGATGCTACAATTAAAATGTTAAATGGAAATGACATTCCTATAAAACAGATAGTTGGTATAACCACCAATAATTGAGGGATCATGATGGGGTCTGTAAATGGTGTACAAACAAAATTTAAGGCCATTATTAAAAATTTATATACTAATGGCTAGATTTTGCCACATTTTAAATTTTGTGTCTTTGGATGCATCGAAATATGCTATATCATATGAAATTGAAAATTTTATGAGAGAAATCAAACACCATTTTTGTAACAGCTCCAGTCGACTTGAAGAGTTCATCAGTACTTTGGTACTGATGTCCATATAATTTTGAAGTATTCTTATACGAGATAGTTATCGCGTCAATAAGTAATAGAGCGAATTTTGGAACAATGGGAACCATAACACTATTATTTTACGTTAAATGATATTGAATCAGATTTTAAAAACTTTAAACTGCAGTTTATCATATCAATATTTTCAAACCCCAATTTTAAAATGACCTTTTTATTTTTAAAACATATTTTAAAAATTATTAATTCCATAAATTTTATGTACTTTTTTTTTGTTATGTTATATTAATAGTACAAATGAAATGTATATAATTTTTATGTTTTTAATAAATGTAAATAAAATAAATATTAAAAAAATGTGTTTTGGTACAATTATGTTCAAAAAAGTACAAATTTTAATGCAGGTTGGTACAATTTAAAAACTTCATTTGCCATCCCTGTTATGAAAGCATTTTTTTTTTCTCTTTTCTCATTAGGAGTAACCAAAAAGTTTTTTGGCCGCATGGAAAAGAAATACATAGACATCAAAAAAAAAAAATCATAATGTTTACAGAAGACCGAAAAAATAAAAATCTTTTATAACTATAATAGAAGACTAAAAATAATAAAAGTATTTTGTAGTGGCTATGAAAGACAAAAAAAAATTAAAAATCTTTTGTATTGGTTATCAAAGACCCAAAAAATATTAATATTTCAAAATGGTTATCAAAGACCAAAAAAAAAAAAATAAACTTTTATAAGTTTATGGCAGGACTACACTTTTTTAGTTGATTTATAATTGTTATTACAGGACAGATTATTTTTTAGTTATTTTTTCTATAACCTATTGAATATTTTAAAAAAAATAACAGTTATTTCGGGTCCCTATCGAAAACACATATTTTTTATTTTTAATAAAAATTATATCAAACTTGTATAAAAGACAAAGTACGGTCTTGTTTACTCCCCCTTTAAATCTTGTTTATAAACAGAACAAAACAAGTGTGAAAATAAAAAGTAGAAAAAAACAAAAAGCGTGTATTATATATCTACCAAACTAGTTTTCAATTTATTTTTGATCAATTTTGATAATCTTTAACTTTGAGCTCATCTGTTAGTTCTCATTTAGTGAGAAAACTAGTTTATATGAATGCTTGATGTTTTGCATGTGACTGTCACTTCTTTCAAAATGTGTGCTGATGATCTGAGCCTAGAAAATTCCCGAAATAGATCTATCAACACATTCCTGAAAGTGATCAATTAATGAATTAATGAAAACAAAAACTCTATAGATTATTTGTTAGGACAATATCCTAATAAAGAAATATAGAGTATTGCCTCGAACTTGAATAATTTTCATGAAAAAACTTCATAGTCGTAATGAAACTATTTTTAATGAAACTTTTTCATTTGAAAATTTTTCATAAACTTTTATGAAAAACTATATTAACTTAATCAAAAGTGTCAATAAACGAGCTCCACACTGAACCAAAAGTCGTAAGCAATTATATGATACAAATTTTATTGTTAAAACAACAATTATTTTATTCAAATTAATGTGAATTTTTGTAAAACCTGCTTTTAGTATGTGGCATCATTACTCGTGTTAGCGAGTGAAATGTGAAAGCCATTTGTAAAAGTTGTAAAATTTAATAAAATTATGTTAAATGGGTTTTTACAAAATTAATAAGACGTTTTATTAATTTGTCTTCAAACTTATTTTTTTGAGTGTACCTTTAGCATTCACAGTAACAAAATTTTCTACTGATATGCATTACTTATTTTAAAAATGGGCAACAAACAAATAAAGGTGCTTTATTAGCAAATGTTTCAAAAGGTTTACTGTAACTAATTAAATAATTTATTATTTTTTAACTAGAAATTCGTTAAGGTTAAAAATGGTTAAAGTTTATTTAATAATTTTAGTGAAACTAGTTACTCGTAAAATAATGGCAATAAAAACATTATATTACTTCTATAAAGTAGGGGCATGTTTCCTGATGTGGCTTAAATAACAACATTATATTGTGAAATATGTTCAAAATTATAACTTTTTTTTTAAAGAAATAACACTCAGGAAATTCTTCCTATTTCTTTGGAAAGGGGGAAAGGGTGAGTACTAGGCCGGGTCGATTTAAAATCGCTCAACGTTCAAGGAAAATCGTATTCTAGGGATCAAAATAAGAAACTTTGCCGAAGGAACCATACCTCTAAAACGAATTCTGATGTCCCCACTTTTGAAAAAAATTTTAAAAATTTTGAAAAATCCCACTTCGATATTTCAGAAAGTAGGATGAATCTCTCTAAGATTATGGAAGCTACTTCTTCTCCGGGAGACGCGCTAGCAGATTAATGCATAAATCATCATTCTAGGTGCCCGTTAAGGGGTTAAAGTTGAAGTTGAAAGAGGGCCTTTTTAGTCGTGTTTTTATAGCAAAATGTGCATATCTCGGGATAGAGATATTTCAGAAAGTAGGAGGAGTCTTTCCAAGATTAGGGTCTATATTTTTTCTCCGGAAGACGCTCTAGCAGGATAATGGATAAATTATATTCGATTCGATTCGGTTGGATTCGATTGGAGCACTCTAAATGGGTCAAAGTGGGATTTTTCAAACTTTTAAACTACGGGTCAAAAGTCGGGACATCAGAATTCGTTTTAGAGGTATGGTTCCTTCGGCAAAGTTTCTTATTTTGATCCCTAGAATACGATTTTCCTTGAACGTTGAGCGATTTTTTTGCCTCCATACAAATCGACCCGGCCTAGTGAGTACAGATGATGAAGGTGGGCAAAGATAAAGGGCTTCAAACATGGCAACACTGTAATTGCGCGAGATGATAAGTCTTAGAACAGAAGTTGCTAATTCATAGCCTTGCTTCATTATTTTACTTCGGTGGAGTTAAGTGCTATGGGAACACCGATGGCGGGAGCAGCGGTATATATGAGGGATAGAAAACTCATATATATTATTTTTCTAAATTGTTGTTGTCGTCACCGAGAATCGATCTCTGCAACAGTCCGTCTCTGTAACAGTCCATCTCTGTAACAGTCCAACGCGCTAAACATTACACCACAACGCCCACAAGCTAGAACATGAAATAATAAATACTTGATAAATGTTTTTCAAAATTTTTGGAACAATTTTAAAACTAGTTTTTCCCTCTTTTATAAAGAGATATAAATAATCAAACTCTGTTGTATGGTTATGAAAAAGCCGAACATTTTACCTTACAAGGGAGTATTTGATTTCTACATTTTATAATTTTTTGATACGAAGTGCTTTCAAAATACGTATTTTACTTTTATTACGTGTATGTTTGTTAAAAATGTATAGTATTATATATCGTTGAAAAGCTTTTTGGCATTCACGTTGTAAAATGGAATTTATAGTATATACCAGTCAGTCACTGGTATAGTCACGTGACTAGAACTTTGTATGTATGAACCTGTGCTAGTTTAGATTCTGTTATATAAAAGTAAGCTATTACCGTACCGACTGAAATGAATAAGCTACGGGTCAATTTAGAAGTAGGTAGTGTTAAAGTATGATCATTTTGGGATTTATGTAATGGATTTATGTATGGACCAAGTGGGAAAATAATTATCACGTGACTGGTGTAGGCGTACGTATCGTAGAACTGGAGAACAATTTTTGATGGAAAACCGGGTATGCGAAAAGTAATTAGCAAATAACCTGTTACTTTTCATTCACCGTGTGTCATATTATATAAGAGTTGCTAAATAGCCTGCAATATTCGATTGACAACAAATACGGTCGCCACTACCGGTCGGTCGGTGAAATCGGTAAAAATTTGTAAAAGTTATACCCCTTTAAAACTTTTATATACCCGAGATGGTCAACTTTGACAGCCTGTAGCACACCCCTGTGTTAAAAGAAAGGCTAGCTAGCTTCCGCTTTTTAATTTTTGTGAACACTTTTTCCCTACTTATTACCATGTTTTTTGTGTTTGGAATAACTGTGCGACGACCCAAAAAGCTGTTTTTTTTTGTTACAAATATTTCACACTTTAGGTGTTTGATCTTCTAGAGGAAGTGAAGCGGATGTTGTGACAAAGACGGTTTTGAAAATTTATAAACAATTTTTTGTTGATGTTGTGTAAATTTGGACAGCGCTTGATGGCAAACGCTAAAAATTGTTGTTTTTATTTTGGCCCTGTGGGCTTGGTTGGCACAAAATTATAAAATAAGCTTATTGATTTTTGAAACTTGCTATAAGAGATGTACTCACAATTCGAAGAGTGAACTTCTAATTTCATCAAAATGTACTTGAAAAATGTAAATCAGCGTGTAAAACAATTTTTTTTTTTTTAATCTCAATTTCTGACTGGCATGGGCAGGCTTTTCAACTAATGTAAAATAATAAAGATAATAAGTTCTCTTTGGTAACACAATAGTTTTTGGATTCAAATAATAGGAAAAATAACCAGTTATTAAGTAAGTCATTATATCGTTGTATTATAGTAATGCATAGAGTAAGCTGGTGTCATTTCGAATAGTACAAAAAATAATGACATTCCATTACCGTTTCTACACTGGCGCATGTTCAATCTAACGGCACAAATAAAAATTGTAGCAAAGTTGCCACATTACTTCAATGACTATGATGCCATATTTCATTTAATACATTTAAGTGCTGCCATCTATTATTTATATATAAAGATATAATGAATTCATAGCATTTAACATTTATATGTATTACGGTGTTCATTCCCTTGGTTGAAACACTTAACGCTTTCCAACCACTCCTCATTCTTGATGACTGCAAAGAAGAAAAAATTCACTTGAAATGTCCAAAAAAAGTTAACTGCATACAGAGCACACATTTTTCAGTCGTGTTCGTATAATCGTCGTGATAAGTTGTTAAGATAAAGTTAAATTGTTAACTTGTAACGAGCGCGTCTGACAGAGAAAAAAAAGTATTGGAAAATTTTTTCAGCTGAAAAAAGTTTTCACAATTCACACAATAAAATAAGAAATTTGCTAAATTATCATATTTTGGAACTACCTAAAGCACAAGAAATTTTTTCAAACTTTTTTTTAATTACACGAATTTATACAAAAAAAAGAAGAATTAAAAATTAAAAAGCTGTTATAAAAGAGTATAGAAAAAGAAATAACGGTATATATATATATATATATTGATGAATTAACGTTTAAGTGTATTGGTGTATGAGTGTGTGTGTTAAATGTTAATTGAACAATTTATTTTTCATTCTTTTCAAATGTGCATAAAGGAAAAGAAACCTTTGAAAAATAATTAATACTTCTTTAAAGCATACTTTAGGGATGAACACACTTTTATTTTTAAATTTAAATTAATTGATTAAAAATTTGTGCATATGTTCAAGGATTTTTTTATTTAAATATTTTATAGTATTTATTATAGAAATCTTTTTTTTTTCTTCTAAATTTTTCTTCTTTTCATTTAAATTACATAGTATACTAGAAGAAAAATTTCTTTAGTATATATTTCCAATGTGTGAGATCACCATTTCTTTTGTTGGATTTGCTTATATATTTTTTACGTAGGCATTGGGACAGTGTTGCCAGATAAAAGGACTTTAGTTTTAGATAGGGACATTATTTAAAAAAGTAAACCTTGAGCACCTAATTGTGTTTTATTTTTTCAAAAAGAAAAAAGATTGTACATTGATCATGCGGTACAGGAATGAAAAACTAGTTATTTTATCAGTGTCCAAAAAAAAGACACAATGTTTGAAAAAATAATTTGTTTTAAAAACAAAAATAACCTTAAATACTAAAATTAATATATCGCACTTGATCAACAAGAGGGTATTAACTCAAAATTTTAAAATTTTCAGTAGAGTCAAAAAACTGTTTATGGCCACATTTTAACAGAATTTAAAAATTCAAACATATCATAATAAGCAAATTCCATTTGAAAATATATATACATTGTTTTTGTTTTAAATTTATCCACTCATTGCAAAAAAAAAATCAATTTTTTGAGTTAATACCATTTTTTTGAAATTTTATCGATTTAAATTTATAGAATAAAGCAAAATTTTATCAACAAAACAGTATCAACTCAAAATTCAACCAAATATAAATAAAACAGTTTGATAATTTTTAACATAAATAAAGGCTCAAATCAAAATAATACCTTTTTTATGAAAATATACGATTCATTTCTATTTGAACTTTTGTATTAACTCGAAATAATACCTTTTTGTTGAAATAAAGGTAATCACTACATTATCATGAAAATGGTCTCAAAAGTGGTTTTCGAGATGAAAGAGTAATCGGAATACGTTGAAATTTTTACAATAGATAGATATTGATGTTGTTAGTTGATTTCTTGAAAAAAGTGATATTTTAAAAATTTTGAGTTAATACCCTCTTGTTGATCAAGTGCGATATATTTTATTTAAACTTAAAAAATTTTCCAATTAAATGAATTTTACATGTTTATTTATTTTTGGCTACAAACAAGAAAAATTTTACAGTTTGTATTTCTTCATTGCAGGAAATCTTAGGTATTTTATTATAAAAAATTATTTGTATAAAAATTCACTCGTCTTAAACTAAATAACATCCCAAGAGAAAAAGATTTTATATATTCAGATACAAATTTATACAATTAAATGTTTCAATATAAATATTTTTAGTCATATAAACATTTATTTTTTAGCATAAATATTTGTATCTAATTGTATATAGCTTTGTGTTGTTTCATAAATTTATATAGGTGGGTATATATAGCAATATATTGTTTTGTATGCTCTTGTATAGAATTGTACTTAATATATCTGATTATATATTACTATATAGATAATATAGCGTTATATAAGCGCTCGTATATAATTGAACGTAAATGTTTATATAATTATATATAAATACATGTGAACCAATAATAAAAAATTTTTTTTTTTAGAAATTGTTCCATACAAAATTATATAGAAATTTATAAGGTCTCACGCTTTGAATATTTTATAATAATCTCGGATATGATTATATATGGTCCATTGTAAAGCAACATTCAGTTATATGTGGTGTACAATTAACATTATTTTCTAAGGAGTTTTAGATATAATTATATAATATCCGTTAGTTAGAGAAAATTTACAAAATCCGCTTTGAGACACGTGACTCTAATAAATCGAAAAAGTTATGTAAAAAGCGCTCTTAATCGCTTTTCAAGAAAAAATATATGGTCAAAAAACCGGAAAACGTAACTTTTTCTACAAAATAGAAAAATATTATGTTATAAAAGTCTTCGGAGTTAAATTGTTAAAATATAGCCTCGTGAAAAAATAGCAAAAATAACATTTGTCAACAATGGTATGTATTTCAAAACAAAATAGGTTAAATATCTGCATACGTTATTACGAGAGATGTCACGGTTACTATTCGGCATATTTTGCATGTTTTGACCATTCAGACCATTACCATGACGGTAAATGTCATTCAGTTAAAAGAAAATAGCTAAAAATCTGTATTTTTCATATAAAAATTTCAGAAAATCTAGTTTTTCATAAAAGTTTTCTCTTTAAAATGTCAAACTAGGCTGCTTATATTGATTGATTTAAGACAATTTCAGTTTAATTTCGTCTGTATCTAAAGTACATTAAGGCTACTAATGATAACACTTAAAACCCTCTCAAACTAAGCAAACTGCACATTTTTCCACTCTCGCAAATGAACTGTCCAAAATTGTTTGAAAATTTATTTACGCGACCCTTGTAAGTTTCCAAGACAATTTAGTCTCCTAAACTTGCGCTGTTGAATTGTGCATTTGATGAGTCAGCTGTTTTTTGTTTACTTTTGTTACAAACATAAAATAGTGATTTAAAACAATAATGGTTATATTAATTATAAATATTTTTTAATAATTTATGTTACAAAAATTTATTTTATTATTTTTTTTTTATATTATGACACTTTAAATTTGTTTTTAAAATATGAAAGTATGTTGGTATTTGTGAAATAAATATATGTAACTGAATAACGATTAAATTTAACAAATCAAGGTGGGTGCTGTGGTGTAATGGTTAGCGCGTTGGGATGTTACACAGATGGTCCCGGGTTCGATTCCCTGTGACGGTAACATAAATTTAGAAAAATAATATGTATGAGTTTTCTATCCCTCATATGTATCGCAGCTCCCACCTTCGGTGTTCCCATAGCACTTAACCCCACCGAAGTAAAATAATGAATCAGTGCTATGAACCAAAAAAGGTTCAATAAATTCGCCAAATCTACATCAGGTGGCGAGCAACAACTGTTCTAAGACTTATCATCTCGCGCAATTACAGTGTTTCCATGTTTGAAGCCCTTCATCTTTCCCCACCTTTCATCTCTCCACTATCCAATTTCCAAAGAAAGAATTTTCAAAGGAAGAATTTTCTGATTGTTGCTTCTCTTTCAGAAAAAAAAAAAAAAAATTGACATTTACTGTTAAAATTTGCACAATAGTTAAAAAGGGTCTTCATGAATCAAGTCTCGCAAATTTGCCCAATTGCACAAATTTTAATTTTATTTATGAAAATGAACATAACTATTCGGAAAAGTTTCGAATACACTATTTGTAACATCTCTAGTTATCACACAAACATGGTATAATTAAAATTAGTTGTTTCAAATTACACTTAATCGCTTTTAATAGTTTATGAAGTTATATATAATTTGATACAATTGTTGAGAAATTCTGTGGACTGTTTTTCATCAACTCTTATCCAATAATAATAAATTATATCTTATTCGATACAATTATATACATACACTGTGGTGCAAAATTATAGTCGCATGCACTTTTCAGCAGTTTTGTACATTTACATAAAAACTTCAAGAAATCTGTGAATGCCATCTGAAAGACATCTGAAAATAATTAGAACAACAGAAAAAAAAAATTTGTTTTTATGCCTTAAAAAACCGTTATAACAAATTCCTTGTTTTTTTGGTGGTGCAAAATTATAGCCGCAGATAAGAAAAAAATATTTTTTCAGCTAACGGTGGAGCCAGTCTTATTTTTTTTCTTTTATTCTTATTTTATTTGAATAATAACTATTTTCTAATTACATATCAGCCTTATTTTCGAAATTCCGCGGGGGTATTACGTGTTCGATATTGAAAAAGGCAAAACTACATCTTTTTAGGAAGAAGATGTTAGTTTTCGAGGAATTTCTCGGAAAATAAAGATATTTCCAAAATGTGGTACTCAATTTGAAAAGGTCCTTCTAATTACGGTCAAAATAAAAAAAAAATTTGAAGAAAACAAATCAACTAAAACTTTCTTTATTCAAATTTCTTCAGGAGCGTAAAGTTATAAAATGATTCTTTGTTACATTTTAAAAAAATGTAATATGTAAAATATATTTGTAAATAAAAACTGGACATCACTACACAGAATTATAAATAAATAATTAAATAAATATTAACAGCACAGTACACAGAAAATCACAGGTTAAGCTTACTGTAATATCACAGAAACAAAAAATATCTAGGTGCAAAATTCTGAAAAAAAAAAATATTTGGCGTTATCCATAAGTACTTATTTTTATCTAAATTTATTTTCATCGGGATAAACATTAATTGCATTTATAGTAATTAAATGTGCTAAAGTCCCAAAACTTATTTAACAAATTGTGAAAAGCAATCTGATGTAGGCGTGTCCCTCTCCGGATTTCATTCCTGCCTAAGGAAATCTTCAGGGGACTTTGTTATTAGAATTTCTAGAGATATTTGTTATGTTAAATCACAAACTCTTATCATTATTTAAAATATAAAGTAATGATCTACACATTCTTCTAAAATTTATTTATAGACTCATTATTTTTTTCAGCTCTGTAAGGACATCAGAAATATGTAATTTTTAAAAAATTTTTTTTTTATTAATTTTTTATTTTTATTAGTGCATATTTTTGATTTTTTATAATCTGGATAGTAATGGCGTTTTGTGTGTATAACATGGTTCGAATTCCGTGTTGCACATTTTGGTAAAAAAAAAATTCAATAAAAAATTTTTTTTCTATTAAATATATATTTTTTTTTGGAAAATTTATTTCCAGACTCATTACAAGCTGTAACTTTTTTATTTATACGAACTTTTCGCCTTAATTTTCACAGTTTATTGAAGAAAAAAAATGTGAAATTATAAAGTCAATTATTAAAAAAATCAAGAGATTTTTTATTGATTTCTATAGAGGGTAAGCCCCTTAAGATATTCTAAGGGCAGTGGCGGATCCAGCCTATGCTTTTGTGGAGGGGGATTTTAATACAGAATTAATGAATAATATTTTCAAATCTAGAAACATAGTCGTTACAGCACACAGAGAAATAAAGTGCCAACCGAATTGAAAAGTGTATATTAATGATAACAACCTATGAATTCAGTTAGCACAACAATATTTACATTCGATTTCTGAATATTTTGGGTATTGCGACTAGAATTTAGTTGAATTAACCGAACTTTGTTGTGACAACAAATGTTTAGTTGTACCAACCGTCTGTAATTATTAATAACCGAATCTGAGTCATAATAACCGAATTTCAGTTGGCAAATAGTTAAACTTTTCTCTGTGTGAGTGTTTCACCGAAAACCATTTTTTTATTTTTTAGTGTTTTTTTTTCAAATTTTAGTTAGGAATATGGATGCATATGACCTAAAAAATTTTAATGATTTTTTTTGTGATTTTTACGTACGGCAACGCTGAGATGGATTTTATTAAAAAAAATGAGGTTTTGAATCATATAAATTTGTATTTTTTCTTGTATTATGTTTTAGCGAAAACGAATAAAACACTACTCAAGAGTTCGAGGCTACTCGACACAATTATTCGAGGCTCAAATAATTAGTTTAAGGGTCATTTCGATGACCTTAAATCAAAAAATTCAGAATTTTCCATATTTCCACCTTTATAATTTCAGGCAATGTATGGGCGTAGAAGTAAATGCTACCGTCTTTCATGTAAGATAGAATAAAAAATTTGTTTTAATATTTTTTAATATTTCTTCAATAACCAATGAAAGGTATTTTCAAGACCTTTTTAGCTAGTTTTTTTTAACACCCATACATTGCCTATTTCTGACGTTATTATTTGAAAATTATGAATTTTTACGCGGATTAATGACCGAAACTCTTGAGTAAACTCATAGAAATGAAACTGTAGAAATATCAGATAAATCTACTGCAAAATAGTTAGAAATGACATTGCAGGAAAACTGCAAACACTAGCGGATTTTGTTGCTAAATATTAGTACGTTAACAACAGCAAAAATAAAACTGTTTCATTGAACAACTTTTAGCCACATTTGAGTTGAATTAACTGTTGAGCTGAGTTAACTGAAAACAGAAATTTACTCTAACGTTTGCCAACTATTTGTAGACCAAAAATAGCGAAGAGAAACTGTAATATCTACAGAATTTTCTTTATATTTATCTCAATTTAGTTGATTGCAAATTTTACTTAAATCAACAAAAATATTTGCCAAAATTCGAGCCTGTTTAAGGGATATACAAAATAAATAATTAGGTTTAAATACATAAATAAGCTGGCAACACTGTACTAAGGAAACTACTATACAGCCACATAAGGCGACCGATTAAATACTTAAAATAACACTTCGTTTTTTTTTTTTCAAGTAGAAATATAAATATAAATATTTTTTCGTTTTTTCCTTCTGTAAAACTAAAATTTAGTAAAAATTTAAATTTTGTTTGTTAATCTCCTTAAAGTATGCCTTGTTTTTTTTTTTTTTGTATTGTTAAACCCTTTTAACTAGTCTACTAATTTTTGTTTCTTTATAGTAATTTAAAAGCTTCCTTTAGAAGAGAATTTTATTGTTTATATACCTCATCATATTCAGCAGTGAAATATATAAAAATATGTGTTAAAAATATATATAATTTATTAAAAGTTATAGCCACGAAAAGGGAAAAAAGTGTTGATGTTGTGTTTTTTTTTTTTGTTGTTAAAAAGTTGTTAATGTTAATTGTTGTTTAAGACACTATTTTTTTGACAAAATACGCATTGAATTTGTTGTTATTTTCTTCAATTTTAATTCAGTACTCGTTAAGCAGAATACAAACATTTCCTTATGATCGGCTCATTTTGGAATTTGTGTAGAGCGTGCCCATCAATGCCGGTTGACAAGGTGAGTAAATGGAACCAAACAAACCAAAATATAAATTTCCTTTTCCTTTACGTTTTTTTTTTTTTTAACAAATTACTACAACATATTTCCTTAATTCCTCAAACTTTGTTAAAGATTTTCTTCGTTACATTCGTTGTTGTTGCGATTTTAATTTTTTTTTTGCATTAAGCAGGCCATTGGGTCATAGTATTGTTGTGTTGTTATAAGTGATTTCATACTGCAGTATTTTTTTTTCCAACAAAGCCAAGAAACACCCGTTCGGAGTGGTATAAAAACTAAAACTGAAAAAATATACAATTGCAGTTGTATTGTTAGACATGTTTTAGCATGTTTGTTGTTTTTGTATTGTTGTTCATTTTTTATTGCTAAGGATAATAAGGTCATTATATAAAGTTATGCCAATAAATTCCTAGCAAACAGTTGGACAAATTAATTCAACACTAACGAGGAGAAAATTCCAAAAAAAGGGTTGATTTCATAGTTCAAAAGCCTAAAAGTAGTTTGAGTTAAAAACAAAATTTGAATAATAAAAAAAAAACTAACGTTTGAACTTTTTTTTTGTTAAAATATAGTATGTATGTATGTATGTATCAATTGCCTGCAGTTAAGTTTTTATCAAAGAGAAGAAACAAAAATACAAAATTTTGCAGTTCAAATGCCTAAAAGTAGGCTTAGGTTTTGTTTTACCTTAAAGCACACATTAACGACCGTATTCATAAAAAATTTTAATTCAGATTTCAAATATATTTTACGTAAAACTATACTTGGGATTTTTTCATTAGCATTGAATTTCCATTAACATTTGTTTACTAAATGGGAATGAAATTTGTTTGGCATTAGCATTTGTCATACTAATGCTCATGAAATCACACTAATGCCTAAAATATTAATTACAATTGAGCAAAAAAAAAAAAAACATTTGTTTACAAAAAAAAGTGGAGTGTAAATTGCTTTACATAGGAATAGAACGGAGATCGATAGGAATTGTATGTTTATTTGTATTATATCTAGGAATTGTATGTTTATTTGTATGTTTATCTGTTTTATAAAAATTTATCAATCGGGATCTCTCCCGGACCTAGCCCATTTATAATATAAGGGTGCATTAATATTTCTGCGGATCAACATTTTTGTCCATTTTGCCCTATCTAGCTTAGTTTCAGAGATACTTCGCCATTTTATAAAATAGCTAGTATCTCGAAAACTAAGCGAAATATCGCAAAACGGACCAAATTTTTGGAAAACTTAACTGACGGAACAAGTTCCGATAATTAAAATGTGTTAAGTGTTCCCATTCCACTCGTTCCCGGTTCATTCCATAGCGTTCCCGTTTAGACCAATGTTTAATTTTATTATTAGAGTGATTAAATTGGTATTCTCACGTACATATATGGGTAAACAAATAATTAGGACGCCCTGCGGCTGTTTCATAAAAAATTAATCCTCGGGATCTCTCCCGTTCATAGCCTATTTGTATTATAAGCGTTACTTAACACGTTGGCTGACACGTCGAACGTTATCATGCATCACCCAGATGGTACCATGAGGCCACGTCGCACGTTTTCATGTGACATCCAGATGTTACCATGAGGCCACGTCGCACGTTTTCATGCGACACCCAGAAGTTACCCTGAGGCCACGTCGCACGTTTTCATGCGACACCCAGATGTTACCTTGAGGCCACGTCGCACATTTTCGTATATTTTAATATGGAATTTTACATGGAATTTGGATTCTCTGTGGTAAACATTTTGGTGTATTTCCCATTTCCGCTGTGTATTTTTAATGGTATTTTTTTTGGATAATAAAAAAGTTGGAAATTTAAATTTGTCTTTTTATTAATTCTTTTCAAAATCAATTCATTTATGAGCAAAAAAAAAAAAAAATATAAAAATATATATGTATGTAAATTCAAATGGAGATCAGTAGAAAAACAATAAACTTAAAATTAAAAATTCAATTTGTTAATGGATTTCAGTGCAAAAATAATGCAATTAAAATGTAAATTTATCAAAATTAATTCTTCTGGTGGGAATATTTAGGAAAACATTCTACATATAGTTGCGGTTTATTGGGGCATATTGGGCAGTAGGTGGTGGTCCTTTTTAAGCTCTTTCTGGCTGTTACCCTAGATTTTTTTGACATGGCATAACACAATACGCAAGCACGCCTTATTGTTTTTCCGTTATCGTCCTTTCTTTTTTTCTATAAAATGTTTTCCTTTTGTTATGGGTTCTGGAGACATGAAGTCCAACAAAGCATTTGAAATCTCTTGCCGAAACTTGGTTATTGAAATTTGTTTGTTTGTAGCCTTTTTATATATTATAAAGGCATTTACGACAGACATTCCAAGTAACAGTTCAAAAGACACTTTGCGGTACCACTTAACACCTCTTCTGAGAGTGGTGGCGTAGGAGGTCATTTGATCGGATATATCAACACCTAATTTGGCTGTATGGTAATCAATAACAGCAAGAGGTTTTTTAATAGCTCGTTGCCTTCGCTCCCAGGCCAAGTCGCACGAAAATGTGCGACTCAAAAAAACCGTTATAACTGCAAAATTAGGGACCAAAATAAAGTCGCGAGTGGTCAAAACTTATTTTTAGGCACTAAGAAACAAAAAATAACAAAAATAAGTTGTTGGCCTCAGGTGTACAAAATTGTTAAATGACATTGCTACTGAACGATCAAAATTCTAAAAAGGATTTGGCAGCCAACGTGTTAAAGCTCCTCTGAAGCCCAGATTTCATCGATATTCACCGTTAGTTTTTCGAAAATCTTATCTGTCAATTGTAATTTGTTTCCTTTAATTGATGCATTACTTATGGTAATGAAATTTAAAATTATTGCCATTAATCAATGAAATTCATTATCATTAATTAAACAAATGCTAATGAAAATAATTTCATTACAATTGATGAAATTAATTAGTCCCATGTATGGTTTAAACACATTTAAAGCCTTAAACTATATTCATAAATGAATATAAGCTTAAAGTATCTAATTTCAACCTTGTGTAAAAGTTAATATTTGTTTATGAATACAGTTTTAAGGCTAAAATTTGTGTTTTAAATAAAATATATTTGAAATGCTGTTTAATATTTTTATGTATACGGCGGTAAAACTTTAACGATTTTGTGTTTTTGTTAACTATGCTAATTTATATCAAAAATATATTTTGTTTAAATTATAATCTCTGAGTCATTTGAGTAAGAAGTTTAATATATTTTAAAATTTTTTAAACTATTCAAAGCAAAAACTTTACATAAAATGCCTAAAGCTAGGCAGTATTTTATTAAAGAACAAAGCCAAAAAATAATGTCAAAGTTTAAATAATGAAAGCATGCATACAATTAAACCTCGATTAATTCGATCAAAGTTGAAATCACGAAAGCATGCATACAGTTAAATCTCGATTATCCGGCTTACATAAAACGGGTGGATATGTTAACCGGCATGCTAGATATTTGATTTAAACGTCTATTAACTGTTGTTTTACCACTATTATCCGTACTATTACACACAGAGAAAAATGCTGCGATTTGCCAACTGAAAATCGGGTACTACGACTCAAGTTCGGTTATTATGAATTTCAGACGGTTGACACAACTTAACTATAGTTTTCACAACAAAGTTCGGTTAATACAACTGAATTTTAGTTGCAACACACAAAAAATTCAGAAATCTAATGTACATAACGTTGTACTAACTAAATTTATAAGTTGTTATCAATAAAATACACTTTTCAATTCGGTTGTCACTTTATTTCTCTGTGTGTATTTGTATAATCAGCACACACATATATTTCCTTGTTTTTTTCTATTAACGTGGATTTAAAGAATTTAAAAATAAGTAATCTCTATTACTAGTGCTTTCGATTATACGTGTTGAGTCATCAATCGAGGCTCAACTGTATATTAAAATAAAGTACTTCATGCTTTAAAGTTTTTATAAAATCGATAAAAATTTGTATGTATGTATAAAAGGTTAATATTTTTTAAAACTAGTGACTCATTCTTAATAAAACCATAAAAAATATCCGATTTTCGAAATCTACCCTTTTAATTTTAACCAAACTTGGTATTAAAGGTAATTGTCATATAAATATGTCATCGTACAAGTTTTGGATTGTTAGATCTAATAGTTGTGGCCATATCGTGTTTTAAAATATGAAAAAAATTTGGAAATTTAACAAAAGTAGTCCTACTTAAAGTTACGTGATTGACAATATCTCATTATAAAGCAACTGCTGTCGTGATTTAAATAAAATAAGCAAAAAAAAAAAAAAAATGCAACCGTGGTATTTAAAAAAAAAAAGTTTTTTTTTTTCTAATTTCAAAAAAATATATGTTAATTAAAATTTAATTTACTGTGCCAAATTAATTTGTGAAGCTCTTACCGGATTCAAAGTTATGGCCAAATATCTAAAATCAAGATACTAAATATACGACGGCTGATCAGTAAGTCAGTGACTTTTCGAACTTCCCTCATTGCTATATGAAATGCAACACTTCTCCTATCAAGTATCACCTGTTAATAGACTACTGTCAAATTTTGTGCACGTTCTATCATTTACTTTGCGTTTAACAGCTGTTCAAAACATACAACCTCGAGGATTTCTTTAAAAATGGAAAAAAGTGAATTTTGAGTACTCATTAAACATTATTTTTTGTTAAAAACCCGTCAATAAAACCAAGGAAAAGCTTGAAAAATACTATGGGGACTCTGCACAATCGATTTCAATGGTAAAAAAGTGGTTTACTGACTTTAGTTGTGGTCGCACAAGTACAAATGACGCTGAAAGTTCTGGACGGTCAATTGAGGTAAATACACCCGAAAATGTCGAAAAATCCACGATATTGTGTTGGCCGATCGAAGAGTAAAAGCGCGTAAGATTGTTGATGCCATAGGCATTTCATATGGCAGTGTGGTTTCGATTTTAAATGATCAGTTGGGTTTAAGAAAGCTGTCTGCAAGATGGATGCCGCGTTTGCTCTTGATTGATTGCAAAAGTTTTTAGGGATCCACATCGATTACCTTCAAAAGGGAAAAACAATAAACGCCAATATTATGCCAACTTATTGGACCGATTTAACGAGGATTTAAAAAAACGACCCCATATGGCCAAGAAATGCCTATTTTATAGACCTCGAAAAATCCTATTTTTTTGGAAGGGATACAAAAATTGTAGAAACGTTGGACAAAGTGTACTGAGCTAAAAGGAGATTATGTTGAAAAATAATTTTTTTTTGCATAACAAAATTGTGTTTGATTCAAAAAGTCACGGACTTATTGATCCACCCTCGTAGAAGAAAAAAAGATTTACATATAAAAAATAATTTATTGAAAAAAAAAAAAAAGTTTTGCAAAAGTAATATTTGCATATAATTGCCCATATCTTTTTAACAGTTTAAGTTACAAAAGTCATTGATACCTCATTTTAAAAGAACTTAAATTGTTAAAAAAATAAAAATTCAGTAAAATGCATTTTTCCAAAATCCTTAGATTAGACTAGAGTGGCACTATGCACCGCTACCAGAAGTTGGTATTTTGTGCTGCCAAAATCCTTGGTTTCAAAATCATTTCATTTCATTTAATTTTTTCAAAACCCGGTTTTCTAAACTTTTTAAAAAAATACTCGTATATGTTAATTATAATTTATACTTCTATACCGTTACCAAATCCTTATGTTTTACTCCTGCATGTTTTTCAGTTATCGACTTTTGAGCACAGACCGGAAAACTTTTTGTTTTTGGTTTTTATTGTAACAAAAATAAACATATTTGAAATTTAGAATGTTTTTTTTTTCAACTGCACAAAAAAGCAAAAAAGGTATTTTTATTTTCAACTATAAAACAATTTAATAAAAAAACAAAAAGTACAAAAAAAGTACTAATCTTTTTTTAAATTTAGTATTAAGTCCAAAAATTTTCAAATATTTTTACAAATAAAATCTAAAGAAATTTCTCGGTATTAATCAAACTTGGGATTATTTCATTAGTATTGGAATTTCATTGGCATTAGTTAACTAATGCTAATGCCAAAAAAATTTCATTACCATTTAATTGTAATGAACTTTTTTAGCATTAGAATTTGTTATTACTAGGAATGAAATCACACTAATGCCTAAAAAACTAATTACAATTGAGCAAAAAAAAACATTTGTTTACAAAAAAAAAAAAAAAATGGAGTATGAATTGTAACACTGAATACGGGAAACGAAATGGAACGAGGAACTAGGAACGAGGAACTAATAATATATTATCCGATAACATATGTTTATGTTTGTATTATCACGTAAATAAGTAAAAAAAAAAAATTTGTGCGCCTCGGTAGGCTAGTTGGTAGCGTGCTGGCTTATCAGTGCGGGGGTCGTGGGATCGATTCCCACCAGAGGCACTGGTCTGTTTTCGCTACAAAGCGCCGAAAGTTTATAATTTGTAATTATATGATTATTAATTAATAAAAAATAAAAAAAAATTAAATCACCATGTGGCTGTTTTATAAAAATTGATCTCCCGGGATCTCTCTAGAACCTAACCTATTTATAGTATAAGGATATGTTAACAGTTAAAATTTTGTCCATTCTACTCTATCTCGCTTAGTTTCGGAGGTACTGGCCATTTTATAAAATCGATATTTTGTAAAATGACCCGTATCTCGAAAACTAAGCGATATATCGCAAAACAGATACAATTTTTGGAAACTTTAACCGAAACCACTACTGCCGACAACACAAATATATTTAAGTGTTCCGATTCCACTCGTTTCCCGTTTCATTCCATTATCGTTCCATTTGGTCCAATGTTCCATTCTATTTTCGGAGTGATTAAATTGGTATTTGCACTTACGTATTTTGGTAAACAAGTAATCATGTGTTTTTTTTCATAAAAAAAAATAATCTATCGGAATCTTTTGCAGACCTAGCGTATTTGTATTCTGTCAATTGTTATTTGCTTCCTTTAATTGATTCATTACTAATGGTAATGCAATTTAAAATCACTATCTTTAATTAATGAAATCATTTCTTTTTTTTTTATCAATTAATAATCATTTAATTACAAATTATATACTATTCCCTTAACCGAGCACTAGCTACTACTGCCTTCGGCGCGTTGTAGCGAAAACAGACCAGTGCCTCTGCTGGGAATCGAACACACGACCCCCGCACTGATAAGCCAGCACGCTACCAACTAGCCTACCGGGGCGCACTAATGAAATCAAATCAATTAAATTCATTACCATTAGTTAGAAAAATGCTAATGAAAATAACTTCATTACAATTGATATCAATGAAATTGTAATAAAATCATCAATTAATTAGTCCATTCAATTAATTAGTCTCATGTATGGTATTAGTAAATATGCATGATTTGCGGTATCAACAAAACCGCACAGTGTCTAAAATATAATCATGTAAAAACAGTATTTAAAAAACTGCAATATAATTTCGGTTTGCCAAAAAATGCTTTATTGTGTAAGAAATTAATTATTAAACGCATCCGAGGATTGCATCCTGGATATAAATAAATATATTAATCTTTAGGTTTTTTGCATTTTTTTTTTAATTTGCTAATTTTTTATACATACGTTTTTGTATTAAAATTACCGAGGTCAAAAAAAAGCAGATATTTACACATTATACTAAAAATAGGATTATTGAGTCATATTGGAAAGTTATGATGTCATAAAAATTTTTTAAAGTTTTTTGTACTCAAATATTCCTACAGGTATTTTCCTGTGAAACTTCAATTCACAAAAAATGTATAATAATAAATAGTTTCATATCTTTGTTTATTTACGGGATGTCAATAAGTTTTATAGCTAATTTGTTATACCATAAAGCATTTTTTTCGCATTACGCCATTATTTCGCACTTTCAAAAATTTCGTTTTCAAATATTTACAATCTAGGGATTGGTTCCTTTTCTGTGTTATGTATATCTTGCACAACAATTTGAAATAAGTGGTATTGTTGATATCACAAATCACACGCGTTTTCCGCAATGTATGTACGTCATGGAAGGATTTACCGCTCTGTGTATTAATGTTTATCTGAAAGTTTTTTTTTTTCTTAAAAATCGCTAAATTCTTTCCAAATTTATTTGTAGAATTATTATAATTTTTTTGAGCTTAAAAAAAGTTGAAAAAAAGATAAGAACTTTATTTTGTACTTTTTTCAACTTTGTTCAACTTTTTATTTTCAACTTTATTTATTTTTTTTTAAACTTTTCTAAAATATTAATAACTTTCCTAAACAAAAAAATTTATTTGAACAAAAATGTTTTTTTTTTTTTGAGGAAACAAACAAAAAATTTCGTTTTAAAATGTTTAAAGTCGGGTGTCTGCTTTTCAGATACATTTTTTCAAATTTGTATTCTTAACTCCGGATAATGTAAGTGCTCCACATAGAGATTTTAACACAGCATAGGGAAGTGATTTATAATTAACATATACTTTTTTAAAAATTGAAAAAAGCAGCTTTTTGAGCCCCGGTTTTGAAAACAATGCATTTTGCCGTGAAGAAGTGAATAATTTGGGCACACTAACCACAATTTAAGAAGCTTCAAAATTAGCGATCAACGGCTATCGTAAACAGTTATGGAATATTATGTACGACTACTTTTTTAAAGTTTTCGAATATTTTTCATACTTTGAAACGCGATATTTCAAGATCCGCTAGGATTAGCTGTACTAAATTTTGACAAGGCTATAGTTATATGAGGTACATTTTCTATACCAAGTTGTTAACTTTTCTATACACTTTCTCGCTCACGTTCTTAATCTGCCATTCGTTCAAAATCCGGTTCAAGATCACGTAATAATTCAAAATCTGGCTCAAATCGTAGTCGTTCTGCTACACCAGAAAGTAAATAATTTTTTTTTATCCTTTTCTTTTCACACATTTTTTAAAAATAATTCAAACATTTCTTACTTAGTGGTCCGATTATTTAGTAGTCCGATTTGGAGTAGGCATAAGTGATGCAATATCGAGCTTAAGTTTTGATTTTGAACCTTCTAGGCCCACCGGAGGCAGCAATAGGGCCACGCAAAATAAGAAACTTTTTGAATATAAAATTTTGAGTACTCGCCATATTTTTTCTAATCCGGTTTTCACAAAATTAATATATTTGTTAGCTGCTAGTAGAGACTATCAAAAAACATTCTTAGATGTATGGGTTATCTCCAATGGTCCCCAAGATATCCCCATTTGAAAATGAGAAATTCCAGATATGGTCCAACTCAGGTCAAGTTTTTTGCGAATAGCAGGACGTAATCGGAGATATTTTTCTTTTTTAAAATAATGGCTATTTACCAAAATAAATTTTTGATTAAATAAAAAAAAAAACAAATGCTAAAAAGAAATTTTGTGGTGAAAAAAATTTAAGATGAAATGAAAATTTTAGGTGTATTCAAAATATTATTCACCTCAAAGCTTCTGAAGAAAAAAAATGACACGATATTTTATATACGAGAATTGTGGCCACTCGGGGTCTTTGCTATTGACAGTATGGTTATCAATGTACTTTCATATAATTTTAGTAAATGTCAAACATGTTTTTACACAAAAATGTAATAATTTTCCACCCCACTTTTTAACCCTAAACTATGAGACTGGGGAGCTAAAAACATATACGTGTTATATTTGGTTGCTCCTCTACAATACATATATCCAAAACTCTTTAATCTGAGGATTAGGGACGGGAAACCTCACTTGGTGTATTTACTCTTCCATCTTATGAAACTCTAATCAAAAAGTGAGAACATAAAAATATATTTGTTGATTATATTTTTTGAAAATCAACATTTTTTGCGAACAAACTAACCTTAAAAAATAGCTTAAACTAATTTTTTTTTCCACTATACAATTTTTTCCATACCAAAACACAAAATTTATATAAATCCAAAATAAATTGGGATTTAATTTTGCAAGGGAAATCTAAAATTGTTATTAGATTTCCGTCAAAATCTATCGAAATCCACTTTTAAGTAGATTTGGAGCCTCATATTAGGTTTCATATAATATATTTTAAATTTGCAAAAATTCGAGTTCTTCATTTTTCTCGAAAGCTATTCGAGTATGAAAAAGAGAGCAAAATTTTTTCAAAACGTAAAATTTATTTTATGTGGGAATGCTTACAAATTTGCATTAAATACATTGTATTTTTGACATAACGAAAGTTAAAGAAAGTATCCAGGCTCAAGTATCTCAAGTTTCCGATTTTAATCACTTATATTATATTAAAAATAAACCAACTACTTCTACACCGAAAGAATTATCCTTCATTATAAAAATAAAACAATTTCAGAGACTTTGTTTCGTAGAGTCAATGAAGAATTTCATTATATCTAAGAAATTTTATTAATATTAAGAAATTTTTGATGAATTTTTTTCGTAAAATTTTATAGTTTCATAAAAAAAAAAATCCATTGTGTCCGTTAAATTTTCCAATAAAAACGTTTTCTTTTTCTTCCTGTAAAAATCTAACTAAAACAATCGTCAGTAATTAAATGTAACAAAAGTACACTCAGGGAACTTCTGCTTTAAAAATATGTAGTTGTTTGGGTTGTAATACAGTTTCTTTATTTTTAATGTAAATGTCAGTCATTTGTAAAACTAATTAAATTTTTATTTAAAAAACCAAAACACATCAAATGACTGTTTTACGATTTTACATTCATTTTTTACAGTAGTTTTTTGTTATTTAAAAAAATAAATGTTTGTTTATTTTTTACTGCCATGTGGTACAATTTTTAGTCATTTTTTGAACTTTAAAAAACAAATGACAATGTTAGTTGAATTTAATGAAATGTAAGTCGTCCTTTCTTTAAGTGAAATTTCATTTGTTTTTAACTACATTTGGAGTGGTCTTTAAATACATAGTATGATAAGTGTAATTACGATAGTCCTTATATGACGGTAACAAACACTTTACCCCAGACAAATTCATTCGATTGTATAAATTATCTCTTCATAAATTTAATGAAAATTTTCCGTAGAGCTATGAGATTATGTCAAAGAATTTTTTATTTTTTCATAAAACTTCAAAATATCATTAATTTTCATATGAATTTAAGATTTTAAGATTTTATTCTCATGTTTTCAACATATTTTATAAAGTGCTTTATTATTTTAGTGTAGACTTTCTATTAATTTTGGACTTCAATGAAATTGCTTAAAAATCATATGAATCAATTCATTGTGTTGGTTGCAATACTTTGTTTAAGACATTCATGAAAAGTTTTATTAATTAAAGGAAACTTCTTGATGAAACTGTTTCATAAATTCTATAAACGTTTAATTGTCGGAATGATTCATTAGTTTTATGAAGATTTTCATTAATTCTACAAAAATTTCATAAACATTGAAACCTGTTTCATAGATTCTAGGAAAAGTCTCAATGGACGAGTTCCAGTGAAAATTTTCATTAAATCTATGAAGAAATTCATTACTGAAGTGAAAATAATTCTCGGTAATAATTCAGTGTACTAGACTTTTTCAGACTATTGTAAATTTTACATTTTGTATAGAATACACACACTACACGAATGTTAAAGTTGGTACAATTGTACTTTTTTTGGTACATTTTAACCTTCACAAGTACCGTGGTACTACCGCGACTCATTTGGTACAATTTAAAAATTTTTAATTTTTCCCCTTTTTGAATTTTTATTAAAGCAAACAAATTGTTATTGTGTCCTCTTTTATTGCATTTATTCGTTTTATGTAATGAGCGCTTAAAATATATGCGACCATATCCGATTTGCCGATTTTTCACAAAATTTATCTGGTAAACTGGTATTGTGGTGTATATAGCGCTTACATATATTGACACTTGTTGCAGACAACTTCACTTTCATTTTGAATTTATTAAAATTCTGAAGAAGTGAAAATTAAATTTAATTATTGTTAAAGTAATTAAAGAAAATGCCACACAATCTTATATAAAATTATGCGAAGTTTTGACAACCAAAGTCAACTTTAATAACGAATTATTAATGAGGTTCCATAAGTTTACTCCAGAAAATGTTATTTCTGGTAAAACAAGTATTTTTTTTATTTTATTAATTAATAATCATATAATTACAAATTATATACTATTACCCTAACCGAGCACTAGCTACTATGGCCTTCGGCGCGTTGTAGCGAAAACAGACCAGTGCCTCTGGTGGGAATCGAACCCACGACCCCCGCACTGATAAGCCAGCACGCTACCAACTAGCCTACCGGGGCGCACTGGTAAAACAAGTAGTATTGTACCTATTCTAGTAAAATTTTCCCGAATGAAATTGCAAATTTTGATTCAATAAATAATCAATTTAGAGCTTTCGCTGACGTTGAGCAACTGAAGTCGTTAAAAAATTAAAACATTTGTAGTTTTTTGTCGGTAGTAGCTAATTTTCAAAATGAACTGAATTTCAATATGTTTCCAGACATTTATATAGTCATTGCTGGAATTTTATCCATTCCACATTCATGTGCAAATGTGGCAAGAGTTTTGTCTTTTCAATATATAATGAAAACTAAGGAAAGAAACAGACTACATGTGCATTAGCAAGTCTCATACAGACAAGGGATTGGTTAAGATCGACAAATTCGTGCTGCTATGATGTAGAAATTCCAAATAGTTTATTAACTAAACAAATAATTCCATAATTTTGATCTCATATATTCATAAGACTTTTTTGTACCTTATGTTATTGTAAAGTTTTGTTTTTTGTGTACAAGTGAATTTTTATGTACTTTTTTTGTTGTTTTAATAAATTAAAAAAAAAAATGGTACCATGAAGGTCCAAAAAGTACAATTTTTTTTGGAGGTTGGTACAAAATTGAAAACCCCATTTAACATCCCTGACACACTATGACTCCAACTTATTTTTTTTTGTAGAATATATAAAGGCAAAACCAATATTTTTATACAATACATTACGGACTACCAGTGGCTCCTATTTAATGTAAAATAATTAGTTTACTATTTGAAAGGCAACACCTAGAGAACTCTCTGCATGTTATTTATAAATTTTTGCATAGAAGAAATGAAACTTTCCATTAAACTGATGCAAGTTTTCATAAAACTTTATGAAAGATGCCATGCTAAAAGTTTCATTTACTCATTGAAGAAGTTTCAGCCACCTTCATAAAAAGTATGAAGCTTTTCATTAATTTTAAGAAATTTTTCGATGCCCTTGGGAAAAAACGTTTTATTAGTTTACTGAAAATTTTCATTATTTTTCGTTAACTAAAATTCTATCTGTTTATAAGAATAAAAGACAAAATTTTAGGGTTTGGGCTATTATTTATATTTAATTTCTTTAATAAAAATATCGATTTCTTTCTTTAGAAAGACAGCATCATGTTTTCAATGAAAAAAATCATCTTTATATATTTTCATAAGAAAAAACTTTTCTTAAATGACACATCCTGTTTTATAAAAAAAAAAAAAAAAAATACTACAAAAAAGTACTTTACGCAATTTATTTTCCTTGTATTCCAAAAGAAAAGCCATAAAATAGAATAACAATTCTATAGTAGAGTTTGCAAAAAAAAAAAACAAAACAACAACAACAAAAACAAAAACATATAGCCCCTAAACAGCAACAACAACATTGAACAAGTGGATTTAGACATGTATAATAAAAAAAAAATCAATATCATATGATAGAGTGGTATTCAATTGCAAAAGAAAAAAAATAAAAGAAACGTAACGTAAGAAAACTAAATTAAATGAAAAAATACAACAACAAATAAATGACTCTTAAACTAACAACAAAAAGAACATTTAAAAGAGAAGCAGATGAAGAGGAAATAGAAGAAGACATAAGAAAACCTGCGGCAAGTGGTGTCGAATTGAAAAAAAGAAAAGAGACAAAATCTAACAACACCCTGTAAAGAGAGAAATAGCAAGTCATTAAATAGAGAAAATGAAATAATACATGTCTCAGCCTAAAACTAGGCAATGGAAGTTCAAAATGAATTTTTACTGGAATCCCATAACGGTAGTTGCAATGAGAGATTAAAAGAGAGTACTTTGTGTAGAAACAAATAAGCACAAAGTTCATTTATTATATTTTAAAAACCGCATGTGATTCCAAAAAGTCTTACGACAAGAAACAGAAAAAACACTAATTAACATTTCCTTACCGTATGACTGGAGCCGGCTTTTGAATATTTGCTTTTTACTGGTATGAGTATATAAGACACATAGTATAATGAACAAAAAAAAAAAAAAAAAATGTAATACAAATAAAAAAAAGGATATTTGCTTTAAAAGAAGGACATGAAGAACAAAAGCTAGAAATTGTATGGTATGGTTGGTTGGATAAAATGTAATATGATTACTATTACATCAGCACGATAGCAAATATTATTACTTAACAACCCAGTACGACGTACATCAATGTTGTCCACAATCGTCATGGCATGTTTGTTACAATTTTATGACTGATTTTCATTAAAAAAAAATGTTGAAATAAAAAAATACCATGCATTTTAATTTTATTAAAATGCCGGTTATAAATATATTTTGTTCTTCTGCGGTTATATAGGCCATACTCCATGTACAAAGCGACTGTATGTTTTATAAAACTCGACAACACTATAAATTGTTATGGCAGTCAAGAGTAACAAATATCAAAGTAGTATTAAAAAGGATTTTTCTGAAAATAAATTTCAATATAAGGTATGACTCATCATTAGTGGAAAATATTTTTAAAGAGAAGTATTTATTTTTTCTGTGGAAAATGTGGTTAAATTTTTATTGTTTTTTGTATAGCACTAATTGAAAGTTTTGGAAGCCATATCCAGTTTAGTCTTTCAAAAAATGAGTGGGATTTGTCCTTGAATTTGTAACTTTAATTTATAATTTTGTTTTGTCTAAAACAATTTTAAACGAGAGAAATAAAAAAAAAAACGCCGTGATGTATGTTACGCCTTAATATATGCTATAAAATGAAACAATTTAGCCAATTTATTATTATCCTTTATGATAAAACTAGATAAACTTTTGAAAAAAATTTTAAAAGCTAAGCAAAGTAGGCGTGTTTATATATTACCAAATTTAGATTTTTTTTAAATATATTACACTATTCGATAAATTTAAGTTTTTGGCAGCAACTTCTCTTGGAACTTCATTTTCGCAAAAATTGTTAAATCGTATGGTTAGTTTTCAACCTTTTGATTTTAGTAAAACACTCTGTTTTTTTTTTAGAAGTTTCATCTTAATAACGCCGAAACGAACTGAAAGTGTTAAAAGTTTTTTATAGTTTAAAAATTTAAGGAAGTTATCTATCAATTGAGCAAAACAATCTGTTTTTATGCTCAAGGATGTTTTCAAGATTCGGTAAGTAATTAATAATTTTTCGTTTTCCAGTTTAAGCCCTCTAGTCTTGCAGATTTCGCTTTTTTAAGTTTAAATCAAATTAACAATATTATTGTTTTTGCTTAGATTTAATTAAAGTTACATGATATATGATATGTACACAACTAGAGCGGAATTTTTTGTATAAAGAAAAAGTTTGTTGGAACATTTCAATCTATGGTTCATGTTATTGTAGTATTAGGTCTGAAAGTTATTTGGTGCAAATTTGAGAAAAATCGGATAGCTTTAACGAGTGAAAGCCCGCTACCAAAGTTTTCGATTTATGGAAATTTTTCTTGAACTGCTTTAATAAAAATATGTATTACAACACATCACGTTTTATATATCGTTGGACGCGCCTTTAGAAACCCTAATAAAATATCTTTTGTGAAAATGGTCCAGCTCACGGGATCTTAGTGCTAGACACGAAACATTTTGGGAAGGTACATTTTTAAGTGGTGGACAAAAAACACTTTTTTTCTCCATGTAAGGTGAGTCGATGTAATGTACACTTAAAGAAACGTTTTGCCATATATTAGAACTTAAAACGAACACAGCGATTATATTGCAAAAAACGTATTTTTTGCAGATTAACTATAATGGAATGTTCCCTGCCTTTTCTTTCGTATTGTTGCATGAATATGCCAAAACTGTCAACTGTCATCGAGTTTAATTTCCTCTATCAATATTTTAAAAAAGTTTCGACTTGAATGCGCACGTAATTAGCAAATAAAGATATTAGCAAATATAATAAATAAATCAAAAATGTAAATATAAATTAATAAATAAAAAATGTGAAAAATTAACTTTTCACAACGTTCCTTAAAGTAGACCCTTCATATATTTTCGTATTTTTTGATATTTTTCTAAGCTTTAGTCTTTGTTAAATGACTTACACATCACTTCGACTGTTCTTGTCTATTTTGGACAATTTTTTTATCATGTTTCACAGCAAAAAATAAAATGATATGCTTTTTTAGAGTTCCCTGATGTCGAACTTTTGAGTTGTTTTGAAAATTGTTATATAACTTTTTTAAATTAGAAAGAGTTGGCCTACAGGCTGATGTATTTGGAATATTGGATTTAGTTTTCTTTATAAAGCTCAATTACCAGGTGTAGGACCACATTGGGGAATATTCAATTAATATTGTTAAAATAATCGGATTGTAGTTCATTTGCCATTACATTCGCCTTTACTTACTCACTTAGATTATAAGGATGACGTTGCACAGTGTTGTGTGTGTGGCTAAAAATAGTATATTGCAATGTTAGAAATCTAATAATTTTGTTATCGTTTTTTATAATATATACTTGATCTAAGAAGAAACAGAACAAATTAAACAAACATATTGATTTTGCCGAAGTTATTGAGCTACAAAGTTGAACTTTGTAATTTCCAGGACATATTAATTACTTATTATTACCCAAAAGGATATATGGAAGATTGACGTATCCTTGCATCGAATTAAATGAAATTCGGCTCAGATATTTGCTGCTACATGCCAAATATATATACCTGTTATCGCTCGTTTTTAATAAGTTTTAGGGCTTTTATAAAAATACTTAAACTTAAGTTCCATAATATAAAGGGTCCGCCAAATAACTTTTTTTTTTTTTGAAAATGCTATAAAAAAAAACTACTGAATATTTTCTCAAATTTCTTTTTTTATTTGAAAGTACAATCCTTCCGGTTAATAATGGAAAATAATTTCATTCAAATGGCTGCCTCGGCTGGCCATGCAGTAGCCTACACGATCGGTCCAATTTTTAAGCACATTATCGAATTATCGATTGTGTGCTGCTGTATTTCACAAATGGCTTCACGAATATTGTCCTTTAAAGCGTCAATTGTCTCTGGCTTGTTGGCGTAACACTTATCTTTGACGGCACCCCACAAATAATAGTCCAACGGTGTCAAATCGCAGCTCCGAGGTGGCTAAACGACATCAGCTCTGCGGCTGATAATGCAATCTACGCAATTTTCGCACACATTCTGCAACATTACCATGATTTTCAAAGTAATGTCGCAATATTTCCCAGCGTTGTTCAAGCGTATACACAACCATATTCGTTCAGCGGAAGGATAAAACTAATTATCTGTCAAATCAGACATGAGCTAAGTGTTACCATTCACGAAATATGCTCTAGTTGAAAAAACGTTAGATGGCGGACCATTTATAAAGGGTGGGCGTGTAATTGCTTGGAATTTAATAATAATAGTTTGATATTATTTTTATTAATTAACCTTGAACTTGAATAATTTTCATTTTTATTTTTAATAAAAATTATATGAAACTTGTATAAAAGACAAAGTGCGATCTTGTTTACTCCCCCTTTACATTTTGTTTTTGTTTTTAAACAAAGCAAGTGTGAAAATAAAAAGAAAAAAAAAAACAAAAAACGTGTTTTGAATATCTACCAAAGGTAGACCTTGCACATAACAAACAAGTTTTCAATTTATTTTTGATCAATGGTGATAATCTTTAATTTGGAGCTCATATATTAGTTTTCATTTAGTGATAAAACTAGTTTGTATGAATGTTTGATGTTTTGCATGGGATTGTCACTTCTTTCAACACGTGAAGTGATGATAGGAACCAAGAAAATTACCGAAATAGATCTATCAACACATTCCTGACAGTGGTCAATTGATAAATTTGAAAAAACAAAAACTCTATAGATTATTTGTTAGGACAATATTCTAATAAAGAAATATAGAGTATGGCCTCGAACTTGAATAATTTTCATTTTCATTTAATAATAATATTTGAATGACATGTATATTATATATGTACCCAGCAAAAATTTTCCAAAAAGGTAAGCGGGTTTGTAATCAAGCATTTTGGGCAGAACGCATTCCTTACTAGATTACCTACTCGATTCTTTTAACAGGGCGTGAGACTAAAATAATTGATTCTTTAGAATTGATTCTTTTTTTCCCAAAGAACCATTTACTTTATATTTTTAAGAACTACATACATTTTTTAATAAAGAAATAGTTCCATTGTAAAACTACGAAGCACTTACACAAAAAAATAAATAAATAATTCCCTAGAAAAAATAAGAAGTACTTACATTTAAAAAAAAAAGAAGTAGTTCCATAAGTTAATTCAACTTTTACTCGCACGTGATTCTCCTAGGTCACTCAAATATAACGATCTAAACTCATACGGAAATAAAATCCTAAAAAGTGAAACATCGAATTGTTATGATAATATGGGTTTGTCATAATTTTGGAGCTATTAACCACGAAAATATAAATTTTTCAAAAAAAAGAACAACTCAAAATTGAAAAACAAAAATATGACTCACGCACAATCACCCTCGAAGTTTTTTTTTACAGTCACTCACGATAACGTCAGTAATTTCAACTTCCACCCACAATTTTCTGCTCACGTGCGCTTCCCTAATTTATACCTAACCACAGTTTAACAAAATTTAGGCAACATGCAATTTCTGTTTTTAGTATTATTTTCCTGCAAATAAAAATTTGTTTGAAAAAATATATGAGATAAATTCTTTAAAATTGTATAACTTCTTTTTTCAAAATGAGGAACTACTTCCAATAACGTCCTTTTATTAAGAAAAAGTATATGATTACTTCTTGAGTACAAAAAGTTATTTTTCTTTCAAGTAAATAATTACTTTGTTATTGAGTTCATGCTTTCTGGTTTAAATTATAAGAATTGATTACAACACTACTTGCTTTTTTGACTCTATCGTTGGAATGAGTTTGGTATTGAAGTTACTAAATTTAGCAATGAGATATGTAAGCAAGTGTGGGCATCACCTTCTTTTTGGAATGTGTAATTTTTTCCTGGGTATATATACCTATTTTTATAACATTAAACCCATTTTTTTCGATTTTATGTAATTTTTTAGTTTAATTACATACAATTTTAAATACTCAATTCTTGCCGCATATCTGAGATATATACAAATTTTTGTCACATTCCAATCATATCTGTAGCTTTTATTGCCTTTTAAGCTTTCAGGTTATATTACAGGTAGGTGTGTCCTTAGAAAGATTTAAAAAAAAAATTTTTGTTTCACATGTTCAGCGAATATGTACTAGCGTACCAAAATTACGTATGATACGAGTAACCTATTCTATTTTTGGCCACTCTTTATATGAATTGGCGACACTGTGCGTTGCGTGTTACCATAACTGTGTAACATTAATGTAAAACTATTAAATCAACCTTATTTCGAGATATGATAATAGCAAAAAAATAGTTAAAAGAAATATTTTCTACACTATAAAAATTAAAAAGGCAAATTTTTGCATGTCTTGTGCTGCACGTTTGGCAGAAGTAAAACTAAATAGACACATAATACATCACACTCACAAAAAAAAAAGTCATCATATTTATGAAAAGTTTTTAACAGTTTGTTCGCTTACTCGAAAATTTTACTACTTTTACTGCAATTGGAAAGTTTTGTATACTTTTTGTATTACAATTATCCAGTTGTAGCAAAAGTAGTAAATTGTATATCTGTTTATTAACTTACTATAATTTACTATTTTTACTATAACTGGTAAAAATTAATACAAAATATAAAGCAAACTTTTTAATTGTAGTAAAACTAGTAAGAATTTAGAATAAATACTGATTTTATTCGTCCTTACTATGAAGAAAGTGAAAATATACATTTATTTCAAAATTACAATTTTAGGTATGCCTTGACTTTATTTATTTTTTGAGAATTCTAACTGACTGTTTTGTTTCTAACCAATCAAAATGCTTAAAAACGAATTGTTGTTTTAGTGTTATCATAAAAAAAAAAATAAACGAAGTCTTTTATTTTATAGTACGGCCCATTATTTTTACAAAATCATTTATTATGTTTTTGAAACGTTTCATAAGCATTTTTAAAATTGTTCCATTTTTTCACTAATAAAATTTTCTTTGAGTGTAGTTACTATACTAAACACCTGCCCATAGCACTGGTGCAATTATTTATTTTTTATATTTTTGGTACTGCCACTATTTGTAAGGTACTAGTTTGTGCACTGGTATTTTTTAGTGTTGCTGGTGCATGAACTGTAACCATAAAATTGAAATAGTAGATGAAAAAAACATAAAAAAAAATAAAACCGACATAATAAAAAACAAAATTGTCTAACACACTGTAGAGCAAACCTTAACAAAAATTCTACTTTTAGAAGAACTCAAAAAAAAAAACCTTAAACTGCATTTTATGTTTAGATACAGTAACTATCATAATTGAACTTTAAATTCAGTTTCAAAAATTTTGAACGCCTCTCGAAACTGACATTAGATGCCTCATCTTTCTCAAGCTATTTTGACTTGAGTGAAAGAAATGATGGACTTAATTAAAAACTAGGATATGCAAAGTTGTACGTGGAAAAGTCTTCAGCTAAGTAATTGATGACCATTTGAAAGTTGGAAAACTAAAAAAAATTACTTGAAACTTACAATAGTTTTTTCCATTTATTTTATCTTTTTGATCAAAGTTTTTAACTTTAAGATTCAATCCAATAGAAAATTGGGAGATACATTCACTGAGCAAGGAACTTCCATATCGCTACTTGGTGAAAAGTTGTATGGTACTTTATTAGTGAAACCTAAAATTTACAATTTTTAAACTGGCGCAGTTTTTTCCATAGGGATTTTGCGACGTTTAGTGGAATTGAGTGTTGAGAACAGGACAAAAGCGCTGTGTTGATTCCACCATAATGTAGTTCAAATATTTTTATGATGCTAACACTAAAATCGAACATTTTTCAAAAAATTTTAAGACCTTGCATTTTTATGGCGCAAACAAATATTTTATAATCTCAAAATGCATCATTATATAAAATTTAAGTAGTTAATTTGAGTTCCTTCAAAGAAGTACACTCAAATAAAAAAGTTAGTAAAGTCAGCAAAAAATTTTGCTGAGTCAGCTAAATTTTAGTCAGGGGGTGCTTGCAAAAAAATTGGTAATGTCAGCAAAATCTTTTGCTGAAAATCAGCGAGCTGATTTTTAGCAACAAAATTAGTAGATTCAGCAAACATTTTGCTAACACTTAGTGGATTAGAAATTAAAAAACCCTTGCTAAAAACTAATAACATTTTTGCTGAATATTAGTAAACTGAAATAAACTCAAAAAATTTGTAGAAAAATTATACTTTGGTTAATTTATTTGCTGAAAATCATAAACATTATTTTTGTGATTCTTTTTAAAATAATTTACAATACGTTACAAAACTAAAAAATGTTCACACTCTTAAATTGACGACATGAATTGATGTAATATCTAAAAACAATAGAAATAATTGTATATAATATAAACAAAATTATCTTCCAACTAATTACATCAATGGTTGTCTAAATGATGCTATCTTTTAAAGAACGCAAATGCCGCAGAGAATTATAGAAACCAAACGAAAAATAACATACACAGCCCATTTTTTGCAATAAGAAAAAGGAAACATAAAAATCTACCTAAGATGTATGTCTTTGTCTTTCGCTATAGGTAGACAGACTGTTTGCAATTTGACCACACAAGATTGTTAATATCTATAAACATTTAGTTTATAAATATATATTTAATCTTTATTTAATTTAAATATTTTATTTTGTCTTTTATTTAATTAATAGACAATTATTTTCACAAGCCGGTGACAACGCAATATTTAAGTTGTTTTAATCCACAATTTTGTTTTATGTATGAAATACAGATATAAAAATCTTCCATGGTTGATTTTTTTTATATGTCTTATTAGAGTTGTACTTTTTAGTATCATTTTCCTCTTCTCTACTACATCTGGACATGCCTCGACATCTATTTCATTCTACGTTTATCTTTCAATCTGGTTGTTGTCCACGCTATTAATGTGCTGATCAGCACAATTTTTTTTAGCAAAATAAATTAGTAAAACATTAGTATAATATTAGTAAAACATTAGTTCAAAACAGTTAAGTGCTAAATAAGTATAACAAAAATTTTAGCTTAAAACAGAATTTTAGCAAAAAATTTGCTAACAAAAAGCATACCTGATTTACAAGACGTTTTACTAACTTTTCTACTAACTTATTTTTTTGAGTGTAACCCAAAACAAATTAAATTTCCAAAATAATCTCGGTTTTCTTTTTAAGTTCTAATATATGATAACAAAAACTTTTATATTTTTAGTGGTGTAATATATATTTGACATTTAAGTATTATTATATACATGCACTTAAGTTTAAGTAAATCCTAAATCTTAAGCTTAAAACCGCAATAAGATTTAACCCGTTAGAGCTAAATTATTAACGCGGACTGATTTGGATGTTTAAACATCTGCTAACACCTACACAAAAGGTTATTCATGTCATACAAAAAAAAAAAAAAAAAATGTTTAAAAATATTTTGCCACAAGGTGTCTAAAATTTTTGAACTTCCTCATATACGAAATAATTTATACAAATTTAACTAAAAAGATGGTCTTAGAGAGTACAAACATTATTTTATACTTTTGCCTAATTTGCCTAATTTTCGATCGCAAATAATTAATCGTGAGAAATTCTAAAGATCATTTATTTTTAATATTATGCAACATAAACTTTTCACAATCTGTGCAGTCACTGTATGCATAGCATAATATTCATACTCAAATGGACCATCATAAAGTTTTTATGATGACCATTTTTATATACAATGTCTTTGAATAATTTAACGGTTTTTTTTTTGTAAAAAGTTGACGGTGACGTTTTTGTTTTGGCCGTTATATTTTGTTGCTATTTTTTCCGGGTAGCTAACAATTACTTATTTGTGGTTGCATGCACATTTTTGGTGGTATGAAAATTAAAAAAAAAAAATTTAAAACAAAAAGTGTTTATTTGCCAGGGACCGTAGTTAGTATTCCCTTTATCATAAAAGTCAAATGCAAAAAAGTTCTTTTGTGACTCTTATTTTTTCGAGAATAAATAAAAGTTATTTTTTGGAGCAAAAATAAAAGTTATTTTTTGACTTTTATTTGTTTAAGCAATAATAAAAGTAATTTTTTGATTTTTATTTCTTTTTGGGCAAATATAAAAGCAATTTTTTGATTTTTGTTTTTTTAAACAACTTTTTTTTCTTCTTGTTTTTATATGTATAGCAATTAAAAATTTCTGTGAAGGTTATTTTTATCATGATTACTCACATTTTGATAAGTTTGTGATGAGCTTTTCAAAAAAAAAAAAAATATTTTAAAGCATTTTTGAAAAAAAAAAAAAAATAATCAAAAAATTGCTTTTATTTTTGCTCAAAAAAATAAAAGTCGTAATATAACTTTTATTATTAATCAAGAAAAAAGTCAAAAAATAACTTTTATGTTTGCTCGAAAAAATTAAACATATAAGGACCTGCTAGTAGATAAAGTCTGCATTAAATTAGCGGATGAAGACATTTTCAATTAATAAATAAACATTGCACGGTTTTTTGTTGAACAAAAAACAAATGATCTTGAACTTGAAGAATCTTGCTCACATCATAATTAATGATAAAAGATCAAAAAATAATCTTTTGGTTTTAATTTTTTTTTAAATTTACAATTAAAACATTTGTAAACAAATAACTTCTATTTTTGCTCAAACGTCAAAAAATAACTGTTAGAAAGTGTTTTGCAACCGTCAGATAATGACAATCGTAATTAATTTTTAATAAATTACTGTAGAATATTACTTTAGTTAGTCTCTTTACAGGAAGAAGAAGAAGAAAACACTTTTATTGAAAAATTTTACGGATACAAGGGATACACCAGACTGCCGCAGTTTCGTCTCCCTCCTGGGACTCGTCAGTGGTTAATTTATGTGTCAATTGAACAAAGTATTTTATATTGTTAATTTGCTCTATATGTAAAACTTTTTATTTTTTTGGTATCGTACTCACTGCCTTAGCATCAAGCTATGCATCGCAATCTCACCTCTTAACGAGTTGAGCCACGATCGACACAGCGATGACTGTGGCTAAAGTGGAGTTTTGTCACACTACGTACACACAAGTATTGTTTCGATCAGAAGAGACAGAATTAACTAATACCAATGTACAATTCATTTCATAACTATTATTATTGCTCGAAAAAATACAAGTCAAATAATACGAGTAACTTTTATATTTGCTAGAAAAATTAAAAATCCAAATTTTAAAAAGCAGAACATTTTCTGAAAGACTTCTCCACAAGGATCAATATGGTATACTTGAATGAGTTCTCCGACATTTGCCTCTATATGCTTTTTTTTGATCAAAAATTCAAAAATAACTTAAATTTTCGGTCCCTGTTATTTACCATGAAAAAAAAAACAATAATATGTTGGAATTTATGTGAACATAGTGGGAATGACGTAGTGCTGCAAGTGGCTGCTTAGTGGCTTAGATTTAGTTTTTTTGTTACCAACCACTATTGTTTTGTTCAAAAAATATTTTAATTTTTAATACCTTTTTTTGTTGTCTTATTTTTTGCTTTATGTATGAAATTTTTGGTGTCATATTTTATCTTCTTTTATAAAAAGAGATATAAATCACAAAAGGATAACGGATGACTATATATATCGCACACCTAGTTCAATAGTGACTTAACTCAAAATTTTAATTTTTCGGGTTTATATGCTTAAACTATGCACAATACACTTGTTGATCTATAAAAAAAAACAGTTATGTCTTTCTTTATGTTTCAATTGGTATAAAGTTGCAAATATTTTTTTCGATTTCTGAAAAATTAAAAATTTTGAGTTGAGTCACTTTTGAACTAAGTGTGCGATATATATATTATCGTTTTTTATTCATATTTTAAACTTCGCACTCCTAAAGCTTTTTATATATGTAGTCTAAATATTTGAGGACATTTGTAATGGACTTTCAAATGATATAGTTTTATATATCTGAATATATTAGGATGGATAATTAATTATTTTTTAAGAAATTTGATTCAATAAATTAATTTATCCTTTTTAAATGGACGCTTTTGTAATTTCAGGTTTTAGATTTCTACCATAAAGGAATTACATTAGGTCATTACAGGTGGACTTTCATTCTTTTAAACCCAATTTAAGCCCAGATTTTATAAAAACCCATGAGATATATTCAATAAATTAACCCATAGCTCAAAAAAAAAAAAATAATTAAAATTTCAGAATTTTTGCCTAAATGGTTTATGCAGGACGTTAAGGGGAAGACTTAGTCTTTCTGTAGCTCCGTGGAAACATTTTTTAATACATGATTTTAGCGGATGCCTGTACCAAATTATAAGTGCCTAGATTCAACAGTTTATGCTATGTGTACAACAGTGAACAAATATTTCAAATTTAGGTTTCTTACAATAAGGGTATAGGCATGTCGTCAGTGGGGATAGTTTTCATTCCTTTTAGCATTAATTTAAAAAAATCATGTCTAAGGGGAATGAAGAAAAAGCTTATCAAATTTAATTTGTTAGCGTTTGTACCAAAATTTTTATTACGTTCCTCTTGAATATTCTAAAAGAACTTTAGGACATATTACAAGGAACTCAAAAAACACAATTTTGCAGAAAACGAGTTTAAAGTTTTCAATCCATATCTGCCTCACTCGACCCTTTCTCTATTTATTGGTCATGTTTTTTATAAATAGGGGGTTTTAATGTATTTTTCTCTTAGTGAGAGTTGTGTGGGAATTGGCTAATTATCGAGAGACTCATGAGTAGCAGAGTTTCTCTGTGAAGTATATACTCTTTGCACTCACTTTAAAGAAAAAATAAAATATATTATCTTCTATCTCGTAAAGTATGCATGATATAAATATGAAATTTCTACACAATATAAAGCATGATATTACTAATGAATCTGCATCATTAATTGAACGTGAAATAAATAATCAGCGCAATGAACCACAAAGCTTCAATAAGTTCGCCAACTCTCTATCAGGTGTATGAGCAACAACTACACTCAAAAAAATAAGTTAATACAAAAGTTAGTAAAACGTCTTGTAAATCAGGTATACTATTTTTTAGCAAATTTTTTTGCTAAAATCGTGTTTTCAGCTAAAATTTTTATTATACTTATTCAGCACTTAACTATTTTATACTAATGCTTTACTAATATACTAATGTTTTACTAATTAATTTTGCTAAACAAAATTGTGCTGATAAGCACATTAATAGTGTGGACGACAACCAGATTGAAAGATATACGCAGAATGATGCAGATGTCGCGGCATGTCAAGATGTAGTAGATAAGAGGAAAATGATACTAAAAAGTACAACTCTAATAAGACATATAAAAAAATCAACCATGGTAGACTTTTGTATCTGTTTTTCATACATAAAACAAAATTGAGGATTAAAACAACTTAAATTTTGCGTTGTCACCGGCTTGTGAAAATAATTGTCTATTAGTAAAATAAAAGACAAAAGAAAATATTTAAATTTAATATGTATTTCTATAATAAATGTTAATAGATTAATAATCTAGTGTGGTCAAATTGCAAACAAACATATACAGACATGTAGACAGAGTAAAGCGAAAGACACATCTTAGGTAGATTTTTATGGTTCCTTTTTCTTATTGCAAAAAAGGGTTGTTTTTTCGTTTCGTTTGTTTTTGTTTATTTTTACGTTTCGCTTCTATAATTATCTTAAGCAGTTGCGTCCTTTAAAAGAGAGCATCATTTAGACTACCATTGATGTAAGTAGTTGAAAGAAAATTTTTGTTATGTTTTATATATTTATTTCTAAATATTTTCAGATATTAAATTAATTCATGTCGGCAATGTGGGAAAATGAAAATTTTTATATTTCGTAATTATTGTAAATTATTTTTAAAAGAATCACAAAAATATGTTTTATGATTTTCAGCACATATATTAACTAACTTACAATTTTTTTTACAATTTTTTGCGTTTTTTTCAGTCTACTAAAATTCAGCAAAAAATTTATTAATTTTTACCAAGGCTTTTTTATTTCTAATCCACTAAGTGTTAGCAAAACTTTTGCTGAATCTACTAATTTTGTTGCTAAAAATCAGCTAGCTGATTTTCAGCAAAAGATTTTGCTGACATTAGCAATTTTTTGCTAGCACCCTCCTGACTAAAATGTTGCTGACTCAGCAAAATTTTTTGCTGACTTTACAAACTTTTTTTTTTGAGTGTATTCTAAGATTTATCATCTCTCGCAATTACAGTGTCGCCATGATTGAACCCTTCAACTTTCCGCACCTTTCATCTCTTCACTATCCCTTTTCCAAAACAAACATTAATAAATAGGAAGAATTTCCTGAGTGTTGCTTCTCCTAAAAAAATAAACACAGTTTTGGCACATGTCGAATCAAGTAGGTGATGATCAAAAATTGGTAGAAGAAGATTTTAATTTTTTGTGCCGAACACGTGGTATAAAGTTCATTGCAAAAATGCTTAGGCCGGGTTGATGATTCTAATTTTCTATATAAGAAATAATTTAGCATTTAAGAATTTTTACATATATTTTTAGTTTAAGCAAACAAATTAAGCCTAAAAATACTGTATTAAAAACTACAAATGAGTCTTTTAGACTTTTGTTTCATACAGAAATGGCAATTTATATTTAATTTATTAAAAAATAAAACAATTAAGCTTTAAAGTATTAAATACAATAAACTGCCTAAAAGTTTACTACACAAATCTCCAGTTGTGCCTTAAAGTGTTCTATACAAATTGTACAATTGACCAGGCACGTAGCTAGGGGGGGGGCTTGGGGGCTAGAGCCCCCCCCGAAATGATTTGACAAATTTAAAAACTTAATACAATTCGTTAGAAAGTAACAATGTTATTGATAAATTTAATATGAAAATATTTATTTTTGACTTGGATCAAATAGGAAATAGTTTTATATGGTTCGAATCTTAAAATTTCGTTAGAAAACATCGCCTGCAAATGGGCGGCTATCATTGTTAGAGCTGATTTTCGACAAAAAGCAATAAATAAAATAATTTCATAAGAGATTTCGAAGTCTTTGACTTAAAATATAATCAAAAAATTGTTTGAGACAATGCAAACTAAAAATTAAATATGTTTACACAGAAAAAACTAAAATTGAGTTTTTAATTAAAATATTTGTTGATTCAGCAAAAGTTTAACTGAATTCGGTCGTGTTGATGCAATTGTAGTAACAACTAATATAATTTGTATCTATTTAATTAATATTATTTTCAATTACATATAGTTTTATTCACATCTATTAAGAATTTAATTGAATATTGTTTACTATTGGGAAAAATTACAATATTTTAAAAAAATCACCAAAATTTTAAAAAAATCGCCAAAATTAAAAAAAATTGAGACCATTTGAAAAAATCGCAACATTTGAAATAAAATTGCCAAAATTTAAAAAACAATCCTCAAAATTGCAGAAATTTAAAAAACTCCCAAAATAAACTCCAAAATTCGAAATTTTTTTTAAAAAAATCACCAAAATTAAAGAAATGCGAATTTTCTACTTTAAACGATTTTTTTAATTTTGGCGACTTTTTAAAATTTTTGCATTTGTTTCAATGTTGTTATTATACGTTATAAAAACTGAAAAATTTTTTTATACCAAATTCATTTTCAATTAAACATTTAATTGAAAGTAAGTTTGAAATCGATGTTTTTTTTTAGAAATTTTAAAGAGTTTTTATTTAAAAAATTGATTAAAGAAAATTTTAAAAGCATTTGAAATCGTCCAAAATATAAATCAAATAGAATTGAAAATACATAATTTAGTTTAAAAAAAGACCTGGGCGATGTCAGGTATATTTTTAAATTTTCCAATTTTATATTTTTTCTTTATTATTATTTCTATCAGACTACAATCACGCTTGCTTGTAAAAGTTTCTATTTTTAGTATAGCCCCCAATCTTAAAAAAAGTCGGATATATGAAAAAGGGGAAAAAATAGTGAATAATTTGTTAAAATAATTCAAATAAGTGGCAGCCGGGGTCCACGACATAGTGTCAAAATGGTTTTCAAAATGTGTGTTTTCTCGAGCATTTTAACGCTGTTTTTAAATAAGTCTAAATTTCCTAAACTTTAAACATATTTTCATACAAAGATGTGTTAAATTTCACCACCAATTTTAAAAATAGATACGTTTTTCATATATTTTTGCTGCTTTATCATCAATCCGAATTTCATTAATTTCAAAGGAACCCAATGGAAAAGCTTCCTTGTAAGCGTCAGGCAAATTATATAGGATATTTGCTTTTAATTTGTTTTTTGGACTGTTATAAATCTTTAATTTCCCGAGTTAAAACTTTGCATAAAATAATACATTATTTTATTTACACTTATAAGGTTTTGTCTGCCAGTGCATTTAACCGGACATAATTATATAAATTCCTATATAAAATTAATTTCGTATACAAATTTTAATATGATGTCATATATAGTTGCGTATAATTGTATATTGCATTTAGAATACGCTAAAACTAATCCAATTAATAATTACGTTATATTTATATATCTAGACATTGCAAAATAATATATATTTTGATATTATATCATATTTAAAAAAATACAATTTTATTTTAAATAAAATTTCCAATGCTATGGAATTTGTTACAAATTATAAAGTTGTAAACTTTTTGCAAGTGGCTAAAGTCTTAAAGGATTAATAGATATTTCGAATTTACATGACGTTTTAAAATCAAAAACTGGAAATTTATACCGCTATATAAAATCGTATTCAATTGTATCGCGTCATTATTCGGATGTTATTTAATTATTATGCCCATTTCTCGGATAAAACTGTATTAAGACTCATATTAAATTTCGTATAATTTTATAAAGCATCATATTAATTTTAATCGGGTTATTAGAAGTTGAAACTTTTTTACTTTTTTACATTTATCAAGTTTTAGCTACCCTAGACGTATACATAAAAATATAAAGTAATTTTATTTTTCGCGGTTTTCAAAAAGTTTTCCGCATAATCCTTTTTTTATTTAATTAAACTAAAAATTAATATTTAGCTAACGTAATTAGACAATAACGATGCATATCCAACTTAGAGTACACAAACGTTTTCAAATTTGACGTGTTTCGCGGATTGTGATCAAACAGATTGAAGCGTTGTTTCGCGATATAGACATCAAAATTCGCAAAATAATGAACACAATAAGTAAAAAATGAAAAAATGCATTTTAAGGAAATGCACTTTATGCGGGAGGTTTTTGTTGCAAAACGACCTGAGAAAGCGATTTCTATTATGAATACATGTTGGCCATCACGTGTAGGTAAAAATTTAGCAAAAATTTAGCAAACAAAAAAAAAAAAAAAAAAAACAAGCTGTTACTCCAGTGTGCAAAAAAAAAAATATATAATCAATATAAAAAATCGAAAAGCCCCCCCCGAAACAAATTCCTAGCTACGTGCCTGCAATTGACCCTAAAAGTATCATATAACAAAGACACGATTGAGACTAAATGTATTCTAAAATATACCGATTCTTACAATACCCGCAACTAAGCCTTAAAGTTTCCTACGAAAAACGATGATTAAATCTTGAAATAGATTATCATCAAATATCAACGTTGAATTATGACATAACATATGAAAAAATTTCCATCAATATCTAATTATTTTCCATGTTTTTGAAGGTTCGATTATAAAATAATTTTTTTTTTTCATTATGAGAAATTTATTTATTATAACTTATAATTTATAAGCCATACAATTTGCTTTATCTTTTAATATCAAAAACTAACATTTAATCAAAGAAAAATTTTACACACGATTTTTTAACGCATTGATAGTGTCAGTCGGTATCCATCATATGTTTGACACTTTTGTCATAAAATCAATACATAACATTTTGTATCCATGTCAGGCCGATTTCCTTTATGAAAGCTTTTCATATTTATATACAAAACATTATTTTTATTATACTGCCAATCATATGTTATAAACATGCAACATTTTAAATGTTGTATGTGTGTATTGTAAAAAAAAAACTTACAGCTGTTTTGCTGTTGCAAACATGCAAACAATATGAAACTATAAAAGCGAGTTAATTTTTTATTATGCCGGCAAAAAAATAAAACAATTATTTTTATAACGTTTAAAGAGAAACTTTTTAAAAGAAATTTTTATGCAAAAAAAGAAATAAGTTTTGTTAATAACTTTTAATTAAGATCATTGTTTAAAAATAATAATATGCATAATGGTAAGTTGAAGTATATTAATTAAAATTTTAATTATGTATGCTTACACAAAAAAAAAAGTCTGTATAGTCAGCAACATTTTCCCTGAGAGGATTTTTGCAGAAATATTGCTAAAAATAATAATTTGTATAATGTTAAGTTGAAGTATGTTAATTACAATTTTATTTATTTTTTTTTTGTTTTATTAATTAATAATCATATAATTACAAATTATATACTATTACCCTAACCGAGCACTAGCTGCTATGGCCTTCGGAGAGTTGTAGCGAAAACAGACCAGTGCCTCTGGTGGGAATCGAACCCACGACCCCCGCACAGATAAGCCAGCACGCTACCAACTAGCCTACCGGGGCGCACAATTACAATTTTAATTATGTATGCTTACACTAAAAAAGTCTGTAAAGTCAGCAACATTTTCGCTGAGAGGTTTCTTGCAGAAAAATTTCTAAATTTAGCAAATTTTTTTTGCTAATATTAGATTTTATTAAATTTAGTAAAATGTTTGCTGCAAATTTTTTTTTCTGATATTAAAATTTTTTTTGCAGGGATTCTCCCAGCAAAAATATTGCTCACTTTACTGACTTTTTTTGAGTGTACACTTACACTAATATACAAACAAATCTTTGCTAGTGTCACTACCATTAAATTAAGTTAATGATTGTTTGTATACAATACAATTAAGTTAATTATTGTTTGTATACAAGGACACTAAAAGAAGTTAGCTGAACATTTTGTTAAACGTCTATTTAAATTATTTAACTAAATTGTATTACATTTTTTTTGCTGAATCAGATAAAGTGTTAGTTAAAAGCTTTCAGCAAAAAACTGATTTAGAACAAATGTTTAACTAATTTTTGCAGCTATCAAAATTGTGGTTATAAATAGCACGGAGAAGAAATAAAATAACGAGATGTAGATGTCGCAGCTCGTCAAGCCGAGGAAGAGAATACAGAAAAGATACAAATGAATGAAACCATTATAAGACTTTCAACCGTTACAACCATTCATTTCATGTTTTCTTTTATATACATACTACATTAGACAATGCAACGGCAAATGTGTGAACATAAAAATTGTGAATATTAAAAAAAAATAATAAAACTATAATAATAATAAAAGAACCTAGCTAATATGTTTGACTTACTTTATTCTTGTAAATAACGAGCTTTCAATCGTTATAAATTAAAAATAACAATTTAATAATGTCGAAAAACTAACAAAACTGTAAAATAAAAAATATTGCTTGAGCCAGAGTAAAAACTATTTTTTTTTATATAAATAGAACATTTTTGGTCTTCAAATTTTAGCAAGGCCATGATGCTTGTTAGGAAAAGAGCCTCGCCAAATTTCGCTAAATCTTTAGCCAGATCGAAGTACTAGTATCAACCTAGCTAATATATTTGCTTTGCTTTATTTTTTTAAATATACGTACATAGGTTGAAAGCTCGCTATAAATTAAAAAAAAAACATTAAATCTCGATGTATATAAAAACAGAAAACTAATATAACTCTAAAAAAATTAAATAGACGAATTTAAAAAAACGTACTATATTAGAAATAGCCCAGTGTAAAAACGATAATGACATGCCAGTTTTATATCTATTCGATTGAGGTTAAATTATGAAAATTAGCGATTTTTCACGAAAAATCCTAGTTGTTCGTCATTAAAATTTAAACCATTTAAATATATACAAATTGGTTATTAAAAGAAAAGTATTTTTGAGATCTATCCTATAGAATAAAAAAAAAAATTATAAAGTTCCCAAACAATAACGTTTCGAACAAACTTCAAACCCATTTCCACCCCATACAAATTCGAATGCGCTGGTATGTTTCACAGCAAATATTTTTTACTTTCGACTCCGCCTATCCGCCTATCAAAGAGCTCCTCATTAAAAACTGAATCTAAATCATTTTTTTCAGTTTTTGCAAAATAGTTTTTAATAACGTAATAGTTTTTATTTTAAATGATAAATTATTCGATAAAAAAATAGAATTATTTTTTCAAAAAGGTATAAAGATTCAAAATCGATTAAGAACTAGTCCAATAATAAAAAAAAGGCCACAGAACACAAATGTGAAAAATATCACGTTACCACACATCATAAACGTTTTTGAAATTGATTACTGCAACATTATTTTTTTGTTTAATATCCCCGTAAATTGTGTGCTGTGGAATATGTTTTTTTTTTATGATGTCATTAATCTGCTCTAAAATGTTGTTAAAAACGGACAATATTTTTGGGAAATACTTCAAATCTCTTATTTTAAAATTTAAAAAGTTTTCTTCAACTATATCGAAAAAACTATGAATTTAACTTCGTGGAATTGTTAAATACATTTTAGAGAATCAAAGTAAAAAAATTTAAAATATCCCCCGATCATTTGGGTAGGGCAACGACTTTATTTTTTGTTGTCATACTATATTTAAAAGCCAAAATTAACTACTTTTGTAAATTTTGTGGTTTTATTTTATCATCATTGCTCGAGGTTGATAAAAGAATATGTTTTGGACATCACTAAACCATATTCAATTGTAGCAATATTTATGAGAATAAAATTTCTTAACTAATAAGACTCAAATCGGATTCTTAGGACAAATGTTTTCGATTTTAAGGACGTAAAGCTAAAACTTTTAGTAAAAAATTCGTAACTTTTCCTAATGGAAAATCCAAATTTGATTTCTTGTCAAAACACAGAAAGAATTTCTTAGAAGAGTTTAATGGTATTTTTTCACTGAACTAATGAAGTTTTCCTCACAACGTGAATGAAATACTTCTTAAACTTTGTGAAAAAGATTCATAGTTTTAATGAAATTATTTTGAATGAAACTTTTTAATTAGTCGTATGAAATTTTAATAAATAATATGAAACTTTTCATTACATTTTTGAAAAACTCCATTAATTTAATGAAAATTATCAATAAACGCGTTGCAGTGACAATTCATAGATCTAATGCAAAAATTCATTGATATCATGCAAATAAAGGTAGATTTCGGATTCGATTTAAAAAAACACATACAATTTAGAAACATATGTGAAATCTTTATTTTAGTTGATAGAACGATCTATATAATTTAATGTTTAAAGATGAATTCATGAAAATGTTGACCGCGGCTACGCCTCAAATGGTTTATACGCTGGGTCCAATTTTGGCATACTCTCCCCAACATATCGGCCGGTATCCAACGAATAAATTCTTCAATGTTAGTTTCCAGTGCGCCAACCGTTGCGGGCTTGTCCCTATACACATGAGCCTTAACGTAGCCCCACAAAAAATAGTCTAAAGGCTTTAAATCGCACGATCTAGGCGGCCAATTGACCAGCCCCAAACGTGAAATAAACTGTTCACCGAACTCGCCTCTCAATTGGGCCATTGTTTCGCGTGCTGTGTAGTATGTGGCACCGTCTTGTTGATACCACATGTCACTCAAGCCCAGCTCTTCCATTTTGGGGGAAAAAAAATTGTAATCATCGCACGGTAGCGCTCGCCATTCACAGTAACGTTCCTGACTTCGTCGTCTTTGAAAAAGTACGGTCCAATGATGCCACCCATAATCCACACCAACAATGCATTGTCAGTTCTTGCAATGCTTCTGGCTGCTCTTCACACCAAATACGGCAATTTTGCTTTTTTTACGTATCAATTCAACCGGAAATGAGCTTCGTCGCTGAACACAATTTTCCGGTAAAAACGTGGATCTTCATCCAACTTTGCAAGCGCCCATTCACCAAAAGTTAGCCGTTGTGGTAGGTCGTGTGACTTCAATTCTTGCCCCAGCTGTATTTTTATAGGTTTTACACCCAAGTCCTTCCGCCAAATTTTCCACGTAGTGGAGTAACAGAGTCCCAATTGCTTCAATCGGCGCCGAATCGATAATTCACGGTCAATAACAACACTGGCGGATACAAAAACAGTATTGCCAAAAAAGTAGCTAAAAAATCACCCTTTAATTCCCTCAGTGCACCCTACTGTGTGATTATAGAGATATTTTATCAAGATATTACATCAAACTTTGAACTTTAAACATTTTAGAATAGCTTGTAGTTTGATCTAGAATTCTCTTAATGTGAGATATATTTAAACAAAATCCATGACTAAATTCTGAAGTTATAGTAAATTATTAATGTGCATTTAGGTTGTTACATTTGAAATGTATTTAAATTGATGTATTGTGAAATTTTAATTCAGTCTTTTAGTGCATTTACTTCGTTGTTCCCATTGCACTTAACCCCACCCAAGGGCTATGAAATAAAAAGCTTCAATAAATTCGCCAACTCTACATCAGGATGCTAGCGACAACTGTTCTAAGACTTATCATCTCGCGCAATTACAGTGTTGCCATGTTCGAAGCCATTCATCTTTCACCACCTTTCATCTCTCCACTATCCCCTTTCCAAAGAAAGCAACACATTAATTAATAGGAAAAATTTCCTGAGTGTTGCTTCTCTTTTTTACAAAAAAAAAAAAAAATAAAAATGTATTTATAAGATATTCTCCCTACTAGAGAATATAACTTCCACACACATAGAAGAAATTTAACTATTTTCAACCGAAATTCTGTTACCACGGTTGAAATTGTTTGGTACAACTAAGAATAGGTTTTTAATATAAAATTCAGCTAATATAGTTAAATTTTAGTTGCAACACCCGAAGTCTGGAAATCACGTTTGAATATGGTTGTACTAAATGAATTTATTGGTTGTAGCATCTAGAATATGCCTTTCAATTACGCTGGGATTTTTTTTTTCTGTGTGTATAAAATTTATACACACAGAAAAAAAAAATTATACTATAAATGCAAGTATTGTATAGATATGTGTGGTTTGGCATTTCAATGATCATAAAGTAAAATTATGTTCCATATGTGAGATTGAGTGTATGTGTTTGTAAGTTAGACTAAAAGGCCGCTTCTTTGAAATATAATCAGCTAATAATAACAGCACTCTCAAGAATACGAGTAGTTTTCATAATTATGTTATTTTACAAAAAAAAAAAAAAAAAAAATATGGAATATATTAAATATGTTAAACAAACTACACATATATATAAGAGTTCGTCAAAAAGTATAAAGTTTCTTTATTTTTGGGATATCATTACTTTTTAAAATGTTTTGGCATCAATAAAACAAAAGGCGTTATTTTTTTTTTTAATTCAAACTCCTTTCCTTTTCCTCCAGAGCAAATGATTGGTATTTATATGAAATTTGAATTCACCTTTCGATTCTAAACCAAAAAATATTTAAAAAAAAACTTTTATCCCTGTTTTTAAAGTGTACTATTCAGAAAATAGAGTGGTTGAAAATAATCAAAATTTTTCAAAAAACTTATAAAGCACTTTTTTATTGCACATTCAAAAAGCATTTTTAGTTGAGAAAAATTATGCAAAAATTTTCGCTTAATGGTAACCCAGTTAAAAGTTTTCAGAATGTTGTCTTTACTACAATGCAATATATGTTTCATTGAGTAACAACTTTTTAACAGGCCGCGATTTATCGAAAATGCTTGTGACATTTTTCTTAGTTCAAAATACTTTTTCATTGTGTATGCTAAAAAAAAATATTTTTATTATTTTTTTACAAAATGGTTACCTTAATAACTTTTTTGTTGTATTATTATCAGTTGGCAATACATATTTATTGTGTGTGATTAAAAAATTTATTTCTAAAAGTTTTTGAAAAAACCAGAATTTTCTATCCACTCTATTGACTAAACGGGGCACTTTAAAAACAGGAAAAAAGTTTTATTTTAATAATTTTTGCTGTATAATTAAATGTCAGGTTCAAATTTCATATAAATTATCCCTGTTTTTAAATTGGAGTTTTTGGCCAAAAAGCGCCAGTGGAACAAGCTAAAATTTAAAAAATAACGGCAATTTTTTATGGATGCAAAAACCGTAAAAATGTGATCATATCCTAAAATCAAATATTTGCGACGAACTCTAATATGTATAGTAGTTTATTAAAAAGGCCATAATATACATACATAAATGAAAATTAGGGATATAACTTGTTTGTTGCGAAATGTTACAGAGTACCACCTTATGGACAATATTGTACTGATAATAAGTAGCGTTTTTTTAATTAATTCAAAACAAAAACCTTCCGCGCCGAAAACAATTTCTGAAACCATTTTTTATTTAGAAATGTATATTAAATTTTAAAATTTTTAAAACCATTTTTTACTTAGAAATGTATATTAAATTTTATAAAAAAAATATGTATCTGTTTGTTTTAATGACGGTAAAATGTTTTTTATTGGTGATAGTATAACGAAATAACAAAAAACTATGTTATTTTAAGTAAAATGTTTAATTTTTTTTTTTATTTCAAAAGACGCTGTACGACGCAATTTTTTATATTTGCAAAAAATTCAAAAAGTTATAACACTAATGTACATATGAAGGATAGGCAGTTTTACAGGTTATAAGTTTAAGGTAAAAAAAATACAATTTAACTGGGTAGGCCATAAAGTAAACTATGATGAATATGAACCACTGTAAAAAAAAACTGTCAAATGACTTATAATGAATTGGTTCCTCAGCTAAATGTGTGACTTACTGAAATACCTTCAATGAAGAATTTATGTGACTAATTAATTTATGATTTCATTACTACACTAATTAACAATAACACTGCTCAACTCGAAAAATAATGGCGTACCTAGTTTGCTCAATTATAGCCCAGACTTTTCGAGTTAAAGTTTTATATATTTTAACCAGAGCTGTGAATGAATCATTCATTTTTGATTTCAATTCATTACGAATTTGAATTGAATTTTGAATAATTCTTTTCACATAAAAAAAGAATTGAATGAAATTTGAATTAATTCAAATGAATTTGGTAAAAATAAATTGGAATTCATTTCCAATTCAAATGAATTCGGCAAAATTAATTGCAATTCATTTTCAATTCAAATGAGCTTGGCGAAATGAATTGCAATTCATTTCCAATTCATTTGACTTGAATTGGTTTTGAATTAATACAAATGAGTTAGAAAAATGAATTGCAATTCATTTTCAATTCATTTGTATTGAAGTGATATTGAATTAATTAAAATGAATTAGAAAAAATATTGCACCGTGTTATTAATCATATTTATAAAATTTTCTTATATGTGATGAAGAGTTTCATAAAATTCATTTGAATTAATTCAAAATCAATTTAATACAAATGAATTGAAAATGAATTGCAATTCATTTTTCTAATTCATTTGAATTAATTCAAAATCAATTCAAGTCAAATGAATTGGAAATGAATTGCAATTCATTTCGCCAAACTCATTTGAATTGAAAATGAATTGCAATTCATTTTGCCGAATTCATTTGATTTAAAATTAATTGCAATTCATTCCAGCCAAATGCATATGAATCGATTCAAATTTCATTCAATTCGTTTTTTGGCGAAAAGAATTAATTCAAAATTTTACTAATTCAGTGCATGAATGATTCGCGAATTAATTCAAAAATGAATGATTCAGTCACAGCTCTGATTTTAACGAAGTTTTATGTCCATAAATATTTAATATTTTATCGTCTGGAAATTTTTCAGTTTCCTATCTTCAGACCACGATTTGAAAGAAGTGCCCAGCAAAACCACTCATTGATAAAATAATGGGTAAAGTAATGTATCGCCATTGCGCCCCGCAATACAATACACTTTACTTCACTGATGAATTTTACAGGCGATGAGCCCCAAAGTAACGGCTCGGCTCATTACCTAGTAGGGGGGTAAAGTAACTTGTTACTTATATGGTTACTGGGTTGGGAAAAGTAATGTGTCTATAAAGATTTTCATAAAAAAAAAAATTATTGTAAATATATTTTTAACTCAATAAATAATGTGGTCTAGCTGAGATTCAAACCTGGGGGTCTCTGGTTGCTAGGCGAGCACTCTACCAACTGAGCTATCGTCACATACAATAAAGGATTGCTTAAAATGTAAATGAATTGTTGTGTTTCGAGTTTTAGTGTGTGGGGTTAAAAATATATATACCTTACCCTCATGCCTACAGAAAATGATAAAGCAATGTGTCTATTTATAGATTTTCAAAACATATTCTAATTATTAATTTAAGTTTATATTTCATATATTATGTAATTGATGATTGGTAAGTCATTACTTTATGTTTTTATATAATGAAAAAGGTTATTGATTATCATTTCAAGGTTACCCATGAGTTTGCAATTATTGGAAACTCATTACTTTATGTTTTGAAATAATGATGAAGGTAAGGATTATTAATTACAAAATAATGCATTAAGTAACGCATTATTGGTAACTCATTACTTTTTATTGGAAAATAATAATACAAGGTAAGGAGTATGCATAACAAAGTTTTCCTGTGTGGCAACCCCATGTAAACCTCAAACATTCATATTCCACTAAATGAGAACTGGTATATGAGCTTAAAGTTAAGGATTAAAACCACTGATCAAAAATAAATTGAATGTTAGTTTGTTTTGTGTAAGCTCTACCTTTGGTACATATACAGTACCGCTTTTAGTTTTTATTCTTTTTATTTTTGTACTTGTTTTATTTTATTTAAAAACAACATGAAAAAGGGAGGTAGACTAAGGCCGTACTCTGTCTTTGTTACAAGGTTGATATCATTTTTATTAAAAATAAAAATTTATTTTTGAAAATGAAAAATCTTCAATTTCGACTCCTTACTCTATATTTCTTTATTAGGTTATTGTTCTTATTTCAGAAGTGCAAATTTTTGTTCGCATAAAAAAAATTATTTAAAATTATTTAAAATGTTTTAAATATTTTGTGATATTTTTTTTTTTTGTGTGAGAATATTAAAAAATTGTTTTTTCTTTGTGATTTTAGCAGAAATATTTGTTACTTTCAATTATTTTAAATGTGGCTCAAATATAACTGAAAATTTATTTTTGCTATTATTTTCTTACTAATTTTTTGAAAAAAACTGCTAATTTTAGCAGATTTTCAATTACCACTTAATACGGAATTGTTTAAATGAGGTAATTAAAAATAAACAAGGTTGTTAACAACAATTTTTTTTTAGCAATTGGCTGACAAGCAGAAGGTCACCGGTTCGAGTCCAATTCGCGGTATAAGATTTTTTTTATAAAACAATTTTAAAGTAATATATTAATTTTTTTTATAGTTTTGGTAACTCTTATAAAATATTGAGATCTGCAACCGAATTTCTGTTGTACATACAAATCTATTTTTAGACATACATATTTAAATTTGAAAAAAAAAAAATTAAGGTTGAAATTGGAAAATACAATTTCGAATTCGGTTTAGGCTAGAGGTAAAGTGATTGCCTGACAAACAGAAGGTCGCCGGTTCGAGCCCAGTTCGAGGAGAAAAATTTTTTATTAATAAAATAATTTTAAAATAATATAAATTATTTTATAGTTTTGTTAACTCTTATAAAATATTGAGATTAGCAACCGAATTTCTCTTGTACATACATATCTGTTTTTAGAGAAATATTTAAATTTGAAACTCGAAAATATTCAAGGTTGAAATTTAAAAAACACATATTTAAATTGGATTTAGGCTTAAGGTAAAGTACTTGCCTGACAAACGGAAGATCGCCGATTCGAGCCCAGTTCGAGGCAAATACTTGTTTATTAATAAAATAAATTTTGTTGAGCGCATGGGAATCTATTAATAGAATATTATAGTCCATAAACATAAAATATTCAATTGTTACAATAAAATTTGTAAATAAATGTCGGTTGTTACAATAGTTTTAAAATTTGATAATAGTGATAGTACGTGGAACCGCAAATAATTCGGTTGCAACTGCAAAACTGGTTTCTGTGAGCACAAACTGGACTAAATAGACAATCAAATGGAATAAAAACAAAATTTTCTTTATTACAAAGAGTTTATCACTTACCGCTTATTTTGAAAATTTTCTTAAAATGACGTTATAATTATGAAACACTAGACAACTACATAATTTAACATATTGAACGACAGTAATCAACAACAATTTTTATATGTTGAATCAATTGAAAAATAAGACACAGCTGAGCAAATCTTCCGAAGACACCATGCACTGCTTCAGCAATTAATGTACATGTAAGTTTCAGTACAAAAAACAACAGAAACATTAAATTGTTCATTATGGCGTATGAAATTTCCGTGTATATTAATTGCTGAAGCCGCGCATGCTCAAATGCAAAAAATGTATTAAACATTTACCGATATATTAATAACAAATCACAATACAGAATTCAAATACATATTTGTTAAAAAGCAATTTAAGCCTTAATATTTTAAATTGTGCTTACTCTTAATTTTTTTTTTGAAAATAAAAATATTGCAAACCTCTGTTACAGATTTCCTTTGAAATGTTTGCATATTGTATATTTTTTTCTTTTAAAATGCATTAGCATTGAAAAAAGGGTAAATTATTTTAATTAGAATATAAATTTCTTAATGCCACCCCTATTAATAACAATCATACGCCACGTTGCACAAGGTATTCAACTTAAAATCTTTATTAAAAAAAATTCATTAAAATTATGTTTTTTTTTTTTTTAATTTTCATTAAGAATACATGTTATATCTTTTTTTAAGTTTCATTAAAAATATTAGCTTTGCAGAAATCTTAAAACACCTATCCCTTGATTTTTACTTAAATTTTTTTTTTTAGAAAACTTTAAATTTTTCTGTTTTATTTTTTGAAAACTTAATGTTAGCCGAAAAAGTTGTAAACTTAACAAGCAAATGTATGGAATATATATATTATTAATTGACGGAAAATTTAAAAATTTGTTCTTCCAAGCAAGACGTTTAGGTGTTACAATTCTCTAAGGAAAACAAAAAAAAGTATGTAAGTCATAACAGCAATTGCAACTTATAAACTTTGGTATAATATCGTGTTTAAAAGGTTATACAAAAAATATACTTTTAAAATTGCCTTAAAATAAACTCCATAAAGCAAAATGTTAAATGAAAACATGCAAGAGATATTAAAACATGGACACGATTATAAATAAGACAAGAAAATATTGATTTTATACAAGAAATTTAAGGATTTCTTTCTTGTTTCTCGAGTGAAAATAAATTTCATTCTTTATATTTTATGGCTTAAATAATAAAAATTTAATAATACTATATCAACATTATAAAATCGTGTTAAGTAATTTATAAAGTACATTACACTATTATTTAACCACACTACTACTCGTATTGTCATAAAGTATACATGAGTCATTCCATGTCAAAACGTACGATTTTTTAAATCACGATTTTTGTTTGCTATGAAATTTGTCAGACGTGTTTTTATTTCAAAAATATTTGACATATATTTTTGGATTTAATAAAATAATAACTAAGGAGTTATTTGAGTTTACAAATACAAACAAAACGTGAATATTCCGCATGTCGATATTTAAATTGATGTATTTTAAAAACTATTACAACCGATTTTAATTTGATTTTTTTGTTAAAACTTCTTAAAAACATAGAATCCATCGCCGTTTCACAGTTTAATAAGTAGACTTGCATTATTTTTGTTTTTAAGTGAGGTCAAAATTGGAAAAAAAATTTAAAAGAAAGTTAAAAACTAAAAAAACTCAGATTAAATATCATTTGGAAAAAGTAGAGCACACACAGAAAAAAACTAAAAACGGGTTTCAATTAAAAAATTTATTGATACTATCAATTAAACCTTTTATTAAAATTAAGAAGAAAAAAAGTTATAAATAACTTCTACAAAAAAATATGATCCTCACAAAAAAAGTGTGTGATCTATACGTTGGTATGTGTGTTTTTTGCAATGCTGAGTCTGTTTGTGTGTGTGCTTGTTTTGTTTGTTAACTTCAAATGTATTTGGTATTTTATACTGAAAATTTTCTATTTATACATACAGTGTATGAAAAACAAATATGATAATTACGTTTAAAATAAAATATGTATTTAAAAATATTTATTGATTCAATTTAATATTTGTTCAGAAACAAATTAAATTCGAATCAAGTCTTTAATTATATATTTTAGGTTGATAATTTTTTCTGTGCGGGATCACTAAAACCGGCCTACAACTTTTTTCATGTTTTTTGAATTTTTAAACACAAACAACTCCCTTAAAAAATTATGCTGTTTTTTGTTTTTCAAAAATACCTGTCAAATATTTATGAAAAATCAACACATCTCTAAAATTTGAATGCAAATAAAAATGTAGAAAATCGTTTGGTTTGACATGGAACTACTCATATATAAAACATATCTATATGGACATGTGTTTAACTTAACCATAGAAAAGAATGTCAGACAAGATATTTATTTTTTTGAATGTTACGTGTTTTATTTATAATCCTTAGAATTCTGTTTAACAGTGTCCTTACGATAAAATACTTCTTTCCAAACACCTTCATAAATATACTATGTTTAACCCTTTAAGGCGACAAATTAGCTCAAAATTATATTAAAATTGTAACTATGAGAAAATACTGTTGAACGTCTAAGAAGAGTTTTGACATTTTAAAAATAATTTTAATAAATTAATATTTTTTTGTGAAAAAATGAGAGAAAATTTCGCCTGGTTATTCTGAGGGTTAAGTATAGCACTTACATGTGGGTTCTTCTTCATATATAAATCTTGTAGTAGTGTATTGATGCAGAAAAGTCGTGTAGCATTAAATTGGCCACATAAATTTGTCATTGGTATGTGTAATAAAAATGTGAAAGAAAATTAAAAATCCTCGCTGTAGTTTATGTGTTGGGTTACATATAAAATAACGCAGGCAGAAAAATACAATTAGCATAGTGTTGGCAAAGCGTTGGGGCAGTCGGTTTTGCGTTGGCAGAACGTGGGATTAACAATCTTGTCAGTATTGTCCTGTCATCCGATTGATAACAGTGGCCAACCGTTGGTTTAAACCAGTGTTTCTCAACGTGGGGGCAATTTCAATATTTTAGGGGGGCAATTAGCTAATTTTTGTAAGTTGTTTAACTTTTTATGTTTTTTTAATATATAAAATAACATTCTGCAGAATAAAAAAAATCTGTATTTTTATATACTTACTTATAAACCTTTTCCATCGTCATATTTAGTAGAAACCGGATTTAGTGTCATTAGTGATTTGTTATTAAAAAAAGAAATCGTCTGGAAATCAAAAACCACGGAGACTTACGATTAAAATTAACAAAATTAGAACCTGATTTCAAAACCCTTTGCAGCCTGCACCAAGCTCAAGGATCTCCTTAATTTTTAGAGTATTTATTATAAATCCTATCTTTATAACAAAAATATATGTACATACATCCATTGAATTAAACAAATTGTTAGGTGTGTTTTTTATTTAAAGTATTGTCTATTGTACAGAAAAAAATGAGGGGGGATATGGAAAGTTTTTTAACCCAAAAGTGTGGCACGGCCCAAAAAAGGTTGAGAAACACTGGTTTAATCGAACTTGCTGCCGTTGGCAAAGCGTTGGTTATTAAAAAAAATTGGTGGTTCTACAATAGCTTAAATTAAATTAATTTTAAGAAATATTTCACATATTCAAAAATCAGCAAAACAGCTCGGTCTTAATTTTATACATCATATTTAAATGTGTGGAATCTAATAAAATAAAAAAAATACTTCTAATCGGTTAAAATATTGCTAAAAACAATATTGGCAAAGAATTTTGCTGGTGGCACTGGTAAAACACACGGTTTGCAAACAAAATAGTGTTTTCCTAGTACAATAGTAGTTGTATCTTTGGTAATTTTTTGCACAGTGGGATTTACAAAAATAGCAGTGCTTTGACAGTACAATTTTATTTGGTACGGTTAGCAATTTCTACCTGGGAATGAATAGAATAGAATTTTTTTGCTTTTTATTAAAAGGAAACTGAAAAGAATAAATATAACAATTTTATTGGAAAAACACCTGCGCTAATAGAATCGTGTATTTGATTAAATTAATAGACTTAATCTTAAGTGATAGATTTAATAATCTTCATTAGATGTTTCAACAATTAAACCTTAAATATATTACAAAATAAAAAAATACACTGAGAGAATTATCTGCATGATTTTAGTGAATTTTTGCATGGAAGCAATGAAGTTGCACTAAAACTCGAGTACAAAAACTTTATATTAAATTTATGTAAGTTTTCATTAATTTTATGAAAGATATATTTTTATTTAAGAAAAGTTTTATTTACTCGTTGAAAATTTTTTTTAGAAATGTTGAGGTTAAGAAGAAGAATAAACGTTTTTCTCTAAAAAAGTATAAACACTATTCATTTTTAAATCAGACTAGTTTCTGCCTCTTTTTTATGGACAGGCGTCATCAGTGATTTTCCATTTAAATTGTATTATTATTTGTGTATTTATAATTGTCAAATTGTCTCTATATGATACAATTTTCAACAACCTGCGGCTGTAAGAATCAAACCTGCGCTCTTCTTACATTACAAACGTAACAATAACAAGTCATGACCGTTTAGCGATCACACCCAAGTATGGCCTCGAATGTAATGCAGCTAAATTACAGTTTTCTTTCCTATTGGCTTTTCTATTATTGTATAGTATACTCAGAAGTGACAACACTAACAACACAAATCTTCTATTTTTAGATTTTGTTTATTTTTCTAATCTCCTCCGTCTCTTTTTCACAAAGTTTTTTTTTACGCTGAACCAACATGCTCCCTACTAATGCATTGCATTGTGTTGATATCAGGAAAATAGGTTGTGGGGAGGAGGAAAGTGGGAGTAGTGTTTGTGGACATATGACTTAAATTTGTCTACATTGTAAGTCGCAGGGAAGACCTCTGCAGTGAAAAACGAATTTTTGGTTTTGTATATGTAAAAAAAAACCAATAATAAAACAATAACAAAAGTTTATCAAAATCGAACGCCATCTGGTGATAAAAACTTTTTGGCCAAAAGTAAATACACCAGTTTTCCTGAACTATTAGAACCGAGAAATTATCAAGATTTCGATGTTATTGATATAGTTTTGAATAAAGATTTGTTCACGAAAATATACAAAATTTAAATTTGAAAATATCTTCAACAGTCTAGGTATCAAAGTTTCAACGTTGGTTGCTAATATTTCCAGTAGAGGGCGCTTTAAGGCAAAATGTTCTTTATATCTGCAAAGTCTGGATAAAAAATATCCAGCGGATCTATGACGCAGCCATTAATGCATTAAACTCTTAAATTTCTTTGACAGACAGCATGGCGTATGATTTATATTAATTTGATATATTGTATAAAAAATCGCTAAAATTCTCTTTAGTATTACTTAAATTATGTATGCGTTTGAACAGTTTTTAAAAGGTAAGCAAATTTATGTTGATATAAATCATCATCGAATTTTATACAAAGTAAACCAAACAAGGTAGGTAGGTAGATAGGGGAAAGTGGTGTACCTTGAAACAAGTGTACCTTTTTGCGTATAAATTGCCCATTTAAAAAAAAAAATGTTCTTCTAGATAGTGTTCCGTTTAGCCCTACGTCCATGCTTACCATATAGTTAAATAGATGCAAAGAAATATGGAGTGGTGTACCTTGACACGCCCAAAGTAAATTCATAGAAAAATTTTGAAGTCATTTCAAATTGTATAAGTGAAATATTTTATTCAGAACTTAAAAAATATTAATAATTTTACCTTTTTTTAAAGCCTGTTATTACAATTTGGTACAATTATTTATTGAATAAGAGTAGAGTTTAAATTTTATCACAACCCTACCATAAGTGTACCTTGAAAGGATTTTCGAGTGTACCTTGAAACATATATATTTTTAGTTAAATGCTTATTTCAATGCTAGTTTGCTGTTAATATAACAAAATTTCGTGTATAAGTCTAAAAAAAACTATAAATATTGTTTTTTTATAGAATTTTCAATATTAAATTTTTTTTTTTTTACATATTGTCATTTTTTTTACAGACAGACATTTATTAATTAAGGACCTATTTCTAGTGGATATAATGTAACAAAAATGTCTTTTTATTTATTTCCTTTTAAATGAACCGGTTCAATAAAATATATATGCATAATATATGCATTCAGTCCCGATATATTAACTTTACTCTAATAAATTGCTGGTTTAATAGATTTATTGAGAGCACAGGGTTTTTAACATGTTCTTTCTACATTTATATCATTTATTGAAGATATTCAACAAAGCCATTTATTTATTATTCTTCAATTAAATAACCTAGTCCAAAGGGCCATATATTGTTAAGAAATATCTACTACAAAAGACTACTACTGTATTATATAAAACAAAAATTTAAATAACAATATATTATTAAAAAAAAAAGAGAAATAAAAATGTTAAGTTTTCTTTGATCTTCTTTTATTTAATTCTTCTTATTTTTAATCAGCCTAAGATCATTTATTTATTAATTATAATTATTTATTTCTAATGTTTCGTCTCCACATTGGGTGACTTCTTCAGGGAACAATTATTACAATTTGATTGAAAAACTTGTTTTTTAAATGTATATAAGTTTTTAATTATTAAAACAAGTTTTTCAATCAAATTGTAATAATTGTTCCCTGAAGAAGTCACCCAATGTGGAGACGAAACATTGGAAATAAATAATTATGCTTAATAAATAAAAGATCTTAAGCTCGTTTAAAATAAGAAGAATGAAATAAAAATGTATTATAAAATAGTAATTCTAAACAAAACACTACAAAAAATAAAATAATCGCGAAGGGTGTAAAAGACTTGAACCGACCCATATAGCACTCTTATTTGTTTATTGCTGACCTTTTGTCTAATTATCCTCTTACAGTATATTTAAATTGACTAAAAACCGAGGAGCGTGGTCTAAAGAACAACATGTTTTCACAATCATAATTAACGTTTCAAGGTATACTCTAATTGCTTCAAGGTACACCCAAAAGTGTACAGTATAGAAAGTAATTTCATCGACCCTTGCATATTATAAATATTCCCAAAAGTTTTGTTTGTTAAAGATTTAAAAAATTAAAATTGAACAAATGTTTTGTTTACTTTATTTTAAAAGCAGTTAGTTAATTGTCGTTCATTTTAGGCATTTAACCGTTCTTAAAAAATATAATATTTGTCTAAAAGTTTGGACGTAACTTAAAAAAAAAAAAAAAATACATATTGCTTCAAAAATTAAAAAATTTTGCAACAACAAATTACTCACAGTGTTTTGTTGCGATATGACATTTTATTTGATTTTGGGCGCTATTACCTAACGCCTGCAAATGCATGCTTACAGCCAGTAGCTCAAAGGCGAAGTTAAAAAATACTTTTTCCAATCAAAAAATTTGCAACAAAATGACATTTATTTGATGTTGTATATATTTTGCATACTTTGCTTTAAATGCATATTTTTCCTTTAAGGGCAGATTTTTCCATTTTGTTATGATTTTTATTGCATATTCTTGCGTATTTTGCTTTTAAAAGCATACTTTTGGATTGTTTATAATTTTTATTGCATATTTTGCGTTTTAAAGCATTTTGTATAATTAAAAATAAAATTTTATTTAAAATAAAAGAAACATTTTAAAACCTAATTGCAGAACTAAATTAAAATAAGGAACATTATGTTGCAATCCTCTTAGACATTTATACAGTATTTTTAAATATCGTCAATATTTTAAGTTCATATTTTTTGGATTTTTAGTGCAAATTTTTGTATATTTTGAATACTTTTAAATGTGCATATTTTGCTTTTTTCTCTACATATTTTGGGCTCATATTTTCGATTTTTTTTTGTGCATAAAAGCATTTATGTGTGAATGATTTTGATTTACAAAGTCTTTTGTATAAATTTGTATGATGATTAATATTAACATACATTTGCTAAGCTTTTAAAATCACATTCAATAGTGAAAATCTTTTAAATAATAACAGAATTATAGCGATTTTTAACAATGAACCTCAAAATTAATATTAATCATACGCCATGATGACCATGAAGAGAAATTTAACAAGCCGTATCTTCAGACATAAATGCTCTCCTGGTTATAATGTTAAATTTCTCTTCATGATTATCATGACGTATGATTAATATTAATTTTGAGTTTCATTGTTAAAAATCGCTATAATTCAGTTATTACTTAAGAGATGTTCACTATTGAATATGATTTTAAAAGCTTAGAAAATTTATGTTAATATTACTCATCATCAAATTTTATACAAAAGACTTTGTAAATCAAAAATGTTCAGACATAAATGCTTGACTAAAGTACTTATATGTAAATTTACATTAGTATCACTTTGCATAAAACTGGCATTAGAATTTACAAGAAGTGATATACACTATCGGGCAAAAAAAAAAGTGCAAAACAGTGAAAATCCATAAATCTTACCAAAATAGAACCGTTGAAGTCTAAATAATTGTTTTTAAAATACTAAAACGGCACCATTTAATAATTAGTGGAGCATATAGATTCTAAATGTATGGGCCGTTTTTGTTTAACGCCCAGCCACCCCTTTTCTAGTAAGCGTGGCATTTAATATAAAAACGTAGAAAATGTTGAACAGTTTTGGAAATTTATCTACAGATTTGTAAAATTTTATCATATTACTGATGTAGGAATGAAATCAAGTTAATAAAATAATCTTTTGAACAACTTACAAATTATTTTCACCGGGCCGCAGAACCCAAAACTAACGGATTTAGAACTTACCATTAAAATTTTACCAAAAGATAGAATAACTAATTTTAGTTTAAAAACGAGTTGAGTTATGATACAGGTATAGTACTATATACTATAGTTGGCAACACTTTTTTAACTGACGGTCATTTTGTCAGTGATGTGATTTATGTTTGGTTTGGCATTTCAACAAGAGGAGGTTTAAAGCTCGTTATAAATTGAAAATAACATAAAAATAATCTCGATGTATATAAAAACAAAAACTAATACATATAACTGTAAAAAAATATTACTTGAGCCAGAGTAAATATATAAATAGAACATTTTTGGTCTTCAAAGTTTAGTAACGTCATGATGCTTGTTAGGAAAAGACAATAACCACGTGCTTGGTTACTAAGAAGACAAGAATGGAGCAAAATTGACGATTAATAGGTTTTTTGTTAAAGTTCTGCCTATTATGGAGGCTCTAGCTTTTCTAAAACTCCGGGTTCTGATGAGATCTTTAGCCAAATCGACATACTAGTATCAACCTAGCTAATATGTTTGATTTGCTTTATTTTTGTAAATATACGGAGGTTGAAAGAACGTTATAAATTGAAAATAACATAAAAATAATCTCGATTTATATAAAAACAAAAACTAATATAGCTGTAAAGAATAGATTGACGCCTGAACAACGCTTCGATATTGTGCAAATTTATTTTGAAAATCATGATTCTGTTCGAAATACGTATCGCGCACGAATTTTGCGAATTTTGTTTAGCGATGAAGCTCACTTTTGGTTAAATGGATACGTCAATAAACACAACTGTCGTATTTGGAGTGATGATAATCCGCAAGTGTATGTTAAGACAACGTTACATCAAAAAAACTGACTGTTTGGTATGCTTTATGGGCTGGTGGAATCACTGGTCCGTACTTCTTAAAAAACGATGCTGGTCAGAACGTTGCAGTAAATGGTGACCGCTATAGAGCCATGATTACAGATTTTTTCCTTCATCAATTGAACAACCATGATGTGCAGGAGCTGTGGTTTCAACAAGACGGCGAATCATGTCACACAGCGCGTGCCACAATTGAATTATTGAAGCAAACGTTTGGTAACCGCATAGTTTGACGATTCGGACCCGTGAATCGGCCTTCAAGATCGTGCGATTTAACGCCACTGGACTATTTTCTGTGGGGATATGTGAAGTCGCTAGTCTACGCCGAAAAACCCGAAACGATTGGCCACTTGAAGGACAACATTCGCCGCGTTATTGCCAATATACGGCCACAGATAATGGAAAAAGTCATCGAAAATTGGACATCCAGAGCCGTCCGAGCCAGCCGTGGCGGTCATATGCCAGAAGTCATATTTAAATTATAATGCCAGAAGATTATCATTCGAATAAAGTAAATTTCATGTCAATTTAAAAAATTCATCTTTGTTTTATTCCATTTCAAAGTTATATACCTCTATAAAAAACACCCTTTAGTAAAAGCTAAAGCCTTGAAATTAATTTGGTTTATAAATTTCCATGCTAAATATTAATTTGCATTGGTTATGGACGATTTCGTTTAAGATTTCGTTTAAGTGCAATACCCGATTGTTTAAAGTCCTACTATCGAATAGAAACATGGTTAATGTTTTGTTTAAGGAAATTGTATCCACACAACATTTTCAGATCTGATTAACAGTTTTTAATCTGTAGATGAATTTTACAAAAAGGTAAATACTAAAATTGTTTATTTTATATGGCACGCCCTCTGAGAAAAAAGTGCTGTGTACTAAAACGGACATTAAAAATCTATATTTCAAATCTATAGACTACTACGATTATTAAATGGTGCCACATTAGTATATTGAAATCTATTTAGCATAACTTAAACAGTTTGTCTTACATTCATACGTTTTCTTTTTAGATTTGTACTCTATTTTGTCCGATAGTGTATATAGTATATAGCAGAAAATACGACAAGTCATATTGCAGTAAAAAATAAAAGTATATAAAGGTAAAATGTCGTTACAAACAAATTGAATGAGGAATCTTTCTAAACGGAAATTATAATAATTGAATTGTGAAAAATTATTATAAAAAAAAAAATTAATAGGAATAAATTGAAATTGATTATGAAATGTAACGTAGAAGCTTTAAAATTTTCTATAGATAAAAAAAAAAAAAAATAGTAAAAGATACTGCAGTTTTATAGAATAAAAAATACATTAAAAAAATGCTTATGTCTGACTTGGTAACATGTTTCATATAATTAAATACATATACATTAAACCGACTCACGAAAAAAATACTATTTTGTCTACCTTGATAAAGCACTTTGGATGGTTTTATGATGAGTCTCATAATCTTCGTATCTACCATTGAGATCCATTGAGATGGAACGTTTTTAAGAATGTTGTTTTGTTAGTTCGTCAAAGAATTTTGTTTTTTAACTAAAGACAAGGTTGTCAATATTATTATCGTATGAAAGATTTTTTAAGGCACGTCCAACGGTATATAAAATATGCCAAAGCATGTCCAGACATATAATCTTTTCAAGGATATTTTGTTACAAAAATGGTCTTTTGAATTTTTGTACTGAGATATTTGTGTGTATTGATTGTCAAATTGACATATTTTAATGATTTAAGAAAATACGTGTTTCAGTGTTTTTTTTCGAAATTCCCACAAGTTCGTATTTTAGCAAAAATTCAATGGGTTGGGAATACTATGCTCTACTCAGTGCAATATCCGTATAAACATTTTAATTTAAAATTTTGCAAATTAAGTGCATCTTTCTCGCTGGACTGGACCAAATTTTAGGAAATATTTTTGGAATAATCATAAAACAAACCAAGGTACAATTTGAGGGTTGGACAAACAAATCTTTCTTTTTTTTATCATATAAGTCGTTCTAATATACATACATATACGTTAGAGCGACTCCAAAAAAAAGTTATTTTGTTTCCCCTCTGAAAATAAAGCTTGATATATTTTATGATGATTCCCAAAATATTTTGGTTCTAGCGTTGACCATCCGTGAGCTGGACCATTTTTAAAAAAGTCTTTTTTTTAGTTTTTCGAATTTTTTTGTACTTTGCTCCAAGACGACATAAATAAAATTTGGTATCATCGAAAAGAGGTTTTGAAGCAGCATCCAATGGTATATAAAACTTGGCCACTTGCGACCGACTAATTGAATTATTGAACTAAATACATATTTTCGTTTCGGGTTTTCATACAAATTCTACGTATTTGGAAATAATTTTCTGCTTTTCAAATTGAATCTTTTTTAAAATAATGTTAATTTATTTTTTTTTTTTGTAATTATTTATTATTATAATTTTATTTATGTCGTCTTGGAGCAAAGTTCAAAAAAATTCGAAAAACTGAAAAAAGACCTTTTTTAAAAATGGTCCAGCTCACTGTAGTCAGCGCTAGAACCAAAATATTTTGGGATTCATCATAAAACATATCAAGCTTTATTTTCAGAGGGGTAACAAAATCACGTTTTTCTCTTCCATACAAATTGAGACGCTGTAATATACGTGTTATATCTGTGTTTGTATAAAATATTCAAGTACGAGTACATCAGTTGGGTGTAACAGTTTTCTGTATAAATATGCATCACATATTTTGATTTGATGCCTTTTTTGCTCACATATGCTGCCAGGGGGAGGGGATGGGATGTAAATTTTTGGGACTGCATTTTATTAGTAGAGTATTTATTTTGTAGCAGCAGGAGAAATTGAAATTTAATTACTATGGTGCAAGTTTTTCTATTTTTTTTTCTGATTTATTTTTGTGTAAATCATGTTATCACTGCTTGCTCATGCAAAATGCCATGTTGTTTGGTGTTGTTGTCTGTGGTGTGTAGTTTTGATAAATATTAAAAATTTGTTTAACAGAAAATTGAAAATTAATTGAAAAACAGTTGTAAAAAAATTGCAAATGTTGAATTATGGTTATTACATTTTGGTAATAACCCAGTTAACCTTTATTTGAATATATTCAACAGAAGAAAAACAAATTCTAGTTACGATTATTTATAAATATTAACAATAAAAATATATGTATGAAATCAAAAATTTTCGACACTTGTTCAGACTGACTTTAGAACCTAAAGTCAGTTTCAACAGTTTGGCTGCTTCTTGTTTCTCGACGTTTTTTTAATTGAATGAAACGATGGACAGGGTTAGTTAGATTAAATTTAAAAACTGTGATGTGCAAGGTTTTACATTGACAAGTCTTCGACTAAAAAATTTGTGGCCATCTAAAAGTCGAAAAATAAAAAATTTTTGACTGTCAGATCTAAACAAATACAAGGCTAAAAAAAAAAATTAAGGAATTTAAATTTTATGGAACAACAAATATGTATAACCTCAAAAAACATCCTCATATAAAATGTATATTTAATTTAATTAAAAAAATGTTCGTGTATTACAAAATAATTGAGGTTTTATATATACATCCTACTATAAATTAAATTGCATCCTAATTTTGGGGCCATATAACTGTATATATTTGCATGGGTTTAGATCTAATCTAATACAATTAGATAAAAGTCCAGCATAATTTTATACGAATTATTAAAGAAAAGGCTTCAAAATAATACTTCAAAGATACTTTCATTTGCTTTTTACAAAATAGTTTCTCTTTCAAAACTCTTAACAAACATATTTGTTCTTGATTCTTGACAAGCATTAAAAGTTCTTGAAAATCAAACGAAATCAAGGCAGTCTGGCAATCCTTCTTCCCGTAGAAATTTCCCAAAAATCACGGTCTAGCGGACATCTATGCTGCAGGAGAAACATACATACCAAATTTCAACTTGCCATCTCCAGCTTTTTGGTTTGGGCGAGTAAGTGTGTGAGTGAGAGAGTAACGTTTTTTTTATATAACTATTTACAAATTAAGATGGTATTTCTACAAGACATTCGCCGCTACACGAATGAGTGACTGCATGTTACTTTTTTTTCATTGGGCAAATTTCGGCTATAAATAATTTTCTTGTGGCAACTTGTTTAAAAGAGTTACATAAGAATTTTCAAAACAACTCAAAATATCCACATTACACACAGCGAAAAATGTAGCTATTTGCCAACTGAAATTAGATAACTACGAGTAAAATTCTTCTATTACGAATTTCAGTCGGTAGGCAGAGATTATCAATAGTTTTCACAAGAAAGTTCGGTTAATTCAACAAAATTTTAGTTGCAACACCCAACATATTCAGAAATCTAATGTATATATCGTACTAACTGAATTTATAAGTTGTTACCATTAAAATACGCTTTTCAATTCGGTTGGCGCTTTATTTTTCTGTGTGTAGGAAACATGTACCCTTAAGAACTGAATTAAAAAACTCTTTAAAATCATACAAAATTGTTTGAAAATGCAGTAAAATCAACAAATATTTGTATTTAAATTAAAATTAACTTTAAGTTTGTTTATTAAAACGTTTTATGTATCGCTGCTCAAGAGGCTGTAATTTTTAATGCAAATTTTTTTAATGGCGGTAAGCAAACAATTTTTTGTGACACATGTTGAAAATTTTATAAAAATTTAAAAACTTGTAAGAACACAAAAAAAAAAAAATAAAAAATATATTGAGCCCTAACCGCCAAAAAAAAAGACTTATACGCCTAAATTATAATTTAACAGGACATGCTTTTTTACTTATTTTTTTTTTTTTTTACTTTTCTTCGGTTTATCCAATTGCTATGGAATTTGCACATGTTCAGTATTCCATAGCAATTGCATAAACCCAAGAAAAATTTAAATACTAAGTAAAAAATAATCTAATGTCAAATTATGATTTTAGCGCTTATGTCTTTTTGGCGGCTCGATTTTAAAGGTACACTTTACAGTATGAAAATTTAACAGTATGAAAATTTAATTTTTCACCTTTGGTATTTATTTATTACATTTGTTTGTAAAATAAATTAATTTTATAAAAATTGTGAGTAAAATTCTTACCGTTTACAAAAATCCGACTTGGAAAATTCTTAAAAGCTTGTTTTTTTATTCACTCTTTATATACACGAAAATTTACATTTTATATTGCGTTTATTTGAAACGACGCAACAAAAACAAGAAAAACGTGTTCATTCAAGTCGAAACTTCTTAAAAATGGTTATAGCGGAAATTAAACTCGATGACAGTTGACTGTTTTAATATATTCATGCAAAAACACGAACAAAAAACGAAATGCCTACTTTAGGAAACAGCTAGTATACAGAACATTCCCTTACTAATAACTTAGTACAAAAACTGTAGAGAAGAAACATTTTTACTTAAAAATTATTTTGTACTAAAAATTAGTACAAAAAACCGCAAAGTACAATACAAAAAATTTTACTATAGAAGTTAGCTTAACACTTTATATAAAACGTCAGCTGAAACAAAAACTTACCAAGTGTAGAAAAGCATTACAATATGAGTGGTTATATAAGTACATATTTGGTAATGGCAAGTGCGAACAATTGTCATTAAAAACCTCATTACTTTTGTATGGGGATGTCGCGCAACTTACGATGTCACTTTATCAACACTGTCATTTTATTTAATCTCTGTGTTACATACTATTCCTAATCTGACTCCTTACTTTGATATTTAAATTATTATCATTTACTTTATTTCTTCACCTTATTCCCCTTTTAGAATTTAAGTAAATCTATATTTTGTTTAAGTTTATCGAGTTTTGTCGGTCTTAATCTCGATATTATCCAATAAAGTTTATTTTAAGCTCAGTATAACATGATTAAATTGTGTTTTCTTAACTCGCAGTATAATGACATAGCATTACTAATCACATTACGAAAAATTAAAAAAAACATAATTGACCACTTTCAAGTGGTCAATTAATAAATTGAAAACAAAAAACTCTATAGATTATTTGTTAGGACAATATCCTAATAAAGAAATATAGAGTATGACCTTGAACTTCAATAAATTTTCATTTTCTAACAGAATTATAGGTCGAAAAAACATAATTTTTATTTTTTTAAATAATAATTATAACAAACTTTTTAAAAATTGTTTTTTTTATGAAATGTGCCCACACGGGATTCGAACCTGGGGTTATCATTCATTTCGAACTTCAGATCAGTCAACCGATCTACCATCTGAGCTATCTCGACATGTTATACTTGCTAGTTTAAAACATAAACAACTTGCTAGCATAAAATATCATTACTTTCCAGCTTACAAAAATTCAAAAATAAATAGTTATATATATACTTACTAGAGTTGGAAAAGTAATGAATATAAAAATAGATTTTCAAATAATTTTGAGATCAGTACTTTATATTTAAAATAACGATAATAACAAGTCCCATTTTTTGTGTTGAAATAATGGAAAAATTAACTAGTTATTAGTTAGTACTTATTATTTGTATTAAAGTGATGCAGAGAGTAATCTGGTGTCATTACTGGTAGTCCGGAAAAGAATTTATATGTTATTACCGTGTACACACTGAATTCATGATTTTTACCAAAAAATCGTCGAAAATTTCACTTAACTTAAATTTTGCATTAAATTTGATATTGGACTAATAAGAAAAACTGTTGGTTGGTAAATTTTGTGTGTTCGAGCTCTTACACAATTTTTTGAGAAAAAAAATTCCCAGTAGTCAGACAATTATTTTGCTGGGATATTTAATTTTTTTTACCGATTAATTCAATAATAAATGAACAGTTATTATTTTTTGAAATTAACAAATTTGAAGATGATAAAAAACTATTGCATGCTCAATGAATTATTAAAAATAACTTTTAATTTGATTAACATTTATGAAATTGTTTAATTGAGAAGATATAATTAACCATTTCATACCCTCACAAAAAGAGGAGTATTGGTCAGAATGAAGGCTTTACAATAAAAAAGCATGCATTAAAATTTGATATAATCAACTTTTTAATAAGAATATGCTATGGACCTATTTATTTTAATACAAGGTTAAAAATTAAAAAAATTTACTACTAAAAATAGAAGTGGAAAAAAATCTATCAATATCAATATATATATCGTTGTATATGTATATCGTTGGCTTAGTGTGCAAACGTGCCAAGTCCACTTTTTATGAAAACTGAGACTTTCATGCGGTAAGATTCCAAAACTCTAAATACATCATTTCCAAAAAAAAAGTTACAGCTATGTCGTTCTTACTTGTTTTTACGCAGTTACCAGAAAATGTGCTAAGTCAAAATAAAACTAGAAAAAACAAAAAAAAAATTTATTAAGTCCAGTTAAAAATAACACATTGTGTGTTTCAATTAATAAGGGTACTCACGGTGGTGATGTGCCCATGATGCAAATATGTTCATATTAAATCGTCAATTCTACTCTAGCCGGAGAGAATGCAAATAACTGTGTTCAATAGAATATAATGCGGTTTTTAATTCCTTGTCCACTAGAAAATGCCTAACTAAAATTTAACTAAATAAATATGTAGTTAGTTACACTTAAAAATAGTTAGCTTAAAATGTTGTTAAAAGTCTATTTAAAATATTAAACTAACTTACAGCAATTTGTTTCTGAAATTGCGTTTTCAGCAAAAATTTTAGTTAAACAATTTAATTTAAAAACTATTTTGAACTAATGTTTAACTAGTTTTTGCTGCTAAAAAAATTGCGCTGCGAAACACATTAATAGCTGGGAGAACAAATAAAAAGACGAGATGTAGATGTCGCAGCTTTTCTTCATGAAGTAGAAAAGAATAAAAGATAAAAACAAATACAACCATTATAAAACTTACAAAAAATATAACCGCGATTGATTTCGTTCATTTCTTTCGTGTACTACACATCAAACAAACATACGCCCAAAAATGTGTGAACATACAAATTGTGAATATTAAAAAAATCACATGTGGTCTAAAATTAGCCAATAAAATAAAATACTACACAAAACGTGAGTATACCCAGCAAAAAATAGTGCTTATCCAGAAGAGCTTCCGGAAGGTATTTTTTTAATTACAAAGCGCTTCCAAAGCATATCCAGAAGGCATGATTTTTGTTCGCGATGTCCCACTGGTATGTCTCCTTTAAGCAGGTGAAAAGCGCTTCTTTCATATGCTCTTAGAAGCAATAAATTCATGCCTTCTTAGGCACTAAGTAGCGCTTTTTTGTATGTTGACACTATTAATGTTTCATGGTATGCATTATTTATTGTTTCATTGCATGCATTATTCACGGCTTCAAAGAAGACATTTTGGGAAGCACTATAATATGTTATAATATCACGTTCTATATCTTTTTCTTGTCATGCTATTTGAAAATCCTCCCTATGACTTTCAAAACTCAGGTTTAACTTTTTTCAATAGCTTATTAGGTTCTGCGAAATATATTATTAAAATTTATAATGCCACAATTTTTGTTATATTCGGGATGTTATATAGCGGGCTATGCATTTTTTAGAACATTTTTTGTGTCATCTGAAATTAGAATTAACAACTTTCACCTCTAAGCAGTAATCTCTGGGTAATAACAAAAAAGTCATATTTTTAATAGCGCTTATTTCATGGTGCTTAATATAAAAAATCATGAATTTTAGTTTTGACAAACAATTTACCAAAAACATGAAAAAACTGTAATACCAAAAATCGCTCTTTTTGCTACTAGTTTTCGACTCTTACATCTTTTTGTGCTTAAAAGATTCTTAACATGGATTTATAGGCCACAAACCATAAAAAAAAAAATTTAAGTCCTGAGGATATTTCCACCATGAATCTCAACATGATTTACCTCACCATTGATTTGTTTTCAATTTTTAATTATTTAACCTTTAAAATATTACAAAACTGTATAAACTAAATAATTTATTTTTGTTAACAGCAATGGAAAAAGACTGTGTTACGTTATTTATTTCAAAACAATAAAATATACAAAAAAAAAACATGTTTAAAAAAAATCTGCTAACTCCATATTAAATGGACAAAAGCTCAAATGAGCAAATGTGCTTAGTGACAAAATAGCCTATTAGTCTGCTATTCATAGAAAAAGTACGATTCCATATATTGAACGAGGATGAACAAAAGAAGAAAACAGCGTTTACGGAAAAATTATGTTACGGAAAAATATGCGCAATTAAAGAAGTTAGGAAGTTTTTTGTGTCCTCCTGAAAAAATAAAAAAACGGACTGAGCACGTTTGCACACTAAGCCAACGATATGCGACTTCTGAACTTACTTTTTTATAAGAATAAGGAGGTGTTAGTTATATTATAAGGGCAATAAGCTGTTAAACGTTTTTTTTTATTGTTAAATGTATTTTATGGTTATTGCTTACCAACCAGTATGATGGAGTATGATAAATGTTGATTTAATACAAAATTCACTTAATATTAATTAATACTAAATATACTTACCAAACTAAATACTTAAACTAATACTAAAATATTATCACTATTAATTATGATATTCTTATAATTGAAATTGATTAGTTTTGCTTAGAAAATCTAAAAGCACTTATTAATGTTTGTTTTATTATCAAATGATAAGTTTTTTAATAAATATACTCAAAAAAAAAAGTTAGTAAAAATTTAATTTTTAGAAACCAAATTGGTAGACTTAGCAAAAGTTTTGCTTACATTTAGTTAATTAAAAATTCAAAAATCTTTGCTAAAAGTTAACAAAATTTTTGTTGAATATTACTGGACTGAAAAAAACTCGAAAAATTTGTAGAACAATTATATTTCAGTTAAAGTATTTGCTGAAAATCCTAAAGTTTTTGTGATTGTTTTAAAAATAATTTATAATACGTTATCAAATATAAAAATGTTCATACTCCAGCATTGGCGACATGAATTAATGTAATATCTGAAAATTAATAGAAGTAATTATATATAACCTAAAAAAAAATATTTTTCAACAATGGCTATCTAAATGGTGGCATCATTTAAAACCAGACAAATGCTGTAGATAAACCTATAAACGAAACGAAAAAACAACAAAGTTTGGTATATACAATTCTTTTTTTTGCAATAAGAAAACGGAAACATAAAAATTAACTAAGACGTGCGTCCTTGTCTTTCGCTTTAGTCTGTCCACGTAAACGTATATTTGTTTGCAATTTGACCACACTACAATATTAATCACTACAAGCGTTAAGTTTACTGATACACATTTAATCTTTATTAAATTTAAATATTTTATTTTGTCTTTAATTTAATTAATATACAATTACTTTCCCAAGCCGATGATAAAGCAAAATTTAAGTTGTTTTAATTCAAAATATTGTTTTATCTATGAAAAACAGATACAAAAATCTTCCATGGTTGATTTTTTTATATGTCTTACAAGAGTTGTACTTTTTAGTATATTTTTCCTCGTCTCTACTTATTCGTTCTGCGTATATCTTTCAATCTGTTTGCCATCCACATTATTAATGTGCTTGCCACCACAAGTTAGCAAAATAAATTAGTAAAATATTAGTAAAACATTAGTTCAGAACAGTTAAGTGCTGAATAAGTATAATTGAAGTTTTAGCTGAAAACATAATTTTAGCAAAAAAAATTTGCTGAAAAATAGTATTCTTGATTTACAAGACGTTTTACTAACTTTTATACTAACTTATTTTTTAGAGTGTACGAATTATAATTATTTCTTTATAAATTGAAATAAATCCATAGATACCAGGCATACATTTTTTATTAAAATAAACTGCTATTAAAAGGATTTTCTTTTGTTTGTAATAAAACTCAACAAAGGAAATCTATAATCAAAAATTTTATATAACTTTTTTTTTGTTTAAATAAAATCCTTTGTTATTAAAATAACATCCTTTTTACAAGTTTTTCTATAGAAAATTATTTATTTAACAAAATCTTTGTAAATAAATGTTTGAGTATCTATTTAATGTATATCAAACAAAATAATTACACGGTGCTACAAAAAAAAGAAGAACATTGCAATCAATTTTTTAAGTGACCTAGTGTAGGTTGTAAGTCTATGTAATTACAAACCGTTTTGATAAGTTGCAATATCCCTTCAAATTTTCAAGACACCGGTAAAGGAGTATTTTTGTATAAAAAAGACTAGGTCTTTTCTTTATATTATTAATATAAATTTTTTTATTAATATTGATTTTCTTAAGTTAGTGTTTTCCTGAATAGAATGAGCCATTATTTGCCAAATTGGGTTTAAAATTGACAAAGTTCTGGCACTTTATAATAATTAAAATTTTCAGTTTTTTTAAACTTTTGCAACTTCTACGAAGGCTTTTTCGAATCTTCTTTAACAGCAAAAATATTCATAAGGTTTGTGTTTTCGTGAGTAAAATGAGAATTAATTTGTTAAAATCGGTTGAAATTTGACAAAGCTATAGTACTTTATCTTTACCCGAGTTAAAACCTTTACATAAAATCATGCATTGCTTTTTACAAATAAAATAAACCGTTCGCATGGGGTTGTCACAAATTTTGCAAATAATCCGAGTGCTTATGGTAAAACTAAAACAGGAGGCCGTAAAAAAAACTTTCTGATCGGGACTGGAGTAAAATTATCAACTGTGCCAGCAACACAATGAAGAGTCTCAATCAAATAAAAAGCTAAGAGGAATTTACAAACCAACTAGAGAAAGGCAAGTTAATAATCGCTGTTTTTATTTTGGGTACCGATTAAAAAAAAGTTAAATCTCAAATGCAAAATCAGATCTTCTTTGATATAGATCGATATTTATTCTTATACAAGTTCATCTCAAAATTGGGGACTTCAGTAATATTCGATTAGATCCTTCAAATGTATTACTGGATTAAATAAGATCAAAATTTATCTCGAAATTGGTCTAAAAATATCTAATTTAAGATCCTGATGGATCCCAGGATTTCACATGGGTTGAATTTAAATCTACGTGGATCTTATTAGATTCCAAAAAGATAAATAATTTTTGGTATCCAATAAGATATTTTGAGATTAAATTAGATTTACTTAAATCCTACAATATATATTATTTTTGATAAAATTTAAAAAAATTGTAAAGAAAAATAGTTTAGACATCTGCACATGTATAATAATGTATTGTGATATGTATATATTAGGGCGGGTCGATTTAAAAATCGCTCAACGTTCAAGGAAAATCGTATTCTAGGGATCAAAATAAGAAACTTTGCCGAAATAACCATACCTCTAAAACGAATTCTGATGTCCCGACTTGTGACCCGTAGGGTAAAATTTTGAAAAAGCCCACTTTGATATTTCAGAAAGTAGGAGGAATCTCTCCAAGATTATGGGAGCTACTTCTTCTCCGGGAGACACGCTAGCAGATTAATGCATAAAACATCATTCTAGGTGACCGTTAAGGGGTTAAAATTTAAGTTGAAAGAGGGCCTTTTTAGTCGTGTTTTTATAGCAAAATGTGCAAATCTCGGGATAGAGATATTTCAGAAAGTAGGAGGAGTCTTTCCAAGATTATGGTTTCTATTTCTTCTTCGGAAGACGCTCTAGCAGATTAATGTATAAATTATATTCGATTGGGTTGGATTCGATTGGGGCACTCTAAATGGATCAAAGTGGGATTTTTCAATATTTTAAACTACGGGTCAAAATCGGGACATCAGAATTCGTTTTAGAGGTATGGTTCCTTCGGCAAAGTTTCTTATTTTGATCCCTAGAATACGATTTTCCTGGAACGTTGAGCGATTTTTTTGCCTCCATACAAATCGACCCGGCCTAATATATATATATCAATAATAATTGTGTATTATATACATAAAACATATTAATGATATTGGACCATATACAATCATATCACAAACTAAATTGTTAATATTGTGTCACGTATTAAATCTTACATAATTATATCTTATATCATTTAATGTCATACATAATTATATCTTGAATTCCATTATACATGTAGCACCATATATAAGCAAATCCTCTATCACACACAAATATATAATAATATATTTTGAATTATATAGCTAATATGTCAACATATTGTGTTATATATGAGAATGTCTTATTATATATGATAATAGATCTACCAATTTATAATAATATATCGTTATGTATGTTTCCACATAAAAAACACTTAAAAATATTATATATAAAATATAAATATTATATTTATAATATATTTTAAGATTACAAATATAAGACCATACATACTTTTTTTTACTCGGGTATGTGATGAAGAAGCTAAGATTGGCTTTTAATCGTGTCATGAGATATTTATACTCTCTTAGATTGCGTCATCACATTTCGTCTTATGTTTTAAAATTTTTGGGGTGTTCGTTCGATAATTTTGTTCAAATTAGGTGTATTTTACATTTTTTTAAAATATATAAATTGCAAACCCCGAAATTTTTGTATAATTTTTTTAAATTTGGTAGATCTACTAGGAATCGACAATTGGTTATTCCGAAACTTACACCACTTTTGGGGCGATCTTTTTTTGTTAGAGTTGCCCGTGAGTATAACAAATTACCACTTACTTTAAAATCGTTCGATTTTTCTATTAATACGTATAGGAAGAAAATTTTTCTATTATTTTCACGAGACACTTGATTTTTTTAGGTTTGGGGGTTTTTGTTTTTAACTAAGGCTTGTTCATGTTTTTTTTTTTTTCGTAACATTGGGGACTTAATAAATAAATAAACTATTATCACTCCTTTTTTTATATTTCTTGTTTATTTTTAATAATATTGTATTTAATTATTATCTCTTTCTTATTATTTTATTTATGTATATCAAATTTTATTGTTTACTTTGTATAATTTAGTAGAAATTTGTAACCGATTATGGCCTTCAGGCTAGGTTATTGAAATGAATAAATAAATTAAATTAAATTAAATTAAATTAAATTAAATTAAATTAAATTAAATAATTAAATTAAATTAAATTAAATTAAATTAAATTAAATTAAATTAAATTAAATAATTAAATTAAATTAAATTAAATTAAATTAAATTAAATTAAATTAAATTAAATTAAATTAAATTAAATTAAATATACCTAATAAAAAATTTAGAGGAAAACAAATTTATATATAAAAATACATGAACATATGGAATTAAATATAACATCATGCAATAACATATATATATTTATATAAAATAATGCATAATTATATGTAAAGTTTTTTCTCGGCTCAGGAAAAAATTACTATAAGAATATTGTTGTTTTAAAAGAAGATTCGAAAAAAACCCTCGTAGTAGTTGAAAATGTTTTAAAAAATTTAAAATTTTTATTTTTATTAATAAAATTACCACATATTTTAATATAAAGAAAGTATATATATAAAAAAAGACCAATTATTTTTATTTTTAAAGAACTGACTTTGAAATATTTAAATGCGCCAATCGCAATAAATTCTCTTTTACCATTATCTCTACAATTTGAGGGTATATTGCAACTTTTTAAACCAACTTTGTAATAACCGGCACTAGACCAATTGCAAAATAATTTTGAAGTGTAAAACAGTGTAATTTTTATAGTTTAATGGTTTTTACTCATACGTAAGAAACAACAAAAATGACAATGATTCATTAAAGTGAGTTATTCAAAAGAAACAGATAATTTCTTTGCTATTAAAAACAATAATTCTGAAAATTAATTTTTCTTAAGATTTCTTTTTCTAACAAATTTTTCATTTTATGATTTTTTACACTTGAATACTCGCGGTTCTGTTTTAAGAATATTGATGCAAGTTTTAATATTTTTTTTTTTTTTTTGGTATCCCATTTTTTTTTATTATTAAGTGTATGATATCTGCTGTATTTACCTAAAAATAGTAGTAAGTCGATATTTTTTCTCTCTTTGGTGTTATCTAAGAAGTGAACCATAAAAAGTATATTATTTTTTTTCTTCTAAGCATGTACACACAGAAAAAAGATTCTTTGTTACAAGCGATTTTTTTTTTTGCCAACCAAATGAATAGTTTGTCACAATTAAATCATAAGCCAATCAAAAATATTGTTGCAACAGAAATTCTCTGATATAAATCTAATTTATTTTGCCTCAAAAAATGTATGGGTGGCTACAACAGCATAATTCAGTTGGCGAAAAAGTTCTATAGTCACAATGATTTATTTTTCTCTGTGTATACGTTGTCAAGTATGACAAAATTGTGGGTATATCTTAGAGATTTTATTTTCTAAATAATCTGCTGTTTATTGACGCCAGCATTTAGTTTTTTTTCTTTTGCCATATATTTCGAGCTTTTTCTTTACTTAAGAAAAATTTATTACAATTTTGCTTTAACATTTAAAAAAATCATTATTTAAGGATAATCCGGTCCATTTTTGTTTTTTGTAGAATTTGTTTTATATTTTGTCTAAGGATTGCGTTTTTATACAGAAGTTGAAGATACATTTGTGCACATAAATATTGAATACTACATATAATTTTTTCTTAATAACTCGTAATATTAGCAGCGTTACGATAGATATATATATATTTATTTGAAATTACTCAACGCGACCAATGTAGGTCTTTTGTGCTGCCTAAAGTAAACCTACAGATTCAAGCTACCTATAAAGCAAAATGTTCGCGATGTCGGAAGGCAAAATGAAGCGATCACCTAGAAACCTAAGTCTCCTATTCCAAAGCCTGGGACATTCGCAGAGAACATGCTCCGATGTCTCAGACACCATCTCACAAAACCTACACATATCCGTGTCCGATTGACCCTTCCTGGGCAGATGGTATCTGAGATTCCAGTGTCCAGTTTAGTACGACGCCAGGGTCCTCAAACCCATCCTTTCAAGCGACAAGAGTCGCCTGGACCCCCTACTGGAAAAAGAGATCAATCTCTTAGCCTGGCGCTGACCAGGAGAGTTTTCCCAGTAACCAGAGAATTCAGACTCTCTCCATGCCCTGAGCCTTTCCCTAACATACCCCGCAAGTATTCCACAGACCGGTTCAGGACCAATAAAGGGCCTTCGGGCCTCGCGGTTGGCAAGACAATCTGCCCTCTCGTTGCTCTCATGCCTCTCATGACCAGGAATCCACCCCAAGGTTAGAGAGTTGCCCTACCAAGCCTATTGAGAGTCTGAATGCATTCCATGACCAACCCAGATGACACCTTATAAGCCATTATAAGCCCTCAGTGCAGCCTGACTGTCAGAAAGAATGTAGATGCGAGATCTGAGCGTCCCCCTTCGCAGGCAGGTAGATAGACCCTTTTAAACTACTTTAATTAATATTAGAAATGAGTAATTTTTTACAGGTCTGGATTGAATTAAAGTTTTGCATAGTAATAACGTAAGTGAATTTGAACATAATTTTCGAACAATATTATACAGATATGTACCATGTCAAAACGTATTTATTGTTAAGTCGAGTATGCTAAATGAGATGGTGCTTGCCGTTTTAAAAAGTTAGCGTATGTTTCCAGTTCGATTTTAGAGTTTAATAAAAACATTAATTTTTTTAATTTTGGGTAATTTATAGAATTTAAATAAAATAACTCTATTCATAACATTACATTAAATCGCAAATTCTTTCGCAAAAATAATTTTTTCGCGAGTTTTTTAAAATTTTGATTCGAATTTTTACAGTGCGTGGAACATGATAAGAAACAGTAAGTTAAAATAAATGAAATCTGTAAAAACAACATTAGAAACAAATAACTCGAAAAAAGTCTTCAATGAGATTTTCAGTCAATGAATTCATCTTAATGCTATAACATTTGCTATAATAATTGTATTGAATATTAAGCCTTTCGGCATAAAATTTTAAATCGCAAGTATCGCGAAATCAAGTGCCAACTTTAAAAAGTGGCTATGTCCAATACATTCAGTGTACTTGAATTTAGTTCACTAGCTTTGTGCCCGGTTCGTCAAAACTGTTTACTAGCGCTGATAATTATGCTATACACTCACACCAGTTTAACAGTAAAGGACTGAAGTTTATTTAAAAAGTAATCAGTAAACTTTGTTTTTTAAGGAATATACATTTAAAAAATATTTTTTTAAACTTATTTTGCCATTTATTTAAAAACAAACTACACATAAATACTGTTTTTCTGTACCAGTTATTATTTTCATTTAAAGTTTTATTTTTACAAAAAATTCTTTATTTGAACTGAAATGTTAATTAAATGTTAAAAAGAAAAATTGTTTTTTTCAATAATTTGGGAGTTGATTTTTGATAGTTAAAAAGAAAACACAAAATCTTTATTTTGACGGATTTTGATGTTCATTCCCAGACTATTTACTAGCAACATTACTTTTGTTTGCAATGTCCAAAAAGTAATTGGTACTTTTTTTATTTTGTATTCGTTTGTAGGTGAGAGGATAACGTGTACCCAATATTTTGTCCCTTTGTAACCGATATGGTAGTAAGTTAGTCGTAGTTAATACAGGTATTTTTTCAAGTAAGATAAGGTTAGCTTCCATTAATTCTATTAAACAAATTTTAAAAAAACTTCATTTACTTAAGCCTAAATTTTTTTTACGATATTGTTTTTAAAATTATTTTAATAAAATAGGTAATTTGGAACCTCGAATTTAAGGATTTGCATTTTAGGTTTTTTTTTTTAATTTCGGACTGCATTTTTTTTAAATGGGTTATATTTAGCATAAAAGGGTTTATTTTAATGAAAACATTTCAGAAAACTATTTTTTATACTATGAACGTTAAATTTGTTTGAAAATTTTGATTTAAAACTTATCTATAAAGGATGGGTCATTTGGAACGCCGTAGCATATAAGGGTTTACTAAAAGAATTGATAAAACATTAAGGTTACTTGGAATATCAATTTAGTCAAGGTTTGTTCAACCTTGGAAAAAAAATCGATCGTTTTGACTCAATAATAATTTAATAAACTGAATTTCTAAAAATTTTAACTTTGTCCTCAAAGGTGCTCAACCTAGAGCTATTCGATTTGGCTTAAATTTTCACCCTATAAGTTTTAGAGCCAGTGACACAATATTTCACTGGGGATTGATCATCCAAATTCAAAGTTTTATGTTTTCTTGTTTTTGATAACACTATCGCTACCGAATTGTTTGTAAATAGGTTTAATTTTTTTAAATTGGTTGGGATGGCCGATTTTGTTATTGTAAAATATTTCAAAATGTTGTGGTAATTAAACAGTTATTGCTAAAACAATATAAACATTCATACCGTAAATTTTATATAATCGTAAATAAATGCATAATCTTTTAAAACAATCATGTTGATCACAACTACTTTGCAGCAAAATTATTCTCTGTGTATGGGGATGACTAGTTTAAAGAAGATTTTTTATGTTTTTGGCCGCAGTCATTGAGGAACTATTTTTATAGAATTTCTTCGCCGATGGGATATTAATTTCACAAATAACACAAATATAAATGTTTTTCTCGCGCTTTAATTAAGATTTTATTAAAAAAAAAAATTTTTTATTTTTCCACAATTACGGATTATGTTTAGTGAGTACTATTTTGGCAAATATGTCACTAAACACAGCTAAAATCACTAAACACACTTCCAAACCCTGACTTCTAAGATATTATTGAGGGGGTTTATAAATTATCTCGTGAATTTGAAGTGAATATTGGAAGAAAATTTGTTTTCCCATACAAATGATAATTCAGGGATAATGCAATTATCTCGAAGATTACTAAAACCTCGTTCATGTGAATGGGGTATAAACCCCTTTAATATCTGGCCCTTTTATATAAATCATCTGTCAGTTGGTGTATAGCCTTCATAGGGTAATATTATCTATTTGCAACAAACAATGTTATCACTGAATTGAAAAACAACAAACATTTATTATTTTATTTTACGATCTTATAAAAACTCATAAAAATAAAATTTAATTATTTTTATATTTATACTAAAAAAACACGCATTGCAGTTGACTTTTATAGATACGAGTAGATTTTTAACAACAAAACCAAACATGTTGTTGTATGTTTTCTTAACATACTGTTTAAGGACATTAAATTAAAACAACACTAGGCAACAAATAAAAAAAAAAAATATTGTGTGCTCTACTTTAAGTATATTGAAAAAGAACAAGAAAAAAATATTAAAATTATTATCCATGACTTGAAAAGACTACATTTATGCATAAATCATATAGCAAGTACATAAACCATTCACAAACAACAAACATACACACCACCAATAAAAAAATAAATACATACACAATGTAATATAAAGACTTAGTATATGATACTTTGTGACCACAAAATATGCAACAAAAAAAAAAAAAAACACATTTTACAATCAATATTCCAACACTCCTTTTATATCGAAAAGTAAATATGTTTATAAAAAGTGTGAAGAAAAAGTATGTATACAGTTCTAAAAACTTTAATAAAAGTCTGAACGTATTTTTGAATAATAAAAGTTTTATATTTTATTAAATGATTAATAATCATATAATTACAAATTATATCATATTACCCTAACCGAGCACTAGCTACTATGGCTTTCGCCGCGTTGTAGCGAAACACACCAGTGCCTGTGGTGGGAATCGAACCCACGACCCCTACACTGGTAAGCCAGCACACTACCAACTTGCCTACCGGGGCGCACAATTAATAAATTAGTTAATAAAAGTTTTTGAAATTTAAATTTTGTATACCTTATGAGCAAAGTGTACATATTTAGCGTAAAAATGAACAAAATAATGTTATACAAACATTGTAGTGTACAACAAGTTTTGTCAACATTTTAAAGAAACCATAAAAATGTAAATAAAATCCAACTCCATTGAGCCCAAAAACCAAAGGATAATAATTTATATACTAGAGTGGGCCAAAATTAAGACACATTTTTAAAAGCGAAATTTTTTTAAGTTATGTTTGTTCGACAGCAAATGCATTGCCTTTTAGTATTAGGAATTTTGGAAAATTCTTGACATGTACACAGAAAAGTGAAAAACAAGTTTTAATGAGGAAATTAATATTTTCAATTGATATATTAATGGATTTTGTGCATATCACGCAAATGATAGTATTAGCCATTTATCGTAATTATTACTCAGTGTATCATAAAATCAGACGCAATAAGTTATTTATTGACTTCCATTTTTTTGAGTAAATATAAATGTTATATTTAGGTATTTATTTTTTTGTTCAAAAACGAAAAGTTATTTTTTGAATTTTATTTTTTTTAAAGCATTTTTTATCTCCTATATTTGAAATTAATGGCAGTTAAAAATTCTCACGTATATAATTTTTATTGCTTTCATATTCGCAATTGTCATAACTAATGTAAATGCTTCATTAGTTGTTGCGCTCCGCGACGATTCTGTTACGTGCCGTTCCGGATGGCTATTTTGTGTGGTTAGTCTATTCCGTAGCAAGCTGAGTCAGGGACGATAAATTGGAATTTCAGAATGTACCAAACATCATAGAATATAGTACTTTTTCGACCCCAATAGTACATAAAAAAATTTATTATAAATTACCAAACAAAAACGTAAATAAAAATTTGTTTGTATACAAAAACAAAAAGTTAAACAATGTTGGTTACAAAAATTATAAAAATTTATAGATTTTTTCTTAAATTCCTTAAGTTATTAATATTTTTTTAATACATATATTAATAAATATTAATGAATATAATATTATTAATAATATATTCATTAAAAGATTTTTAAATCGAATTAAGGATTAAATTATTCATAAGCTTTTTTAATGGGACTAAAAATATTAATATAGAACAATTTTTAAATAGTACTAAATGGATCAAAGGAGTACCATAGTACTTTCAAGGTTAAAATAGTGCCATACAAAGTACTATAGTACCAAATTTATCATCCCTGAGCTGAGTATTTTTATGTGAGAGCAATCAGCTGTTTTTTAATTGTCACTTAACGGAGTACAGAAATTCTGTTTTTTACAGGTTCGTCCGGCACGGAACGTAACATTACAGACAAACTAACCACACACACTCATTTTTATACATCAAAAACAAATCAGCTGATTCGTCACGGAACGAAACGTACAAACTAATTCAGCGTTAATTAATGTAAAAAAAATAACTTTTATTTTTGCTCGAAAAATAAAAATACAAAATCAAAATAGCATATCATTTAACGAAAGATTTTTCTACAAGGAACATTGGGGTATACTTGAATTAAAATTTAAAAATAACTGTTATTTTCGGTCCCTGGTACTAGCAATAAGTACTTAAAATTGTACACGATTAACTAAAACAATTTAAATATTAATTGATTCAGATAAGTATTTGTGTTTGAAAACTAATATTATTTTATTAAATTTTATTTAAGGTACTTTCGTTTAATATTTTTTTCTGTGTATACAAGTAGAGTTTTAATCGAAATTAATAAAATAGATGAAGTTGATAATATACAAAAAAAAATTTTATCAATAAAATTTCATTTAAAGTTTTGTTTGATTTTAAACTCACCTTCCATTAAAAGTTTTATAATATATACTAAATGTTTAATTGAAAATGAATTAGTGCACACAAAACTTGCAGTTTTTTATAACAATAAACTCAAAAAGATTCATTTAAAAAAAAAATCTCCAAAATTGAACAAAAAAATCAATTAAATTGAAAAAATCGCTACCATTTAAAGAAACCGCGAAAAAAAACTAAAAAATAAAAAATTTTCAAAAATCGTCAAAATTGAACAAAAGCGCCAACAATGAAAAACTAATCACCGAAATGAAAATATAGGGCTAAAAATTTAGAAGAAAACGTCCCAATAAAAAAATAGACATAATTTACAGGAATCGCTGAAATTGAAAAAAAAATCACCAAAATTTATTTTTAAAAATTTTTCTTTAAATAAAAATAGAAAAGAAAATTTTAAGAAAAAAACCTCAAAAATTTATAAAATCCTAAAAATTTAAAAAAATCAACCGAATTGAAAAAAGTCCCAAAAATTTAAATAAATAGTGTTCGGTCAAAGGCACTTTTCAGGCCTAACGCGACGACAAACAAAGGCCAAATTCACAATAATCGGCCTAAGCTGATTCCAAAGCCGATAATAGCCAAAACAGCCCAAAAAACAGTTTCCGCACAATTTTGTACACGGAAACGGATTTAGGATACTCCGGTAAAGAACACGTAAATTTCAAGCAATACTTTTCAGCAGTATCTTAAAATCGACCGTACTAAAAATTATGTTCAAAATGTTGGTTTCTTGGCTGTTTTGAATAAAAAACGGTAATCGGCCGTAATTTAGCCGATTTCCGATTTTTAGCTGAGTCCGATTAATCCGTATGACACTAGAAATAAATCCCTAAATTTGAAAAAAAGCGTCAGAAATTAAAAAAAAAAATACCCAATATTAAAAAACACCAAAAATGAGAGAAAAACCTACAAAACTTAAAAAATCGGCGGAATTAAAAAAAAAAAAACATAGACAATAAAAATATTTGCAAGATATACACGTTTTAAATTTAATTTTTTTATATACAATTTTTAGATTTTTTTTTTTATTTATATTTGTTTAATTTTTTTTTAATTAGAAAATTTTTTTTGTAAATATTTTAAAATATATTTGTTTTTTATTTGTATTTTGTTAATTTTATTAGCAATTTTTTTTCCAATGTTACAATTTTTTTTCAACTTTGACAATTCTTTCTACCAAAAACATAAAAAAAGTTAAAACAATCGTGAAATTAAAAAAGTTCCAAAAGCTGAAAACAAAATGACAAAAATAAGAAATCTTCTTGAGATATTCACTTCTTTAATTTTATATTTGTAGGTTTTGGCAAGTTTTTTTAATTAGTTTTCAATAATATATTTTTTTTTTTTAAATTTTAAAAATTTTATTTCAAATTTTTGGTGTTTTTTTCAACTTGGACGATTTTTTAAAAAAATGTTATTGCTGTTTTAACATAAAAGCATTACTTGTAATATAACTACACAGAAAACTTTCTTTACTACCCAATAAAATGAAGTTGAAGCAACAACAATAATATAGCGAATTAAAAAGAGCTTTTTTTTCAATTTATAACGAGCTTTCAACCTCCGTATATTTACAAAAATAAAGCAAATCAAACATATTAGCTAGGTTGATACTAGTATTTCGATCTGGCTAAAGATCTCATCAAAACCCGAAGTTTTAGAAAAGCTAGAGCCTCCATAATAGGCAGAACTTTAACAAAAAAACTATTAATAATCAATTTTGCTCCATTCTTGTCTTCTTAGTAATCAAGCACGTAGTTAGGTCTTTTCCTAACAAGCATCATGACGTTATTAAACCTTTGAAGACCAAAAATGTCTATTTATATAAAAAAATTTTAGTGTGTACTCTGGCTCAAGTAATATTTTTTACAGTTATATTGGTTTTTTGTTTTTATATACATCGAGATTATTTTATGTTATTTTAAATTTATAACGAGCTTTCAACCTCCGTATATTTACAAAAATAAAGCAAATCAAACATATTAGCTAGGTTGATACTAGTATTTCGATCTGGCTAAAGATCTCATCAGGACCCGAAGTTTTAGAAAAGCTTAGAGCTTTGTTTGAAAATAAACCGAGTTCTCTTCAAACCAACAATTGCGAAAATTACCATGAGCTTTTCTGTAATTATATTATTTTGTTTGCAACTAAATATTTGAAAATTCAATAGATTTATTTTTGCTATTCTTATATTTCTAATATTTAGTAAAAAAAATCTGCTAATTTTAGCAGTTATTTCTGCAAGAACATTGTCAACAAATTTTTAGTATTATTATTTTTTTTTTTTTTTGCTTTTTTTGCAACTTTAAGGTCGAATACTATATTCTGTTACACATTTTTTCACTATAGGAAGTCACAATAATTTTGATTTAACCTGTTCCACTTATAAAATCATTTACTTTTGCATTTTTAAACTTAATTTACATTAATTTATCAATGAATATTATTTTGATAATAGTATAATACGTTTTCTTGCAGAAAAAATATGTTTTATATTTTATTTCATATGGTAACAGTTGGCTGTTCAAATATGTTAGCACTGGCATAAGATTTGATTGAAACAACTTGCCAACATTAGAAAAACAAAAAAATAAATAAAGAAGTTGGTCTTAAAAGAGAGAAAACATATATGAAAAATTTTTAAAAAATATAAAATAATTACAAAAAAGATATTTGCGTGAAACCGAGCTAGAACTCGAAACCTTCCGAATATAAACTTTTTTTTTACCAAAGCATCATTATTTTTATATAATTAACGCGTTACCAGCGGTTAAACTTATTATTGTAAAACAAATACTGGTAAAACGCTTTTTAAAAACGCTGGTAAAGAGCCTTAAACAAGTGTTCTGCCAGTAGCTAATTTACACTTTCTCGGTTAGCCAGTGCTTGCTTTTTTGTATCACTGGCAGTTTCGGACTGGGAAGTTTCATGCAAATCGGAAGGGATGAAGTTGAAAAAGTCATATTTTCGACAATAGGATAATAATATCAATTATTTTAAATTATATAACCAACAGTAAAAACAAATTTAAAATGATTTTAAAATTTTCTTTGAAATGTCTGCTTAAAAATAAAGTTAGAATAAATATTTTTTTAAACAATTTCTTTAAAAGCAATTTCGAGTTCTAATTGCTTTTATATGTTAGTCTTATTCAAACATCAGCATCTGCTACAAATTCTACTAGAGATGAATAAATGAATGGTTAAAGTTTAAGCTAAAGGCTAAAATGTCTGTGTGAAAAAAGTTGAAGTGATAAGAAAATGCAATTAAATAAAAAATGTTTGTAAAAGAAGTGGAGAAATAAAAATATCTAGAAAATAGCTGACAGACAGTTTTTTGTATTAAAATATAAATTTCATAATGTTTTCAAATTGAACTTTTTATTTATGTTTTCTGCTTTTTCCATAACCACGAAAAAGATAAATAATAAACTTCTGCAATATTTTCAAAACTAAAACATACTCAGCAATTTGAGTATTAAATATATTTCTTAATCCTCTTAAAATGATACATACATATTTTATTTCAATTGTCAGGCTCTTGAACTTAAAATAAAAATATTAATAAATGTCTACTTTTGAAAAGGTTAATACACTTTGTAAATGTAAATGCAATATTTACCATTATAACTTATAGAAATTTTAAATAGAAATATAATTTTAAATTATTTATATACACTGGGAATATTATGTAGTTCCTTACAAGTTTTTTAGTTAAAGTAAAATCAAAGGTACTTAGAATTATTAGTTTTCAAAGAAATGTTTATTTTTACATTTACTCAATATAAATTACTAACATTTAGCAATGTTTTAAAATTAAATTAATTTAATTAGTCTCTTTACAGGAAGAAGAAGAAGAAAACATTTTTATTGAAAATTTTTACGGACACAAGGGATACACCAGACTGCCGGTGTTTCGTCCCCCTCCTGGGCATCGTCAGTGATTAATTTATGTGTCATTTCAACAAAGTATTTTATATTGTTAATTTGCTTTATAAGAAAAACGTTTTTATTTTTTGGTGTCGTACTGGTATTTGAACTCACTGCCTTAGCATCAAGCTATGGTGTATCCCTTGTGTCCGTAAAAATTTTCAATAAAAATGTTTTCTTCTTCTTCTTCCTGTAAAGAGACTAACTAAAGTAATATTCTACAGTAATTAATTAAAAATTAATTACGATTGTCATTATCTGACGGTTTTTCATTGAGTGATTGAAATTAATAATTACTAAAATATTTACAAGTTTGATATAATTTTTATTGAAAATAAAAAGTGTGTTTTTTTCGACCTTTAATTGTGCAATGAAAATGAAAATTATTCAAGTTCGAGGCCATACTCTATATTTCTTTATTAGGATATTGTCCTAACAAATAATCTATAAGGTTTTGTTTTCAAATTTATTAATTGACCACTTTCATGAATGTGTTGATAGGTCTATTTCGGGAATTTTCTAGGTTACCATCATCAGAACACGTTTGGAAAGAAGTTACAATCCCATGCAAAACATCAAACATTCATATAACCTAGTTTTTTCACTAAATGAGAACTAATATATGAGCTCGAAGTTAAAGATTATCCCCATTGAACAAAAATAAATTAAAAACTTATTCGTTATGTGCAAGCTCTACCTTTGGTAGATATACAATACACGCTTTTTGTTTTTATTCCCTTTTGATTTTCACACTTGTTTTATTTTGTTTAAAAAGAAGATGTAAAGGGGAAGTAAACAAGACCGTACTTTGTCTTTTTTACAAGTTTGATATAATTTTTATTAAAAATAAAAATTATGTTTTTTCGACCCTTAATTGTGCAATGAAAATTATTCCTGTTCGAGGCCATATATTTCTTTATTAGGATATTGTCCTAACAAATAACCTATAGAGTTTTTGTTTTCAAATTTATTTCAGGAATGTGTTGGTAGATCTATTTCTATAGATTATTTGCTATTATTATTTTTATATTCATTAAAAAAATATTTTTTATAAACATTTTTGAAACTTCGATTAGGACGAGTTCCAGTTACGTCTATGCAAAAACTCATTAATATCATGCATATAATTCTCCGAGTGTATAATCTGACCTAACACTTTGACCCAAAAAATATATATTTTATGGTTTTTTTATGGTATAGACAAGTTTTGATATTGCACTTAGGGAATTATCTGCATGGTATTAAAATTTTTTTATTAAATCAATAAATTTGCACTGGAACTCGTTATTCGCAATTTTTTGTAAACTTGTACGAAGAAATTTAATTTAAGTTATGAAAAGTTTAGTTCACTCAATTAAAAAACTAAATTCATAATAAATATATATGTAGCTTTTCATCAATTTTGACAAAATGTTGTTTTGTATAGAAAAGTTTTATAGATTTCCTGAAAAATTTTATTATTTTTCGTCCAACGAAATTTTTCTATTGAGATTATGAATGTCAAATTTAAGCAATCGGTTAACCGTTACTCGATTAATCGATGAATTTTATTTTGACAATTGTTCGAGTAAATTAAAATGTCCTATTTCGAGTAAGGAATCACTTGAAAAATTTTGGTAAATAAAAATATGTAAATCTTTTTAAACTTCTTAAATTTTTTAGATGTGCTTAATACCAAAAGTATGACACTGGGGTCAACTTCGAAAGCCATATCAAATTTTTGGAAAATCGTGAATATATAATATAAGCCGTTATGCGCAACTAATTTTTTTTAAAATATTTCCAATTACTTTTTAAAAAACTAACACTTATTCCGTCAATTGAGCGTTAATATTCGCTGAAACTGTAAAAAAACGTAACATCCTACATAAAATGTAAAGCATTGGTTTAAATATAAAGTTTTATGCATTAAATATGGGCCATAAATATAAACACAGGTTTTGATATTTAATTCCGCCGAAACAAAAGCGATTGTTTGCGAAAAGTTTTAAATGCAAAACTTCCAAATTGTTAAGACATTTTTCTCGAAATCTGTACCATTGATCAAAACAATAAGTACGCCATGGGGCGATTTGAACATATTAATGTGCACTTCGTGTTTCTGATTTTTTAGCCGTATTTTGTGCAAGTAATAATGTGTGGGATGGACATATCTCAGGAAGTTGGAGGAGCTTATCCAAGATTATGGTATCAATCTCTTCTTTGGAACCTCTTCTTTGGAACGCGAAGCGCCCATTAAAATTTTTTTCCTTCCATACTAATCGCCCCACCCTAATGTCCGGTATATACATATATATATACATATATATAATTATTGATCAGATCTCTATTAATTTTTTCTATGTCATAACAAAACAAATTTTAAGATTTTCAGCAAATAAATTAACTAAAGTATAATTTTTTTTACAAACTTTTTGAGTTTTTTTTCAGTGTACTAATATTCAGCAATAATGGTATTAACTATTAACAAGTACTTTTGCTACTTATTTTTCTACTTATTTTGTTGCTAAATGGCAGCTCGCTAATTTTCAGCAAAAGATTTTGCTGACATTAGCAATTTTTTTGCAAGCTCCCTTCTGACTAAAATTTTGCAGACTCAGCAAATTTTTTTGCTGACATTACTAACTTTTTTTTCTAACTGTTAGTCAATGATACATGAAAACATATTACAACAATAACTACATTTTTCAATGATATATAAATTAATATATAATCGGATACGAATTCACCTCATAACATTTTTATCATATATGAAACAATATTAAGCATATATTTCAATACGTGATATCATGTATTACCATACATGAACTTTTTGTTTGCATGCATGACACCATATATGACTTCATACATAACATACATCTTCATATATGAATCATGTATATTCATATATTATCATTTTCACCTGGCTATTGAAATTTTATTTTACAAACACGAATCATAGGAAATTTTTAAGAAATTTATATTGCATAATTTTTAAGAAAGTATTAAAATTAACTTACATTTTTTCTTATCAAAATTAAACTGGCAAAGTTTCAAAATTTATACAAAATTTTGTTGTTTTTCTGTCTTAAAAAATGGAACAATATGTACTTTTTTCCATGTTGCCAAAAGTAAAAAAAAAAAAAATATTTATGTTTCCTGTGTGCCCTTAATGGGATATTTATGTATTTCAACATTTAGGTATTATGTTGTTATTGTTTTAACTATTTTCAGTGCATATATTGTTTTATTTCTTTTATCATACGCAGTGTTGTATCAGTTTTTACTGCGGGTAGTATGACTTCGAAACAATGTTGTTGTTTTTGTTCACTTGATGTTTTTATGTTGCTACTGTCGTTGCTCTTTCAGCTGTTAAGAGTAAGTTGCAATCAACGTTGCACCCTTTTGTTAAAATAAAAAAAGGATATAAAATAGTTTAAATCCTTGTGAAATTCAATACATTGAGTGAGAAATATAATGTAATATTTCGTCGGCTTACCTGCAAGTAGTGCTATGTGTTTTTTTTATGTGTGTTTTTTACTCCAGCGAAAAAAACTGATTAATATTAGATTTTCAATATATTTTATTGACATCATCATCCTTATTTAAAGAAATCCGGATTTAATCTCTGTTACAGAGCAGTGCGCTAAATGGTACAATAAAAAAAACTTCAAAACAACACATAGCACTACTTGCAGGCTAGCCGATGATTTGTGTACATGGCCATTTCCACTTTTTTGGATTTTTGAAAATCATAAACCAAAATAATAATGCAAAACCAAACGATTTTCGAGATTTTTATTTTAAATTTTGGGACGACGCTACAGGGTTGTTGAAATGGATTTTATGACAAAAAAAAAAAAGATTATGGAACAAAAAAAAAAAAATATTTTTTATATTTCGGGTACAATTTAGTACTTTAACTTCCGATTGCCTAAAAAGTAAAATTTTTTCAAATTTGAACCTTAAAAACTTTAGATGTATACATCGCACTGCAGTGAAATACAATTTTTATATAAAATATATAAATTTTTTTTAACTAAAGTTTTGCTTTTAATAACAAAATCTAAAATTATTTGAGGCTATTTTAAATATCTTAAATTTAATTTTCTTATCTCTCCATTTAAAATGTCCTTAGTTAGTTTTATAAAAATGATTGACATTGAATTTTTTGTAACCGAAGAAAACAAAATCACAATTTTACTATTAAATAAATCTAAAAACTATTTTTGGCTTTAAACCAAAAATTAAAAAAAAAATCTTACGCCACAAAATACGACAATTGATACTCTTCATTGAAACTGTTTTTTTTTGTGTTGTGCTAAAAACTAAACCATAAAGATTAAAGTCCCCAAAAACTCTATAAATTTCAATGGTCATCATCAAAGTGATAAAGAACAGCACAAACATTACAAAAAAACTACTCCTCTACACAAAAGAAACAATTATGTAAATATTTATTATACCCAGGGTTTCTAATAAAAATTATTGGCCAAATATAAAAATAAATGATTCTCCTACAATACAAACATATTGATAAGTTTTATTTTGACCACAACTCTGGGGTATTTTAAATTTCAAATGCAGGACAATTCTACTGCAGTGGAACAATGATAAAAAGAAGAGCTACACTGTGGAGCAAAAGTGAGCCAATATTTCAAAACTAACACACAAGGTGTATATATTTGCCAAATCTATTTGGAAAACTTAAGCAAACCCAAAAAAAAAGTTAGTAGAAAAGTTAATAAAACGCCTTGTAAATCATGTATACTATTTTTTCAACAAATTTTTTGCTGAACTTAACTGTGTTGAACTAATGTTTCACTAATATTTTACTTATGATTTGCTAGTTTATTTTGCTAAAAAAAAATTGTGCTGATAAGCACATTATAAGTGAAAGATATACGCAGAATGAAGTAGATGTCGCGGCATCTCAAGATGTAGTAGATACTAAAAAGTACAAATCTTGTACGAAATATAATAAATATCATTCATGGAAGATTTTTGTATCTATTTTTCATACACAATAAAACAAAAGGACGCCAATAATGTGTATCGTATACATACAGTCGTGTTCAAAACATTTGCAACTGAAATCATGGTTTAGGTAATTATAATTTTTTTGATAAAAAAGATTTGTGGTATAAGTTTGAGTTTTTTTTATTAAATTCAGTTATAGCATATTATTTTACAAATACAAAAAAATTATGCATAAATTCTCAAAAAAAAAATGTAATTTTAACAAAATAAGTTTAACAAATAAGTGTTCAAAACATTTGCAACTCTTAAAGTAATTAACAGAAAATACAAACAATTGTTTTAACGCTCAGTATTTAGTAGCGTAGCCATTATTTTTTATAACTTCTGAACACCTCTTAGGCATTGAGGCAATGAGCTTTTTAATATAATCATCAGAAATTTCATTCCACTGCTTCTCCAACTCGACGAAAAGTTCATCACCATTTCGGAATACTTTATTGCCGATATTCCGTTTTACAATCATCCACATGTTCTAAATCGGGTTGAGATCGTGAGATTGAGCCGGCCACGACATGATATTAATTTCATTTTCCTGCAGCCACACTTTTACAACCCCCTCCGTGTGTTTTGGGTCGTTGTCGAGCTGGAAGGTCCATGAGAGTGGCATTTCCCATTCAACATACGGAAGCATAACTGAACTCAAAAGATCTATATAGATTGTGGCCGTCATTGTGCTAGTAATGCGGTGAATTAGGCCAATCCCATTTCCTGAAAAACACCCCCACACCATAATGTTTCCACCCTCGTGCTTCACTATGGCGGTTGTGTATCTGGGATCAAACTTTTCGCCTTGTGGTCTTCGAACATTGGCTCTTCCATCTGATCCCCGGAGATTGAATTTAGATTAATCTGACCACAATACATTTTTCCATTGCTGTTGAGTCCAGTTCAAATGGGTGCGTGCAAAGTCAATCCGAGCTTTTCGGTTTTTTTCCGACACAAACGGGTTTTTTTTTTGTACATCTACAACTTCTAAGACCATATTCTCGGGCTCGTCTTTTAGTGGTGGGAAGACTGGCATCTATTAAAAGTTCAGTTTTAGTTCCTCTGGGAACTGCTTTGGGATATTTCGTAAACAAATTCTTGATTTTCCGATCTTCTCTTACAGTTGTACTACGGGGTCTTCCACCTTTATGAGTTGTGTGGATGTTACCACTATTAACAATGCGGCAAATCGTTGATTTGGGAACGGAGTACTTTATAGAAATTTCTTTTTGGGAAAGTCTATTTTGAAAATCATTTAAAACTTATTTCCTGCCATTTGTTATAAAAATTATTCTTACGATGTTTATGCTTCCAACATCTTATTACAACTATTAAAGAACAATAATTATAAAGGATTTGTTAAAAAAATGTAACGGCCTGAATTTCATATTAAAAAGAAATGCGATTACCGTTATATCCTAGCATTTGTTAGTATAAATTGTTTCGTTAAGAGTAAGAATAATGAGAGTTGCAAATGTTTTGAAGACCTGCATTTTGAATACATCTATTATTATTAATTTTTTTGTTGTTTTAATTTAACGGAATTAATTTTTTTTATTTGTTTAACATAAAACAATGTATGAAGAATATGTAAAAAATAAATTTTAGTAACTAAGTGTGATTTGAAGAAAATAAATCAATGAAAACAACAAATGCGATCTCAGTTCCAAATGTTTTGACCACTACTGTATAAGTTACGAATTAAAAAAAATTAAATTTTGTCAAAGTAATTGTCTATTAATTAAATTAAAGACAAAATAAAATATTTAAATTTGATAAAGATTTAATGTGTATTTGTAAACTAATTGATTATAGTGTATATTAATGTTGTGTAGTCAAAGCAAACAAATATTTGTTCAGGTAGATAGATAAGGAAAGATAAGGACACACATCTTACGTAATATTGTATGTTGCCTTTTTCTTATTGCAAAAAAGGATTGTATATGTCATATTTTGTTGTTTTTTTTGTTTTTTTTTTCTAGAAAGATGCCATCATTTAGACAACCATTGTTAGTACAAGGTGGCGCATAAGTAATCCTCCTATCAGAAAATGCTATAAATTTTGCGATTGGCCCCTAATGTCAGTTCTGTTTTGACATTTGTGTAGTAAACACATGCGAAATACACGTTAATAAACAATGTTACGCTACACTGCTCCAGAACGCGGAATATTGGTGACACCAAGAGGAAGATGATTTTTCATCAAAAATAATCATAAGTGATGAGGCCCATTTCCATCTTAGCGGGTACGTAAATAAGCAAAATTTACGCTTCTGGGGCACTGAAAATCCGCGTGTAAGCCACGAAGAGCCATTAAACCCGCTCTAAGTCACTGTATGGTGTGCTGTTTTCGATGGAGGAGTCATCGGACCTTTTTTCTTCGAAGACGTCGCCGGCCAAACGGTTACTGTGAATGGTGAGCGCTACAGAGCAATGATCAACGAGTTCTTTTTGCCGCAACTTGATGAATTGGGATTGGAAAACATGTGGTTCCAACAGGACGGTGCAACGGCACACACTGCACGTGCCACAACCGATATGCTGAAGGATGCATTTCCCGGGCGCCTAATCTCCCGTTTTGGCGATTTGCACTGGCCAGCAAGATCGCCTGATTTGACCGCTCCAGACTTATTTTTGGGGGGTTTTTTGAAGTCGCGGGTTTATGTCAACAAGCCTTAGACTCTTGCAGCTCTTAAAGACAATATCCGTCAAGAATGTGAGGACCTATCTCCGAAAGTTTTGGCCAAAGTGATTGAAAATGCCATTAAAAGGGCTCAAATGACAATCAACTGTGGCGGCGGCCATTTACATGACATCATATTCTCGACTTGATGTAAAAAAAATTAAAATACCAAATAAAAATAATCCACAAGAAGAATCAATGTTTTTCATTTTGTTTTTAAATTACAGCCAAAAAACATCGGAAGGTTATTTTTGCGCCACCTTGTAGTTGAAAAGTAATTTGTTTATGTTATAGATAATTATTTCTATATATTTTCAGATACTAAATTAATTCGTGTCGTCAATGTGGGATTAAGAACATTTTTATATTTTGTAACGTATTGTAAATTATTTTTAAAAGAATAACAAAAAAAAAATTTCAAAATTTTTTGCAAATAAAGTAACTAAAGTATAATTTTTCTACTAATTTTTTAAATTTTATTAAGTCTACTAGTATTAAGCAATATTTTTTTTTGATTTTTAGCAAGGATTTTGGAATTTTAAATCAACTAAGTGTTAGCAAAACTTTATCTGAAGCTACTATTTTTTTTGCTTAAAATCAGTTCGATAAATTTTCAGCAAAATATTTTGCTGACGTTAGCAATTTTTTTGGCAAGCACCATCCTGACTAATATTTTGCTGACTCAGCAACATTTTTCGCTGATTTTACTAACTTTTTTTTTAGTTTAGGTATAATAGTATGGTAATGTGTCATCTTCATAGATTACCACCCTTTTGGCCCTCCTATATCTTCTACAGTCTTAAATTGCATATGAGAAGGTCTTTGGCTCACTTTTGCACCAAGACTCGGATTAACAAAAGCTGCACTTTTATTAAAGAACTAAGAACTTTAATAGCTGTCTAATAAATATATGGGACAACTGTAAAAAATTTAACTAAATTCCGCATTTCAACTGATCAGGATAATAGTTAAAAATTATGTGCTTAAAATTAATTTTCAGACGATTTAAAATTTATAAAAGCTTTCCCTATTTGAGAATATGAAATAAAGAACAACACTTTTAGACATGAGGCAAAAATGGACTTTGTTATAATTTTCCACTTTTTCTCTCTCTGAATCCTAATAATTATCAAACACTGCTGATCATCAAAATGACCTCATATACAAAATCCGTTTTCGATTTTTTTGTCGCTGCTATTTTACTGTTCTTCAAAATTTTTAAGCACTTAAAACATTTTTTTAAAGCTGTTTTTGGTTTAATTTTGTGGGTCAATTTTGATCCCTGCTTGAAATGGGTTAACGATGCGGGAAATATTTAATATTTTGGAATTAAATAATATTGATCAAATTAAACAATTAACAATGTAAATTTTGTTTCTTTCACCAAAAATAAATTTTGTAAATTTTTTTTTTATCAAAAATACTGATTTTCCTTCAAATCCGCCAAAATTGAATCGTTCCACACACTAACAAGGGAGGTATCCCGACCCGAACTCCCAGATTTTAATGAACTTTGAATATGTTATAAAGGAGTAAGATAAAAGACACAAGTATTTTTTTTTAGTAGGCCAATCTCACGTTTAAGGGTTAAAAAGTAGGGTTACAAATTTATTTGTTTTTATAGGAAAACATATCTTTAATTTACGAAAAATAAGCAGAGTTAAAGTGCGCAAGAAAACATCATTTTTGATATCCATATTGCCTACACAGTGTACCCAGAGTTGCCACATTTTGGAATTATTTAAAATATAGGGGAAAATGCTCTTCGGGAAAAGTCGCATAAAAACCGAATAGTTTCGAAAATCGAAAAAGCTCAGAAATCCATTCGATTAAGTTAAATAGGCATTACTATGCATTATTTTTTGCTTAATACAATTAACATTCCTTAATAAAACGCCAGATTTAATGTTACACATAGCACTATTTTTTAATAACAAATATACTTGTCAGTCTCTGGGCATAATTTGTACACCTGTGAAGGTGTCTTCAAAAAAGCTTTTGTACCATATTTATCTATAGTTACTTTTAATAGTACGAAATAAACCGAAAAATCTTGAAATGGAGTAATTTTTGACAACACACGTGTCGCTCAAATTTTTATTCCCTATAACATATCAGAAGTTCATTAAGATCTGCCGGTCCTGTTCGAGATACCTCTCTTGAAAGTGGATTATGGGATACTTTTTACATAAAATTTTTTATTTATAATCGGTTGTTTGAAAATAATTCAAAATTTAAGATATTTTTTTATTGCTAATGTGGTAAAGGGTTAACAATCTTATAAAAAATAAATATTCTTTCCAGTGTATTTTTTAAAGTTATTTAAAACAACTATTTTTATAAAATATGAAATTTTTAAAGAATTTTCAGTCTCATTTATTCATTTAATATAAAATCATTTAAATATGAAATTCTGACTTTTTTCGAATTTTCTATATGTTTTAAGAGAAAAAACAAATAAACATATGAGTAATTTATAAATTATTCGACACATGTTGAAACTGACTCAAGATTTTTTGAATTGATAGAAACTTTAAGGTAGACCATACTTAAAATCTATGATATGCAAAGTTTCATCTAAGGAAAATAAGGCCAATAAAATGTGAAAATTTAAAAATATTAACCAACAAAAGTTTTTTACTTATTGCATATTTTTTTGCTAGTAGTTTTTAACTTTCAAATATAAACCAATACAAAATGGAGTACTACACTCAGGGAACTTCTGCTTTAAAAATATGTAGTTGTTTGGGTTGTAATACAGTTTCTATATTTTTAATGTAAATGGTAGTCATTTGTAGAACAAATTAAATTTTCTACTAACGTTGTGGTTCATTTAAAAAAAAAAACCACATCAAATGACTGTTTTATGATTTTACATTAATTTTTTACAGTTGTTTTTTGTTATTTAAAAAAATAAATGTGTGTTTATTTTTTACTACCATGTGGTTCATTTTAACTGCAATTGTTAGTCATTTTTTGAACATTAAAAAACAAATGACAATGTTAGTTGAATTTACTGTAATGTAATTCGTCCTTTCTTTAAATGAAATTACATTTGTTTTCAACTACATTTGCAGTGGTCTTTACCTACATAGTATTCTAAGTGTAGACTTAAGGCAGAATTAGTTTGTACGTTCTGTTCTGTTACGAATCAGCTGTTTTGTTTCTGTTCAATTGAAAGTCTGTATGTGTTGTAAGTTATCACTTTTTCGTTCTGTTCTGTTGCTGACAAATCTATTGAAAATAGAATTCAACGTTAAGTGACAGCCTAAAGTGCGTATGTATTGGTTCGTTGTGAAATCTTTTTCTCAATATTTGAATCAGGGATGATAAAGTTGGTACTATAGTACTTTTTATGTAACTATTTGAAGCTCAGATGTACAAATTTTTCAATGTATGAATTTCTTGGTCCCTTTAAAATTCAATAATTATTAATTCGATTTGCAGTCCCATATGAACAATGAATTAATTTGGAACCAAATGCTGTGAATTCAAATCACTGAGTGCGACTGATTACAGATGATTATATTAGAGTTTTATTAATCGATTAAACCAATTATTGAATTCAATCACTAAGGGTTATAATTATTATTAACTAATTTTGATTTTCAAAAAAGTAAATAATAAAAATCTTATAAAAATGTGAAATTGACCATTAGCAGCGTGTTTTTAAAATCGATTGAGTTCACGAACAAATTTGTTTGCAACCAATCACAAGGATTAAATTCGCAAAGAACTGTGAGAAACGTAATTCAATACAGCAAGATATTAATAGCACATTCAAAAAATATTAAAAATTTGGTGAATTTGAGAAAAAATCTCAAAATTTTAATAATTTTTTATATTAATATCGGCTAATTTTTTAAGTACGCACTGCTCATTTTTACATAGCTTTGTGTACATTTTTCCGAAAAGTTTAGTATTGAAAATGAGCAAAATCGGTCCAGCGGTTCAAAAGTAATGAGTGACAATGTGAAAGTACCTCTAAATTTTCCATACAAATTGGTGTATAATGCACTGTATATTATTAGAATTTATTGTAGTGTCTGGTGTATAAAATATAACGTCATATGTTTCCACCAGACGCTAAGAGGTGAATAATATTTAAAATTCAGCGCAAATTCTTTTTTCTCCAGAAAATTTTTTTTTTCACCTCAAAAATAGTTTTGTTACTTCAAAAATGTTTTTCACCACACAGTTTATTTTTTTTTACATCCAAAAAAGTTTTTCACCTCAAAATTTTGTTTTCGCCTCTTAACATATTTTTTTTTAATATATTTTTGTTGTTTCATTTGTAATTGTTCATTTTGGAGGGTACAAAGATAAAAATTGGTAATTTGTTTATTTTTTCCTTTTTTTTTTTTTATAATTTGGATGCCGAAAAAGTACTATTTTATATGCAGGTTGGTACTATTTTAAAATCGCATTTATCATCCCTGATTTGAATGTTTTTTGGTTGGATTTTCTTTTACTTTGTAAAACAGCTGATTCCTTTCACAGAAAAAGTTATTACAAAATATTACCTACAGAACAGAACGACACAGAACGGCAACAGAAAGTAACAACTAATGAGGCCTTTGGAAGATACATTCACTAAAAAAATAAGTTCTAAATAGCTGCTTGGTAAAAAGTTGTATGGTGGTTTACAGGTGACACCAAATTTTCCGGTTTTTAAACTTTCCCCGTTTAATGGAATTGGGTGTTAAGGACAGTATATAAACAGAGTTTGATGTTAATGTCAGCGCTAATGGTAATGAAATTTTAATGTTAATGAAAAATTCCCATGTATGGACTGTAACTATAACAATTTAATATGTATTTATATAGTTTAAATGATTATTTTTTTAGACGTCATAATAAATCAATATTTGTAAGATTAAAATTTCTACAACAAATATCACAAACAATAGCATTATACATTTTACAGTATAATCAACAATAATTTGAGCAACTTTTTCCATAAAACTTTTATTTTCATATTTTTTTGTAAGGTCAAAATATAGTGTTTTATATGGCTACTTAGAAAAAATGGAATATAAAAATGACTTTTATAAAATATATTCTAATTCATATTTCAGTTTAATAATTATAGTTTTTTTTCTGGCTTAAACGTAGGTATGTAGTATTTAGTTTGGAACAATCGTTGTTGATTGCTCCCTATTGTTCAATTGAACACTTTGTTAAAAATGTATACGGATTTTTATCATCTGTTTTTAATCCCAAATTTAACTTTAAAAACTGTTTTCTTTATAACATTTCTAACAACTTTAATAACCCCTCTTTTTTATCCGCCTACTTTTCTTTTTCAAAACCAAGTTTAGCTTTAAAAAAAAATTGTAAATTCCGAATATCTCCATCGCCACCTCTATTTATTTTCAACTTTACTTGCATAGTATTAATACGTGCTTATTTTTGTATGTATTTGTGTGCATTTCAATAAAAATGGTCATGAAGGACAATACACCGCGTTGCAAAACTATAATTACAGAGTTTAACCGTCACAAATGTAAAACCAATTTAACATAAAAAAATTTTTAACAAAAAAAAAAAAAGAAAGAAGCAAATTTATTTGTTTTTTTATTTTATTATTAAAAAGGAATAACAAAATCAATTAATATATCAAAATTTACAACAATATAAGAAAAATATTTTAAAGCAGCAGTTTTAATAATGCGTGAGGCCTCCCTTTTTTGAATCAACTCGAAAATTTGATCAGACATACCAGATTTATTCGAAATTCTTCCATTCGATTATGAATATCCTTCGATTATGAAATATGGTGATTTGGAATCTTCAGACGTTAAGTCCATTAGTAATATGTTTGCTGACTTTTTTGCATCAACTTACTCTTCGTCAGCATTTCATAATCAATATCCGTACACAATCTTGGAATACACAACTGTTTCTATACCATCCATTAGCCAACAAACAGTCTTAAACGCCCTAGCCAAGCTAAAATCGTCGAACGTTGCTGGTCCAGACGGCGTTCCCAGTTGTATTTTAAAGCGATGCTCACATATTTTATATATTCCATTGACCCATTTATATAATATGTCCCTTAGATTGGGTTATTTTCCTTCAATTTGGAAAGAATCATTTATTATTCCACTGTTTAAATCTGGATCAAAAGCTAGTATTTCGAATTATAGAGGCATAGCTAAATTAAGTGTTATACCAAAACTATTTGAAAAACTTATATATTATACATTGTCACATCACGCATCCTCTATGTTATCTCCAACACAACATGGATTTCGTAAATCATGTTCTACATCTACGAATCTGCTAGAGTTAACAACTTGGGTAAATGAATGGTTTATTAATGGCAAGCAAACGGATGTTATATATAACGATTTTAGTAAAGCATTTGATAAAGTAAACCATGATTTATTGCTGTTTAAGCTTGAACGGATGGGTTTTAGTTTATCGCTTATAAAATGGCTTCGTTCATACTTGAAAGGCAGAAAACAATGTGTTAAATTTCGTCATTCGTATTCAAGAAATATAAATGTAATATCAGGTGTACCTCAAGGTAAGTCACCTAGGGCATCTTCTATTTATACTATTTATAAACGATCTTCCTTCTGCAATTAAACACTCAAAAACATTAATGTATGCAGATGATGTAAAACTATTTATTTCCTTCAACAACTATAATCAGCAAGTATTTTTACAGAATGACATTAATAATTTAACTACCTGGTGTAACAATAACTTAATGGATCTAAATGTGCAAAAATGTAAATATATGATTTTTACAAGATCAAGTCCAATAAATGGTGGCTATATTATGAATAATATAGTTCTAGATTTGGTTGATACTTTTAATGACCTTGGTGTACTTTTGGATACACAATTAGACTTCAAAAGTCACATATCGTTAATAGTCAATAAAGCTACTGGTGTACTTGGGTTCATTAAACGTTGGCTAAAGAGTTTTCCGATCCATATACAACAAAGCAATTGTTACCACCCTGGTTAGGCCAATTCTTGAATATGGATCTGTTGCCTGGGACCCTCAATATCAAGTCAATTCTAACAAAATTGAATCTATTCAAAAACAATTTCTATTATTTTGTCTTCGTGGTTTGCGTTGGAACCCTAATATAAGGTTGCCATCATATGAAAATCGTCTCGCCCTAATTAAGCTGCCGACATTAAAAAGTCGTAGACATATGTTAAATGTTACGTTTCTATTAAAATTAATGAATGGTAGTCTTCATTTCGAATTTCTTCTTAACAAAATTAATATTCATATTCTTCTTCGATCATTAAGGAATTACAATATTCTAAGTATAAAATATTATAGCACAAACTATGCTAATTTTGATCCATTTCGAAGAATTTGTGATGAATTTAATATGCTGTATCCATTTATAGATTTTAATAAAAGTTTGGAAATTGTGAAAAGAGATATTATATTATACTTAAATACATTAAACTAAGAACTTTATTATATTTTGATTGCATATGTTTAAATGCCATTCATATAGGTTTTTGTTAATTTTTTTTTTTTTTTTTTTTGTAGTTTCCTAATTTTATTATGTATATATTGTACTTAAATTAGTCTGTAAGAATTATTCTATAGACTTTAATAAATAAATAAAAAAAATAGATCTCCACGCAAAAATAGCTGCTTCTTTTAAATGAAAAACGAATTCATATTGACGGTTTTCTGCGTAAACTCGACGGGTTAATGCTCCCCAGATATTCTGAATTTGGTTTTGATCCGGAGAACATGCGGGTCATTCCAATACTCTTATATGTTTTGATGATATGCATTACATCGTCTGTACTGAGGCATTGTGTTGTTGGAAAATGAATTCTTCTTCCTTGCTATTTCAATAACTGGCCCCACTTTCTCTTCTAATGCTGCAATGTACTCTGATGAATTTATTTTGGTGCTTGAAAATGCCAAAGCAACCATACCATTGTAGCAAAAAGCGCTTCCAAACCATTAAGGATACGCCTCCGAAATTTCTTTTTGAGAAATATCGTGGTACTTTACGTAGGTCTCGCCGATAGTTGTTAAAACAATCTGGCCGATCGAAATTAAACTTTTTCTCTTCATAAAAGACATTTATGTTTAAACAGTCCTACCAATAACAGCGATTATTGACCTATTTTTCTCCAGTTGGCTTGTAAATTCCTTCTAGCGAATTTAAGTCTAGAATTTTTGTGGCGGTATAATAACCTTGGCACATACATCAGCTTTTGGCGAGTAATTTTCTGTTAATCCTTTAAGATCCTTCTTATGTTTGATTTGAACACATTTACCTTACATTCATCGATTATCTGATTGAGACTCTTCATTGAGTTGCTGGCACTGTTGATTATTTTACGCCTTTCCCGATCAGTAAGATTTTTTTTGGGTCGCCTGTCTTATTTTTAACATAAACACTCGGATTATTTTCAAACGTTGTGACAACCATTTGTGTACAGTTTATTTTTCTAGCAATTTCCCGAAAAGTTAAGCCACTTTTTAAATAGGCTGAATTTTGTCTTTTTCAAAATCACTTAGATATGAAACACGCGGCATTTTATTGCAAATTGATCAAAATTGCATAAAAAACAAATATAATTATTCAATTTCTCTTTATTTGCTATTCTTCTTTGTTTATCGTTATATATAAATATAGTTATGGAACACCAACAGTATATTAAAGGGTGGTCCAACCAGAGAATAATCATAATATTTTTTATTACGATAGGAGGATTTATGACAATTATGTTTGAAACCAAATATCGGCCAAATGCTCGCCACGGCTTCTTTGGAATACCTCTATCCGATGGTCCATAGTTTCAATGACTCTGAGAAATAATTGAGGTTCAATGTCGTTAATGTGCCGAAATGTCTCATCCTTTAGCTCTTGAATTGTTCTTGGCTTATTGACGTACACTTTTTCTTTTAAATATCCCCAAAGAAAGAAGTCCAACGGTATCAAATCACATAATCGTTTCGGCCAATTAACATCGCCATGACGTGAGATAACGCGGCCATTGAATTTCTCGCGCAAAAGAGCCATTGTTTCGTTGTTTGTGTTGCAAGTGGCCACAATAAGTCCGTTATCATCTCGCGATAGCGAACACCATTCACGGTAACTGCTTGGCTGACCTTATTTTCTAAGAAGTACGGCCCGATGATGCCGCCAGCCCATAAACAGCACCAAAGAGTAGCTCTTTGTGGACGAGCATGCACAGGTGTTTTCACATTTCCTACAGACTCGGTTTGCTAAAATTTGCGCACAATTCTCCCGATTGTGAACACATTTGGTCGATTATGCTGACCAAAAAAAAAATCACACAGTGCACGAAATGCATTTTGATTTGAACGAAGATTTTCGTAAAGGCTTCAACAATCTTAACGCGCTCCTCAATTGTGTACCTCTCCATGGTTAAATTTATCAAATGCTGAAACAAAGAAATGTCAATGTCAATTGTGGGCTAAAAACTTAACGTTAAGGTGTGACTTAAAATTAACGTCGTGCATTGTGGTTGGACCACCCTTTATTACACAATTTTAAGTAATCTCTTAAATTATACACAATATGAGGTCAGTTATCACACTCTTTAAAACAGTTATAATGTTCAGTTATAAGTTTTAAAAGATGTGTTTTCTATTACATGTGCATCGCTGGCACACTAGAAGACTGTGAAAATAAATTTTATTTGTAACTTTTTGCTTTGCAGTATTTTCATTCTCTAGATACTTGCAATAATTGACGGTATATGTCTTCTATTACAAATCTGTGACTGCAAGTGTAGTATATAGTAAAAACCATTTTATTAAGTTAATGGACATGTAATAGAAGGCACATCTTGTCACATATTACAAGTATCTAGAGCATAAAAGTCCTGCAAAATATCAAACTTTTTCTTCAAAATACGAAAATCTTAAAAGGTATTTCTTTAAAAACATGATAAGTCACATTGATTTAAAAAAATAGTTTTCACTGTCTTCTAGTCTTTCAGCGATTGACAAGTAATAAAAGATACAACTTGGCGCTAATTGCAAAATATCAACTTTTTCTTCAAAATAAGAAAATCTTAAATAGTATTTCTGCAAAAACATGATAAACCACATTGATTTAACAAAAAAAGTTATCACACTCTTTAAAACAGTTATAAGTTTTAAAAATTTTTTGTAAAATTAAAAAAAAAAAAATAACAAAAATCATTTGTAATTATAATTATGCAACGTAGTGTATTTATTACAACATGAGTGTAAATACAAATGGATAATATGAATATGAAAATCGTCATAATAAATTTCTACCACCATTTCTTTTGTTGCAGTTGAAATAATGAGAATAATAATTATACAGTGTTATTTGCTTTATCGTTTTCATGTACCAGAAGTATTTTGAAAAAAATGTTTTTATAACAACTTTAGAAACAAATATTAAATTACTCAGAATCATGCAATAGCAATTTTTTTGTTTGATTTAATTTTAAAGAACTTTTTAATGAATATAAACTATTTACATTTGTTGTAAAAAATTGTCTTGTTTTGTTAAAAATGTATAAAGATTGTTAATTTTTATATGGAATTTACTCAGAAAAGTTAATCTACTAAATTTCAATAACCCATTTTATACCAGCCATCGATCACGTTTAAATTTTTTGACGACAGTTTGTAGAAAGATGTAATGGTGTCTTAATAAGTTTTTTCTGTAGCTTTTGTATACTTATTGCGCATTCTAGCTGTGTCATTCGTAGTTGAAATTCAAATTTTGACGCTTTGAATGTACTTAACGGGTTAAGATTTTTTTTAAATTACAATTTTTATTTATTCTTTAAGAAAATATTTATCGCACTGTTATTCACAATTTGATCTATCGGATTTTCGCGTTTTTTTAAAAATAAAAGATAATTTTTCGACAAAAAAAGATTAAAAAAGATAAGGGATTAATTTGCTGTTTATTAAAGTTTTTACCAGTTTGTAAATTTCTTGATGGTATCTTTTAATTTTACAAAAAATTTCATACTGTGCAACGAATTTTTCTCATTTCAAAAATGTTTCTTTACGCCCCTAACCAAATTAGCATGTCACCTTTTTTACACCGGTCATCTTTCTATAAATTGAAATATTTTCACAAGAGTATCATAAAAAAGGACGAAAATTGTTTTTTTTTTTTTTATTTTATATATATGGCAACCATGGAACAATAGTTTTAAATTTTTTATTTTTTTTTTGTATTGCTAAGAGCTCAATTTATCACTTGCTTTTTACTGCGTTATAATATATCTCTCCTATCCAAAATTATCATGCCTCAAAAGTAGGTGTTGCCTTAAAGCAACGTCAGCGAAAAATGGGTTACTGCTTAATCGAGCATTACACAAGTCGAATAAAATTTTTTTTAATCATTTCGATTAACAGTTTATCCATGTTTTCCTCTGCTTTCTATTTCGAAGCAACTCTATATTCATACTAATATTTGTCTGCAACTCAGTGTTTGGCTATAATATCGGTTGGCAACGCTAAAAAACAGGCATACAAAGTCAGATAAAAAATACCGTTAAGCTGTATTCACATTTACCATCGAAATCCAGTTTAAGCTAGATTTCGAACATATGGTAGTTCATAAAATTATACACGAGCTAGATTTCGAAATCTCGTTTAAACTGTATTTCGAGAGTATGTAACCGCAGCTTTAACAGGCTGCAGCCAAAAAATTTTGGCTGGAGCGTGGGTAAAATTTTTGCTAACGCCGACATTTTCCTTGTACCTCTTATTCTGAATCGCTATCTGAACCAATTTGGTGTTTTAAACTGATGAATCTAAGTATTAGCGGTCAATTTAACAGTCGAAAAATAAATACATATGTAAACGATTAAGATCAAAAAGATTAAACGTAAAATAAAAACATAAAGAAAAACCATTTTTTTAACTATAAATGTGTATTAATTTGTTCAACAAAACCTTTAAAATGTGATATATAAATACAAAACAACCTCAAAATATAATCAAATATATTTTTTTAGTGAATGTGGTTCATCCAAAAGTGCCTCCATCCCACTGTGCAGGAGGCTATATATCAGTTTGTCATTCAGTTTGTTTTTGTAACTCTATCAGTTTGGTTTTGTAACTTGTTGAAGTTCTATTCCTTCTTCGTTGAAATTTTAGCCAAATCTGGCAATATTAACAAGCGTTACACCGGAACTACTATTTCAGATTTTTGAAAAAAAAAAAAAATTTGTGGTAAACTGTTTTTTTTTTTTTGTTAAATAAATTTTTACATTAACGTGTTTTCATCATTGTTTAATTTTATTTTCCTTATGCTTTAATTTTCTTCATTTATACTTTAAAGCTATTTTAACCAGCCATTCTTCTAACCAATAACTTTTTTTCTATAAGTCCTTCGCCGTATTCAATTTCTATATAACATTTGTATGGATTCACCAAAATTCAAAGTAGATTTTAGCAGGACCGTAGACATAGGGGTCCGGTACCCCAACATGATTTCACAAATTAAAAAAAATGTACTTATAGGAAATGTACATAATTTCGGAAGAAGGCTATAATTTTTTTTTTTTTGTAGAAAGATGTTCAGACTATTTAGGGACTTTTTAGTGATTAAAAAGTTCTCAAAATTCTTATGCATTTTAAAATTTTTTTATCCCGGTTTTAGAAAATACACTAAATATTTTGATATACAACATTTGTTTTCGCAATTTTTTTTCTTGAAATTTTTATCCAAGATTTTTTTTCTCTACTTTTTTTTACAAAATGTTTTTTTGAGAAATTTTTTACACGAAATAATTAGTTCTTGATTATTTTTCTCGAATTTCTTAAAAAGTGTTTCATTATTTGATTTAGCTTTTCTAAAACTTCGGGTTCTAATGAGATCTTTAGCCTGATCGAAATACTAGTATCAACCTAGCTAATATGTTTGATTTGCTTTATTTTTGTAAATATACGGAGGTTGAAAGCTCGTTATAAATTAAAAAAAAAAAAAAAAAATATGTTGAAATTTTTTCCAAGAATTTGTTTTCAAGATGTTTTTTTAGGCTATACAAAATTCAGCACAGCCGATTTTAATATTTCCAACTGTTTTAAGTTGACAAATAACAAAAAGAGATTTAAAAAATTCGATTGGCTCAAAACGTATCGTTTTTATGAGCTTGTCATTGTGTTTTTCAGTTATAATAAAAATTTTGATTCTTAGTCATTTCTGAACCATATTTGGAATACAATATACTATGCGTTGCATAACTATAATTACAAATGATTGTTGATATTTTTTCTAATATTACAAACATTTTTTAAAACTTTCAATTGCTTTTAATAATGTTATTGTGTAAAATTTAAGAGATTACTTAATTAATTTAAGACCAAAATTGTGTAACTATATTTTGTTAGTGTTTCATAACTATAATTACATAATTCATAATTAGTGTTTCATAAATATAATTAAAACAAAGAAGAATATCTAATAAAGAAAAATTAAGGAATTAATTTAGGTTTTCATTCAATTTTAATCCATTTGCAATAAAATGCCGCGTGGTTCATATGTAAGTAATTTTGAGAAACAGAAAATTTCTGCTTATTTAAACAGTGGCTCAAGTTTTCGGAAAATTGCTGGAAACCTAAACCGTTTACATGTGCTTAACAAAAATTTTACAAATAATCCGAGTGCTTATGGTAAAAATAAAACAGGCTGCCCAAAAAAAAACTTTCCGATCGGGACCGGCGTAAAGTAATCATCTGTGCCAGCAACTCAATGAATGATCTCAATCCGATAATCGATGAATGTAAGGTAAAAGTGTCCAAATCAACCATAAGTAGGCTCTTAAAGGATTCCTAGATAATTACTCGCCAAAAGCTGATGTCTGTGCCAAAATTATTACCCCGCCCTAAAAAATGCTCGTCTTGAATTCGCTAAAAGGAATTTAGAAACCAACTGGAGAATTGTAAGTTAATAGTCGCGGTTGGAGGTAGGAATGATTAAACACAAATTTCTTTTAAAGGTGATTTTTTTCTGATGAGAAAAAAGGAGTCGAATCCTAAATGGTTTCGGGGGCTTTTTGTATCGATGGTATGGTTGATTTGGCATTTCCAAGCACAAAACGAAGAAGAGTTCGTTTTCCAACAAGACAATGACTTAAGACATGTAAGTCGTCCGACGGTAGAATGGGTATCATCAAAAAATATAATTGTATAGTAGGGTGGGGCGATTAGTATGGAAGGAAAAAAATCTTAATGGGCGCTTCGCGTTTCTGATTCTTGGGATTGTACTGAGCAAAAAAATCCACTTCCAGATTTTGACTTTACGGCAAAAAAGCCCTATTAGAAATTAACCCCTTAAACCCCACCCACAAATATGATTGATGCATTAATCTGCTAGAGAATCTTCCAAAGAAGAGATTAATACCATAATCTTGGATAAGCTCCTCCTACTTCCTGAGATATGTCCATCCCACACATTGTTACTTTCACAAAATACGGCAAAAAAGCCCTATTTTGAAATTAAAAATTAACCCCTTAAACCCCACCTACAAATATAGTTGATGCATTAATCTGCTAGAGAATCTTCCAAAGAAGATATTGATTCCATAATCTTGGATAAGCTCCTCCTACTTCCTGAGATATGTCCATCCCACACATTGTTACTTTCATAAAATACGGATAAAAAGTCAAAATCTGGAAGCTCGATTTTCACCGTAGACGTATGGTCTAGTGTACGTTTTTGCTCAGTCCAATCCCAAGAATCAAAAACGCGAAGCGTCCATTAAGATGCTCAAATCGCCCAACCCTATTGTATAGGCATGGCCCTAATTTTTTCCGGATTAAAAGCCCAAAGAGAATATTTCTGTAGTTTACGCAGAAAATTGTAAATATAATAGTATTTTTTATCTAAAAGAAGCAGTTATTGATGCGTGGAAGAATTTCGAATAAATCTGACAGACAGTATTTCTTACCGAATTTTCGAGTTGATTAAAACAAATGAGGTCTCAACATTATTAAAACTGGTTTAAAATATTTTTTCTTAAATTTTTGTAAATTGTGATATATTTAAATTAATTGTATTTAATTAATAAGTAATAACTATTAAACATTAATTGATTTTGTTATTCCTTTTTAAATACACCCATAAAAAAAAACTTAGTCAAATAGTCTGTTTAGTTTCCATGATTCTCAAATTAACAAATTTTGGCAGTTAATTTAAACCTCAATTGTTGTCAAACCATTATTGGTTTGTGTTTCCGCTATCAGTCTCACTTGCAGATGGCTTTAGTTTGTTAAATTTTTTTATTTTATAATCATAAATTCGCACTTAGTAGATAATCGGTACCTATTACATACTATTTATATTTCCAATAATATATATCGGAAAATGCCTCTGGTTAGATCAGGAAAGACCTTTTTGGCAGATATTTACCAGTTGATTCAGCTTAAAAATTCAGTTGATTTAGTTAAACTATTAGTTAATTTAACTGCAACTGTCAACTCAAATTTAGTTCTTATAAAATTTAGTTCACCTAAATTTGCCAGACTGGGATTCTTAGCTCCATTGAAAATTCCGTTTAAGCAAATTCAAATTCAAATTCAAATTTGCGTTGTCGTAGCTGAATTTTGAAATATTTGTACGGGCTATTTTTTATGAGTGTAATAAAATAAAAAATAAATGAATTGTTTTTTGTTGAATATTATAAATGTATCCTTTGGTTTTACTTTTATGAGGGTAAAACACTTATACTTTTTTCAACTTAGGAAATTTAGTGAAATTAATCTGTCATTATAGTTTTCAACGCAGTGTATTTATACAAAATTTTCTGCCTGTTGTGTCGTTTTTAGCAGTAACATATTTTTCTTCTAATTATGTAATATTTTTGACAGTAATATATTAAATGTTGTAAAATATGAAGAATGCGTTCTAATTTTGCTATGTCATTTAATTAATATAACGTATACGCTACCCATTACTTCAACTCTAATTAATATTAATCATACGCCATATAGAGATACAAATAAAAACCTCAACCTAAATAGAAATAAAAAACTAAAACGACACTATAAATAAAATTATATATATATATTTAACTTGACATTTATTGAAAAATATGCACTAGTACATTTTTTCAAAACCTTGTACACTTGTTAAGATGAATTTTCTCAGATACCAAAAGGGTGTAGTTAATATCGCTTGGATATATCAATATGAAATATTGTGTATATTGCTGCAAAAAATTGTTTTATATATTATATAATAGAAGGGCGTAGTGCAAAAACTTGACGAGCCACAAAGTTAAAAAAAATTAGAAAATAAGGCTTTAACTAAACCAGACTGTAAACACATGTAAAATGTGCTTAAGAAAGGCTTCTATCACATATCCGTTAATGGATAAAAGGAAAATATCGGAAACTGCTATTTCAAAAAAAAAAGTGTGGCTTATAAAAATATTGCATAAATATCAGTAAAAAAAGTTCATAATCTTAAAAAAATGCTACCTAATTACAAGGGGTTTCTTGATCTACTTACTTGTAATAGGTGCCAAAATGTGTTTTCTATTACACGTCCGACTGTGAAAATAAATTTTATTTGTAACTTTTTGCTTTGCAGTATTTTCATTCTCTAGATACTTGCAATAATTGACGGTATATGTGTTCTATTACAAATCTGTGATTGCAAGTGTAGTATATAGTAAAAACTATTTTATTAAGTTAATGGACATGTAATAGAAGACACATCTTGTCACATATTACAAGTATCTAGAGCATAAAAGTCCAGCAAAATATAAACTTTTTCTTCAAAATACGAAAATCTTAAATGTTATTTCTTTAAAAACATGATAAGTCACATTGATTTAAAAAAATAGTTTTCACTGTCTTCTAGTCTTCCAGCGATGGACAAGTAATAAAACCAACATCTTGCAAAATATCAACTTTTTCTTCAAGATAAGAAAATCTTAAATAGTATTTCTGCAAAAACATGATAAGCCACATAAAATGGTTTTCACTGTCTTCTAGTCGTCCAGCAATGGACATGGTGTAGAAGACACATCTTGGCACTTATTATAAATATCTAGAGTATAAAGGTCCTGCAAAATAGCAACTTTTTCTTCAAAATAAGAAAATCTTCCAACGACGGATATGTAATAGAAGACATATATTGGCATTTATTACAATCTAAAGCACGAAAATTCTGAAGAATAGCTACACTCAGGGAAATTCTGTTCTAAAAATATGTGGTTGTTTGTGTTCTAATACAGTTTCTGTATTTAAACCATTAACAAAATGGTTTATCCTGTCTACCATCGAGAAACATGTAACAGACGAGACATCTTGGCACTGATTACAAGTATATAGACTATAAAAGTCTTGCAAATTTTCTACTTTTTCTTAAAAATTAGAAAATTTTTATTAAAATTTCTGCAATAACTTGATAAGCCACAATATTTAAGTAATGGTTTTCAGTGTCATCTAGTCACATTTCCGTCAGGCGACGAAAATGTAACAGTATTTTGCACAATAGCATATTTCAAATATCTTAAATATGATAACCCTGAAAAACAGCTACCTTATCAAACTCCTTGCCCTATATTTCACATAAGCAATATTTACTTTAAATGTTTTTTTTCTCAAAACAAGATATTGAAAATCGGGTGCCACTGTGCAGTGATTTTCAATCGGTTTTTTTTTTCGTTTTTTTGAGGAATAAAAAATTAAGCACCTAACTTAGAAACATTTTTAAATTTTTGCCTAGTATTTTTTTGGAAAATAAAAAACAACGATTTTTTGGGTGTTTTTTTTGTATAATTTACAATAGTTCCATTTTAATACAAATCAAATATTTAAAATCAGGCTACGTTAAAGACTAAATAATTTATTCGTGTATAAAAAAAATTAAATTTGTTTTTTGATGAGTACCCAGGGCTGCACGATGGCACCAGATTTTGCTTTTTTAAAAAGGGTATATAATGAAATGGCTAACAGGGTTGACATGTTAGTCGGGATTCTAAATTACTATTTGTAGAATAATATCTGGTATTATGTTTTATTATTGTTTAATTCCTTAAATATTGTCGTTTTTATTGATTTATAAAGCTAATTAATGTTATTGACTTCGTTAAAGTTGATGAACTACAGAACTGCATACATAACTGAATTTGTGTTCTATATTTTTGGATTTGTGATAGCGATGATTACCCCATGTAGGACTGAACAAGTAAATTTTTTGGAATAACTTGATAAGCCACAAAAGTTATACTAAATCATACTTCGCTGGTTTCTGAAATTTCTACATCATCTGTTGGCAAAAAGTATTTTCCCACCATACGTCCGACAATATATTAGCAAAAAAAATACACCTTTGCTTCTATTTTTTTCAGAATTCATCATGTTTTTTTGTTGAGAAGTGTAATTTATTGGCGTCGCATCTCAAGTTCTTGAGTAAAAAAAATATTGCAATAAAATCGAATTGTAAAAAGTAGCATTTGCTGTAGATCTCAAATTAATTGGAATATATCGGAAATCTTTTAAGTGGATGTCGATAACGTGTTAGGTAATGCAATGAACAGATAAACTCAGTTTTTCCAATCGTGTGGCATATCATGTTTTTGCACTAAGCCCTTCAATTCAAATACGTTGTAATATATATTGTTGAGTATTCTTTCCTGGAAAGCATATTAAAAATCCCAGACAGTTGTTTAGTCGTGTTTAAGTACAAGAAGAAAAGTTTCTTCTTAACATTTCATGCTACTTTATAGTTTGACAAATAACTTTAGGCAAAGTTTTTTATTCAATAGTTGCAAAAATTGCAAGAAAAAAGTAAAAAAGTAAAAACGATTTCTAGATTTTCGTTTATTACACTCCCAAGTTTTAAATTTGGTTATATGATAAAGTATACTAATGTAACAAGCAAATGCTTTTCGTTGTTGTACTAATCTTACTGATGGGAGTTAAAAAGGGGGCTTCCAAAATGGCCCCATGAAAAACAAATACACATATATCGTTAAATATATCATTATAATACCTTTAATTTGATACACTTTTTTTTAATTTTTTCTTTGGCATAAATGTAAAAAAAAAAACGAAAAAATTATATTAGATCCATTTTGACCCCACTTTTTTAACACTTAAAAGTAAGATTGGTACGATAAAGAATTGCGCTTGTTAATTAGGTTAGAAACATTTCTCACAAATGCAAAAAAAAATATCCAAAAGAAGTCATTTTGTAAATTTTCTAGAAGATATTTTTTGGTCAAAAGTAAAAATACTAACTCTTATGGATCAAATTGCATAAAATAATTATTTGTATGAAGTGGATTTTTTTTTAGTAATTTAAAAGTTTTACACTCTTGTAGTTATAACAAAACTACGTTTTATGTGTTTTTTTTGTCTCCAGCGTTAAATGTTTTTTTTTAAATAAAAGTAAAAAATATATGTGTGTGTGGCCATATTGTCGGCTGTATTGGCATGCCCGCGTTGAGTTCGGGCAGTGCTTGTCGGTTTCGTGGTAGTTCTTTCCAACCTCTAGCTTTATTTGTCAGCCACAAACAAAAATTTTCGAATTAAATTTAATTGATATTTTTCCGAAAATTATGCAAACTGTTATGAAAACATTGCCTTTTTTTCAATTTTTGACATAATCAATTTTTATAAAATTAATACAGTCGCTCCTCACACAGACATGACTTATGATTTTTTCAATATATTTTTTTCTTTAATTACATCTCTTATATTCTAAAGAAAAATAGCGAACGACATCTCGAAATTATAGAATTTGAAAAAACTTTAAAATTTATTTAAAAAACACGTTTTTGAAAATTTGTGGGTCGTTTTTGATTCCTGGCTATAGTGGGTTAATAATACCAGATAAATTCAGAATTCCATATCTCAATAGTTTTGAGTATGTTAAATGAATAAGTGAAATAAAAAATTAAATTTTTCAAAATTTCGAATTTTGGAAATATTCAATAAAAAATACAGTTTTTCACAATTTTTCCATTTACGACCGAAATTTGGCACAGGTTAACGTTTTCTAAAAATAGAATTTGTTCAGTTGAATCCATTTGCAATAAAACAGGTGTAATTAAAAATATATTTTAAAGGGACACTCTAATGGACATGTATACCAGAAATTTTTTATATATTAGCATAGATTTAAAAACCCAAAAATGCAGTGAAATGTAAAAATTAATACATTTTTATTTTTAATATAATTTCCCAACAATTCACTAATAAATTACCAATAACTACCACACAGCAAAACAACTAAATTTTTTTTTTTTATATTTATTAATAAAATAGCTATTCGCAGTATGTTATAATAACGCAATTATTTAAGTAAAATGTGCTAAAAAAAACGTAAGGCTTATTATTTATTAAATATCCCCATAAAATATAATAAACTGCATTTAACACGCAACTGTGCACTATGGATTCGCAAACCCAAATTAAAATTAATTATTCATAAAAAAGTCCCCAAAGTCATTGAATCAAAAAAATATACTGTTATTTGCATTTTACTAAATTTAAGGTTAATATAGCAACACTTTTGTTTAAATTACAGTTTTTATTTGCTGTCTTTAATCCACAAATATTTAGTAGAAGTTTTTGCTAATTTAAGCATACTAAATTGCTTTTATCAATAACCTAAAATGCTCTCCTTAAAAAAAAGAGGATGTAAAGTCAGCATTATTTTTGTTGGGAAGATCCTTGTCGAAAAACTTCTGAATTTTTTAAGCGACTATTTTCCTTTTTTAGTTGCATGACATTCCTCGCCCTAGTTATTAGAATGCAACAACAAAGAAAGGAAAAACGAAATGTGTAAAATATAGAATTTGGGCCATGAAAAGTTGTCTTCGAAACCATAGTGCAGTGTTTTTAACTTGTTTACTTGTTTTTTTTAATTTTTTTTTGCGTAAGACAACAATTTATTTTATTCAAAGGTGTTTTTTGTATTTCTGTAATCATTATACTGCATAAATTATGATACTCTTGTTTTGTTATATGTTTCTGTTTATAATTTATTATACAAAAAACAAAAGTGAAGGTGGTGCTAAAAAATAATTAATTTATGTTGTTTTGTAAGTAATGCTCGTTAGTTGTTTAGTATGTTTTTTTGCTTCATGAAGTTCAAGGTAAATTGTGATGAATGAAGAATATTTGATTTTATTTTACTATGAAAGGTAAAAAAAAAACAGTTTATTTATAGCTCAGTTTAAAGTAAATATATGAGAATTTTAATGAAGTGAAAATATTATAGTGAACTTCTGTAAAATTTGTAAAAACTTGAAATAACATTTTTTTTTTTTTTTTTTTATTTTTTTTTAAAGAGAAGCAACTCTCAGGAAATTCTTCCTATTAATTAATGTGTTGCTTTCTTTGGAAATGGGATAGTGGAGAGATGAAAGGTGGTGAAAGATGAAGGGCTTCAAACATGGCAACACTGTTATTGTGCGAGATGATTAGTCTTAGAACAGTTGATGCTCGCCACCTGATGTAAAGTAGTCGAATTTATTGAAGCTTTTTGTTTCATAGCCCTGATTAATTATTTTACTTCGGTGGTATAAGTGATAGAAAACTCATATATATTATTCTTATATACCCTCAAATTTCGGATCCGAACATATATGGAAATATATGAGATCATATATGGTCATATATCGAAACATATATGAACATATATGACCAGCTATACCCATATATGATCATATACAATCCCATATATGATCATATATGTTCATATACGATACCTTTTTCACCTGGGTATTTATTTTTTTTCAAAATTACCTATTTGTTCAAACTTATTGTGACTTTTTATGTTATTCTAACTAAATATTATTATTATGATGCACATTATGTAATACTTTTTGGACTGTAAAAGAATTTTATTCTTATTGTCCTTATAATGATCTCAAATAAATTAAACAATTAATTATTTTTTTAATTGACGTTGTCGTCACCTGGAATCGAACCCGGGACCATCTGTCTAACAGTCCAACGCGCTAAAATTTACACCATAATGCACCACTTCTGTCACTTCTGAGTATAATATACAATAACAGTAAAGCTAATAGGAAAGAAAACTGCAATTTAGCTGCATTACATTCGATGCCATACTTGAGTGTGATCGCTAAACCGTTATGACTTGGTATTGTTACGTTTGTGATGTAAGAAGAACGCAGGTTTGATTCTTACAGCCGCAGGTTGTTAAAAAATGTATCATATAGAGACAATCTGACAATTATAAAATCGCATATAATAATACAATTTAAATGGAAAATCACTGATGACGCCTGTCCATAAAAAGAGGCAGAAACTAGACTAGTTTGTTTCTGATTTAAAAATTAATACACACAGAGAAAAAAAGTGCCAACCGAATTAAAAAGTGTATATTAATGGTAGCAACTTATTAATTCAGTTAGTACAACTATATTTACATTCGATTTCAGAAAACTAAAACTAAACTAAAATTCTGTTTAACTAACCGAACTCTGTTGTAAAAACTAATATAAAATTGTGCCAACTGTCTGAAATTCGCAATAACAGAAATTGAGTCGTACTAACCGAATTTAAGTTGACAAATAGCTATATTTTTTCCTGTGTGTAGTGTTTATAATTTGTAGAGAAAAACGTTTATTCTTCTTCTTAACCTTAACATTTATAAATTAAAATTTTTTTGGTTTTATCAACAACGAAGTATTTGAAATAAGATATTTTAAAACAAAAATTTTAGATCTTGAACAGTTAGAAATAAAAATGTTCGACCTTGAAAATGTGCCAAATTTTTTTTAATATTTAGCTTATAACAAACATTTACAATACAATCGAACAACCAACTAAAAATACCTGAATTTTTCTAATAAAATATTTGCATTTCGACCCACTGTCCGGTATGGCTTAAAGTTCAAAATTATTATGTTTTATCGAATGTGTAATATAAGACACCAGATTTAATTACATATATATTTTTTTTTTATTATGATGTATTTTTTTTTTTTTTAATTTTGATGTAATTTTTTATAAGGTTTTACTTATGCAGCAATATTGGAGTTTTTAGGAGAATAACACTTGAGCGTATGAGTGTTATTTATTGTGCTCATATAATAAATATTAAATATACGCAACAAAATAAAAATTCGACAAAAACTATACTTTACTTTATTTTCTTAATAAATTATTATCACTTTGAGCAATGCATATTTTATAAGGCGTATTTTTTTTTTTATTTTTTTGTAGCAACTAAAAAAATAAAACATTCATAAAAACATTATATATAATATATCGAACTTGAATAATTTTCATTTTCATTGCACAATTAAAGGTCGGAAAAAACATAATTTTTATTTTTTAATAAAAAATTATATCAAACTTGTATAAAAGACAAAGTTCAGTCTAGTTTACTCACCCTGTGTTGTTTATAAACTAAACAAAATATAAAAAGGAGAGAAAAACAAAAAACGTGTATTGAATATCCACCAGAGGTGGACCTTGCACATAACAAACAAGTTTTCAATTTATTTTTGATCAATGGTTATAATCTTTAACTCCAAGCTCATATATTAGTTCTCATGTAGTAAGTAAACTAGTTTATATGAATGTTTGATGTTTGCCATGGGATTGTTACCGCTTTCAAAACGTGTTCCGATGATGGGAACCTAGATTAGATTATAGTGGCACTATGCACCGCGACCAGAAATTGGTATTTTGTGCTGCCAGCGAATACACCCTATAGGTTCAGGCTCCCTACGAAGCCAATTATCCTACCAGGTGAACAGTTCCAAACGTCCGATGGCGTCACTATTCGTCAATACCGCACCCTCCTGTCGGAGAGCCTCGGACATTTGCAGAGAACATGGTCAGAGGTCTCGGGTTCCAATTCACAAAACCTGCAAGTATCCGTAGAGGATCGTCCCATCTTGTACAATTGATACCTAAGGCCACAGTGTCCTGTGAGGTAACCCGTTACTGTCCTTAGTTCGGCCCTCGTCATAGACAAGAGTTTCCGCGATCTCTCCCCAGAGGGAGATATAAACAGCCTCGCTTGTCGCTGCCCAGGCGATCTGGCCCAATAGGCCCCAAACTCCGACTCCCTCCATCTTCTGAGCTTCTCTCTGACATACCCATTGGGTACGCCACAGAAGGGTTCCGGGCCAATGAATTGTCGACGAGCTCCGCAGTTGGCTAAACAGTCAGCCCGTTCGTTGCCCTCATGCCCCTCATGGCCTGGAACCCAGCCCAGTGTCAAGGAGTTGTTAAGTCCTAGACGATTTAGAGAGTCGAAACATTCCTTAACCAGACCAGACGACACATCTTGAGCCCTCAAGGCACCAAGTGCCGCTTGGCTGTCAGATAGAATGTAGATCGTGGCCCCCCGTGTCCTCCTCCGCAGACACTCTTCCACACAGATACAGATAGCGAAGACCTCAGCCTGAAAAACGGAGGGATATTTGCCCATGGCAGAGCACGCTGAAATCCGGGTCCGACGACACCCGCCCCCGTATCCATGTTCGACTGTTTCGAGCCATCCGTGAACCAGACCTGTGCACCAACCTCCGGTACCCAATATCCATTCAACCACGTGCTCCTGTCGAAAATCACAACAACAAAGTGCCTAACAAATACTTGCACAGGCAGTATCTTGTCACTGACCCTAATAACCGGGTCATCAGCGAACATTTTCGCAATCTCAAGATGCCCCTTCAGATCCCCACTCCTCATGCTGCCAATTTCCCGCAGCCTTAGAAACCTAGAAAATTCAAGAAAAGATCTATCAACACATTCCTGAAAGTGGTCAATTAATAAATTTTAAATCACAAACTATATAGATTATTTGTTAGGACAATATTTTAATGAAGAAATACAGATTATGGCTTCGAACTTGAATAATTTTCATTTTCATTGTACAATTGAAGGTCGAAAAAACATAATTTTTATTTTTAATAAAAATTATATCATACATTTAAATCAACCATAAGCAGTTGGACTGGCAACCCCTTCAAATAAAAAAGCTTTAATATTTAAAGCTGTTGGCTAAACTTGTAAGTAAAGACGAAACTAGCTCATGTTGTAAGGGCAATCAATTAACATCACGGATTTTCTGTTGTTGGTTTATATATGAGTCGCAAAGCGCCAAAAACGGCCTAAGCCCAAAAAAATGGTTCTGAGAAAAACGAAGTTAAAAGAAAATTAGTTTTTAAAATATTTTTATTTTTTTTTTATTAATCGTAAATAAATATTAGTTGTAATATTTGTTTTAGATTAATTATTAGGTCTTAATTAACTTAGAAAAAGATTGTTTTAAACAGTTAATACAAAAATTAAAGTGGCTTAGGCCATTTTGGAATCCATTGATATATTGATATATTGATAGGAACTGAGGGTTAGGCCATTTTGGCTTTAATAAAAAACATACAAAATTTCTTCAGATAAATAATAAAAATAATTTTTAGCGTTTTAAATAATACAAATTAATAATAATAATTATTCGTCTTCTTCCTGAATATCTTCTTCTTTGGCTCTTGAATTTGTTTTTAAATTATTATAAAATGCATGATTTATGGGAGGTATGAACTCTTTGAGTTCCTGTAAATCCTTAAACTTTTGCAGCTTCAATGAATCTTCCTCCAGGATAAAGCGGTTAAAATTCCAAATTTACGAACTTGCTGGAATTCCTCTTTGAAATATCAACTTCTTGAAATAAAACATCTATGTTATTTGAATATTTGTATTGAATTATAAATGACTTCACATTTTGGAATCGAAGCCACAGAATCTTAAGCCATTCAACTTTTGATGTCTTGTCTAAGGAGATTTTTCTGTTTGTGACTAGTTTCTCGATTAAGGATATGCTTTTAGTATCATCTGCCATCATATTTACCAAGTGAAATGGTTCCTTTTTTTGCCGTGATGATTACACGATCCCAATCATCATGCGTAAAAATGTCCTTATAATATTTTTTTCCTTTTCAATGAGACCAAAATCTTGATCGCATGGTACGAATGAGTGGCCAGATACTAAAAACTTGTGGTCTATCTGTTCTACTGGGAAGGTCGAATTATTGACCATGTATGTGCAAATAGTGCTCATTCTTATGTTCCGGTTTAGGCCACCACATTGATCGCTATATATTATTAAGTTCTTACATTTGACATTGGTTTCCACGTAATGCATAATGCAAGACCATATTTCCTGTGGGCCACGTGAAGCTATTCCCTCATTCCAGGTATACATGAATGACTTGTTCGTGATAAGGTCATGAAGACCAAGACCATAGGTCCATAGCTGTCTTTTGTAGTAAGCTAGCCCTGTGGAAATGACTGGTGTCGGTAGAGTATGGTTTTTACTTACAAAAAAGAAGTTGATTTTTAAAAATTTTAAACGTAACATGCGTTTTTGGCCTAACCCACACATATTTTTTATTTCTAGGATTCGATTTGGCCTATGCGGCTTAGACCATTATGGCATCCACATTTTTTTGAACTTTGCATAGATGAAATACAGTTTTCAGCAGGTAGTATAACCTAGTGTTATACAATGCAATAGGGAGTTTTTTTAGTATTTATTTCAAAAGGTTCCGGTTAGATCAGCATAGTCAGTTTGATTTTTTTGAAAATGAGGGTTAGGCCGTTTTGGCCATATATACCTGATCAAACGATGAGTTTCTTGTGGGTTGTGGATTAGAATGAGGCTGAAGATCAGCTAGTCGCTTAGTGCGAAAATGCGGCACTCCCTCTAGCGTTGATCCCTTCATGATTTTTTTTTATCTTCTCTAAAATTTATTAATAATTAGTGTTTTCTATTTGTAATATTCAAATTTTAATTATGATCTCAAACCTGACAATTCAAAATGAAATGCAATTTTAAATTAAATATTATAACATTTTTTCTAAAAATTATTATTAATATGCATAAATTGCAAATATAAGATTATTTTAAATCCAAAAGTACACAAAAGAATACACATTTCAATTATTTTTAATGTTTTGATTATAGAAAAAATGTAATGTGGAATTGAATAATTTAGTTTTTGTTACTAAAAACTTTAACAAAAATATTTTACAAAAGTTTCTACTTCTTAATACAAATATAATAAAACTTTTCAATAAAGTTAGAAAATAATTGCAAGCATTTGTAAATACTTTGTAGACATTTTCGTTTATTTAAGTTTTCATTTCATGTTCAAATGAGTTTTTTTTTTTTTCGTTTTCAATATAAAAGTCTTTATTTTCTTAACATTTGATATGTTGCTATTCATATTAAATTCTTACCTTGCACTTTGGTCTAAGATTACCAAGATTTTTGCATTGTAAAAATAAACCAAATCTTTTACAAGAAAAAAACTAAACACTATCATTCAAAGTACAATGAATGAAGAAAACTAACAAGACGAATAAGAAAAAGAAATATACAAAAGTTTCATGAGATTTAACACCATAAAATATTAAAAAATAAAACTCAATGCTATTTTTATACAAAATTGTTTCTTATATTATTGTTTCTCTTTTGTATTTAATTTCAGCAGCTCCATTCGGAGTATAGGAGCACTTATCGTTGGCATGAGTTTACTGGTAATTCAAGACCAGAAGTGGTACGACGCGCACCAGTGCCAAATCCAAGTCAATTTGTGGGTAAGTTCAAGAACATTTTGATTGCATTTTGAATAAACAATATTTGATTGTCTTTCATAAATGCTAAAAATAAATGATTGATTGTTTGATTTATATTAAGGTTTTGTTTTTTTTTTTGTGTGTCTATTTTTAGGTGCCACAAATGAACCACCATTGCCACGTAGAAAAAAGTGCCCAGAATTAGCGTATAAATCGCATGAATTTATTATAGGTTCCGAATATACAGATGCCCGTAATAATGCTGCAAATCGTATGGCAAGAGTAAGTGTTTGATAAGAAAATAAAATAGTTATAAGTACATTAGGGTGACATTTATATTTTTAGAGTTTAATAAAAGCCCAGCCAGAAAAATACGAACGGCAAAGCATTGGCCCAGTGCTTTCAACGGTGTTATGAGCGCTGGCAGAGCGTTGGATATCTGAAGATTTAAGTGCTTTGCAAACCCCAAAATAAGAACACCGGGCAGGGTTTGGCCGTTCCTTTTTTAAAACGTTGGCAAAGCACAGGCAATGAGCGCTTTGTCAGTACCAAAACCATAATTTTAAAACGTTGGCAAAGCATTGGTAGAACAACCAATAAAGTGCTTTTTTAATAATATAATAAGTGTTTTGCCAACCCTAAAATGATAACACCCGGCAGGACTTGGCCGTTTCTTTTTTAAAACGTTGGCAAAGCACTGGCAATAAGCGCTTTGCCAGTACCTAAACCAAAAGCGATCAATAAAGTCCCACTTAGTAATTCACTTCAGTAAAGAGTTGTATTATTTCTTATTGAATGATTTTGGTAATTTGAACAGAAATAACAATAGCAAGCCTATTCAGTCAAGTTAATTACAAAATAACTGAATATTTTTTTTTATCAAATTATTTTAGTTTGCACGATTTTTTACTACAATTTTACTAAAGAAAGAAATTTGAAAATAAATTTCTTAAGTAAAATTTTAGTACAAAAACTATACTTTGTGCTGACTATAATAGGAGATCTTAATATTTTTAACTTCAAATCATAAATTGCAATTTAGTTTTGAATTTTTCCAATCTTGTTGTGAACAAAGGATGTGCCACTGTTTTTATTAAGTTAACGGTTGAAAATTTTGTGAATAAGTACTGGCAATGCACTTTTTGCCAATCTTGGGAAAGCGTACCAGTGCTTTTTTATTTTTACGGTTGTAAATTTTGTAAATCAAGTACTGGCAAAGCACTTTTTACGAACGTTGGCAGAGCGTTCTAAGCCAGAGCTGTGCCAATGTTTTATTATTTTTACTGTTGTAAATTTTGTTAATTCAGCACTGGCAAAGCACTTTTTACTAACGGTGGCAGAGCGTTGTAAATCAGTGCTTTGCCAGCACTTTATATGTTGGATCATTGGCAAATAGTGCTCTGCCAGTGCTTGATTTTTCAGACCATTGGCAATTTCTGGCTGGGAGCTTATCAAATATAATAAGCTTAATAAAAATATAAAACCAAAAACGTCAAGAGCATTTTCGATATTTTTGCTTGAGAATTAATATAATTTTTCGATTTAGTCTTTAATTGGTTTTACTATTTTCCAAATTCTAACTTCGTGCTTTTTGACGGAAATCCTTAAAAATACTTGTCACCCTAGATGCGTTTTAATAAAAATAATTTTAACAAAAATTTATTAAATTCTACGAAAATACTATATTATTATATAATATTCTTTGAAAGATAAAATTACAATATAATATTATTTCTTCCGAACTTATTTAATTTCCCTAAACAGATGCATTATTTTTTTTTTAAAGGCTAAAAATCATGATTTTTGAGTTAATGACGCAGAATTATTCGTTATATCACGTATCATATTGTGTAAATAAGTCGTATTGATATATTGTATACTCACCTCTTGAGAGAAATTACGTTACTTTTTTTCTTCAAGGTGGAAGTGAATTGAAAACTTTAAACTCGTTTTCTACAAAATCAAAATTTTTGAGTTATGACGTTATGACGTTATTGCAGTAAATGAGCGATATGTAGACTATAAACACTAAAATACAAATGACAGAATATTTTGTTAAAATCAACAGAAATTTTTTCTAAATAATTAAAGAATGCTGACGTCAGAAGGTCAGATTTTTATGCGCATTAAAAAAATCTCGGAAAAAAACCTTAAAAAATGTTTTTAAATTTTTTTTTCTACTAATATTTAGATTTTCTTTTTGCTGAATTTAGCAGATTAATTTGATACTTTCAATTGTCCTAAACTTATCTCCAATATAACTAAACATTTGTAAATTCAACAAATTTATATTTGCTATTCTTATTTTAGAAGATAAGAAGAAAACTGCTAAAATTAGCAAAAAAAATCTGCTTAGTTTAGCATTTTTTTCTGCATTGTCAGTTTTAAACTAATTTTTAGTAGTTTTAGTAAAAAACTTTAAACAATTTCTTCTAACAGTGTTTAATAAAACTAACAGAAATTAATAAAATAACGTTACCCTTAAATACCGTTACCGAAATGACTGAAAACCGTTATCCTTAAAATGCCGGTATTGAAATAACTAAAATTCCGATAAAAAAAATCGTTTCCGATATTTATGAAATACCATTATCGCTAAATAACCGTTACCAAAATAACTGAAATATCAATACTCCTAAAATACCGTTACTAATATATAAGGAAATAGCGTTGCCCTTACCGGTACCCGGTTACCGTCCATGATTTTAACAAGTGTCCATAATTTTTGAAATTACTTATATACAAAGATATTTGAACTTAAATTAAAAGAACTTGCAATGTTTATCACATATACTACAGCCATTAAAAAAAGATGTGCTTGTTGAGTGTGTTTCTACATTTTGCTAATAAAAAAAAAAAACTGTACGTAAACTTTTAACATTCATTTTTAACTTCAGTTGATTATACAATATTGAGAAACAAATAACAAATACCATTTGAAAATAAGTAACGATATTTTGACAATGTAGCCTACCACCCCCCTTCAAATAAAAAATTTTGTTGTTATGTTTTCACTTGCAATAAATTTCTTTGCAAGCAAAATTCACCAGTTTGTATTTTCGTTTCCATTAAAGAAAAGAATTATTTTATGCTTAAATCCTCTTTTTTTATCCCCATTGTTGTAGTTATTTTAAACAAAAAACAAATGCTAAGAAAGATTTTTATAATATTTTTTTTTTTTTACAATTATTTTTTTTATTGTTTCGTCATATTTTCCGCTTTTAATGTTGGCAATTTTTTAGCTTTTGGCAATACAACAGTGTATAAGTATTTTTTTTTTTTTTTTAACGAAATGAATGCATTTGAAATGATGGCACAGGAAGGACTTTTGTATACAGTCGACTTTTCACTAACACACTCAGATTTAAAGGACTATTTTTTTTTTTAAAAGACGAAAACTTTCAGAAACACAGATTTTTTACTTAACAAATTCATATTATGGTTGATTTGTTTCGATGATCTTAGTTAGGTTTTTAAATATTTTCGCTTAATTTGTTGAATATTTAAGAATTAATTGCACAAAATGTTAATGAAAGCATATAAGAAAGCAAGTATTAACTCAATATTAATCAAGCATTCTGATTTTAACCCAATACCATTGTAGTTTTACTAGATAAAAATGAAGCTATGAGATAATATATCATCTTTATTTTATTAGCAAATGAAAAATTTGTTTCAGAAGTTTCGATGGAATAACGAGGTCTTATTCGAACTTCTTAAAAATATTTTCTTGATTATTTCACCACTATATACAGTACAGAGTTTTATATTTTTTTTTTTATTACATTTTTTTTTATAAAAAGTTGGCTAAAATTGGTAAATTTTCGAAAAGTTTTATTATAATAAATATTTTTTTACTTATTCGTTTTGTCCGATTAATTATCAAAATTTATTTGTTTTTAAATTCTTCTTTCATTTTTTTTGTTCGTTCTATTAATCGCATAATTTTTAATCGATTAATCGATAGGCTTGCCCTATTTATTATATAAAATTTTTTATTTTGCGAATTTAAAATTGTTAACACTGATTTCCTGCAAACAAGTAGCCCTAAACGCAATTCAATATCATATAAATTAATGAAACTTTAATGAAATCCACACAAAACTGTTATTTTAATATTTTTAATTTGCTTTAAATTTAAAGCCGCTATAATTTTTGCTACGTTAAAGATAACTGAGTAAGTCTAATGGAGTTAGCAAAACAGCGGCTTACACACACACAAAATTTTGTTCATTTCATACAAAAACAGATTTTCGAACATTTCTTGACATTCCTTATAATTCTGTAATTTTCAATTTTTATATCATGGTTTAAATTTATTACCTACTTCTGTCAAATTCAAATTAAAATAATGTCAAAGTTTAAAAATGTTGTTATTGTATTTCTTATATTAATTTACTGTATTGTCCTTGTTCACAGCATTCAAAAAAAAAGTTTTCCTGAAAAATAGTAGAAAAATATTATATTATTATTTTCATAATACAACAACATATAAAATAACATGGGCATGTTTGTGCATGCCCACAAGCATATGTCTATTATATCATAGCAGCCTTTTTAACCATAGGTAAAAATATTTTTAACATTTTGTTTTCGTTTTTTTTTTTTTTTTTTTATATAACCTATAAAATTCATGCCTTGTTAACACTTAAAGGACACGTACACATATGTACAAACATAACAAATGTGTGTTTAAAATAAAAAAACTTTATTTTGCAAAAGCTGTTTGCAGAAAACATGTTAATGCTATACTTAACATTATGAAAAAAGGCTAATTTGTTGGCTGTGTATAAAAATAGTTTTTAAAATTTTTTTTTTTTATTTTATTTTTAAAACAAAATTTTAAATTCAGTTTTTTTTTATTATTTTATTTAGTCGGAAGAACGTAATGGTACACCATCGCGTCGCAGCAAATCAGAGGGTCCACCAGCTGTGCCCAATGGACGGGCTTATGCTATACCAACGGAAGTTGATGGACCGGAAACTAAACAGGTATGTTAACGTACAGTCAGCATGCAAAGTATGTATTAAAAAATATTAAAAAAAAAAAAAACACTTTAAACTGTAAGTGTGTAATTAAGTTTATGTACGTGTGTGTGATTTAATAATGAAATTATGTTTTAAATTTAAGTTAAATTATTATAAAATTATATAAAAATAAATGTTATTAAATTTTTTTTGAACGAACCTAAAAAAGTCATGCATGCTCAGTTGAACTTGAGTTTAAAGCAAGTATTGGTTAATTTAATTCTATTTAATCCTTTTTTATATTTCTAATAACTTTTTCAAAATTTTATTACTTTAAACTCAAATACAGTAAAAGCTTTAATGAAAAGACAATTAGAAAGGAAAGGTAGAACATATCTTCTTAAAATATCTACAGACAAAACAAAAAAAACTCTTCTTTTTTAAATAATTCTTCCCCCCGTCACACTCTAAGTTCAGCCTATTTCATTTTTTTTACAAATGTCAACTTTACCCAATAATTTCGGTGAGTGTGTAGCAGAAATTGGCAAATAAATACCATGTCCATATGCAGTGTATTTAAAATTATTTATAGAAATGTGGTTTAATCCCCGCACTAAATTTAAGCAAAATAGTTAGTTTTGTCTTTGGTACGACTTATTTGTATGTACAATTTTATTGTAATCTGGCATGTGATAAAAACCGATCGATTTGGTTAAAAATTTAAATTTAAAAAGTAAAAGGAACAACGATTTATGTATTTTAATCCTTGACATGTTTGGCCAAAAAAACAAAGTTAATATACTTAATACTGCTGGTTTCCATTAAACTTAAGTTTTTATATAAGATCCTTGAAACATGTTCGACATATGTTGAAACTGACTTTAAATGCCTATTATTTCTCAAGGGTAGGTAGAATATACTTAAAAACTATAGCGTTCAAAGTTTCACGTTGAATAGCCGTTACCTAGAGAATTAATGGCCACTTAAATGCCGAAAAAAAAACAAAAATTACTTAAAACTCACAAGAATTTCTTCATTCATTTTCCTGTTTTACTCATAGTTTTGAATTTTCAGATATAAACCAATTATGGTTGCCGGATTCAAAATTTCGAAAAGTTGACATTAATTGAAAAAAAAATCTTGACAATCCGAGTAAAAAAAGTAATATGCTGTCATTTCATATAACGGGAGATATAATATGTTCCGAAAAATGGTGGATAAAATTATATCGGATAAGATATATAGTGATATTAAATTATATAAAATTTTATACGGATTTTTAATCGATATAATCGTATCTAATTTGATGTAGAAAGACTTAATTTTATAGTTTTATATACATTTGTTCATTTGATATGTACTGATGTTGATGTTTCATATAGATATGTATTAATTTTAAATCACATAAAAAAAATTAAATTTAGTATTCCGAGTAAAAGCGTTCATATATGATCATATGTTACTTAATATAACAATATATAAAAACATATAGTTTTATATATCCTAATATTGATATATTTGATGGCGTATATTATCATATATAACTTTATCTGGATTTGGTTTTTCGAACATTTGCACATAAAACTAAAATATGGATAATTTTCTTTAAAAATATTGACCCAAAAGTAAAGACAATTTTGGTTATTGATCAAATTATAAATAAGATTCAAAAAAGTACAGAAACCACGATTTTTGGGCAAAAATCGATTTGCGCGACATCTAATCCTCTTCCGAAAAATCTGAAAATAATCTCAAAACTACTTTACCCATAAGCATTTAAATTAGGCTTGAGCAGCCATGAAAATTTAAAAACAAAAAAATTTAAGACACCCCAATATACTGTGGTCAAAAATTACCTCGTGTAGGCTGTTAGATTGGTTAAGTAAATAACTTGTCATTGTGGTGTAATGGTTAGCGCGTTTAACTGTTACACAGATGGTGCCGGGTTCGATTCCCGGTGACGACAACATCAATTTAGAAAAATAATATATCTATAGATTGGTTGAGTAAATCACTTTTCATTATGGTGTAATGGTTAGCGAGTTGGACTGTTACACATATAGTCCCGGGTTCGATTCCCGGTGACGACAACATCAATTTATAAAAATAATATGTACGAGTTTTCTATCACTTATATGTATCGCTTTTGATATGCCCTCATACATATTATTATCTTAATATATATCGATTAATATAACAGTAGATATGGCATATATTACTACATATGTTATATATTAAATATCATGATATATCAAATAGCAATGATACTTATAATAACATATGGAAGCATATAGTTTTACATCAAATATAATAATATCAAATACAAATCGATAAATAATAATATCAAATACCAATCGATATATAATAATATCAAATACCAATCGATATATAATAATATCAAATACCAAATAAAAACATCTTTCAATAAATATTATCAGACGTATTTTTATATGATGATATAAGCCATAATGTGACTCCATTCAAGGTCAGATATGACTTAATCATATTATATATGATTAGATATAACTTTAACTATAACTTTTTTTACTCGAAAATTAAAAACACTCATACGTTAGAAGTTGTATTTCAATTTTAAGTATTTTTTTATAAAAATATATTTTTTTTATAAAAAGTATAAAAAAAAAAAATTGTTTTATCGAAAAGATATTTTTTGCAACACCGTCTAAATGAAAAGATTTTGGCTTTTTAATAACACCAAATTTGTAATTTTTTGTTCACGCGGTCAGAAGTTATAATAATTTAAACATTGTGTATGTCTTATACATTTGTTAAAAACTCCTACCTGCCCGAATCGTCACGAATTCCGAAAACGAAAAAAACACGTTAACACCATATTAACTAGGAGGATATTTGTACCAAGTTTTACTAAATTCAGAAGAGGTAAAATTGAAAATGTAGAAAAAAATTACTAAATATTTTTGCCAAAACCACAAAAAATTAGTTCTAACATTATATGTTTTTTTTTTTTTTGCTAAATGTCAGTAAGATAGGAATTGAATGGAATAAATTCGAATGCAGTTTTTTTTTCTACTCCCATCTCTGAAAATTATATATTACTCGTATTATATATCATTTTGAAAGTACTTTAACAAACTTTCTAATAATATCGATTTTGACGGACTTTTACTTTTAAAGATAAAGCCTAAAAAAACCTTTTCAGTTTGGACTACCCGCCCACTTATAAAGGTTCAAATGGCTGCCTCGGCTGGCCATGCAGTAGCCTACACGATCGGTCCAATTTTTAAGCACATTATCAATTGTGTGCAGCTGTATTTCACCAATGGCTTCACGAATATTGTCAATTGTTTCTGGCTTGTTGGCGTAACACTTATCTTTGACGTAACACTTAGCGATGAGGATGCCAGTTTCTTTCACTTTTTTCACAAGATAACGAACATACGGAGCTGACGGTGCTTCTCTTCTTCCAAAATCCGTACTCAATTTTTGCACACATTCTGCAACATTACCATGATTTTCAAAGTAATGTCGCAATATTTCCCAGCGTTGTCCAAGCGTATACACAACCATGTTCGTTCTGCTGAAGGATGAAACTAATTATCTGTCAAATCAGACATGAGCTAAGTGTTACCATTCACGAAATAAGCACTAGTTGAAAAAAAAAACGTTAGATGGCGGACCCTTTAGAAAGGTTTGACCGCCTAAAATATTGATATGTAAATAGCAATATTCATAGTAGCTAGAAGACACATTTAATATCCATCTAAAATAAAAGTAGGAATGACATTTTTGGATAAACGATCAGGTTGATAAGGAAAATATGACTAAAAACGTAGAAACCAAACTGGAAAGGATGGAAAAGACCCTTTCGAACACATTCGGATTTGGATAAAATTTAGATTTATAATTTAGGTAACGAAAATAATCCCAGTAAATTGTAACTAACATAGAATTATCTTAATTCTGCCTGCTTTGGCAGAAGTGGTCAAAGTGTCCAACCTCTAAATGTTATTCAATCTTTTTGCAATTTGTCATATACTACTTTTGATTCACTGAGACTCGGGGCAAAAGCAAAGTCTGCAAATATTTTACATTTTATTTTTTGCCTTACAAATGAAACACTCTATTGGGTTGGTATTGCAAAAAAAAAAAAAATTATAACATAATTTTAGTTTTAATTTTTTGGAAAAGTTCTATTGATTAATGCAAAAAAAATATTTTTGATATTTTAACCTCCCATAAATGCGGTAAAAAGATTAAAAAATTTTCCTGGATACATGCCATTTTAAGAAATTGTTCTCGTTATTATTTCAGAATTTAAAATAAGTTATAAATTTCTCTTATTTGAAAAAAAAATGTAAGGTTGTTATTTCTTAGATTTTTAAAGTCTTACAATTAAAGCTTTTACTGTATATTTTTTTTAACACATTAATATGTATTCAAGACTTTTTTTCTTTTGTAAAATTTAAAATTTTCTTTTTTAATTCAAATATTTATATATCGTATTCAAGTGTGATACATTGTAGTATAAATTCATTTATGGCATATATTGATAGATTAATGCAGAAAGGTCCTAACTTGATGTTTTATTACTTAACATAAAAAAGGAAAAAAATATTTATTTATTTTTGCAATAAGTAAGATTAAATTTAAAAATCGTTTTTGTAACAGAAACTATTTCTATAGTTTCGAAACGAAACTCCTCACCAAAGTTTTAAAACAAAAAATAAAAACCATTAATAAAATGTAAAAAACTTAAGATATACATTTTTTTAAATGGAAATTTTTAATAAAAACTGGCTAAAAAAATTGCATTTAAAGAAATTTTATACATTAAGTTATTTAGAAATTTTAAAGTTTTTTTTCCTTTTTCTATAAAATATAAAATAAAAAATCGATTTAGGCCCTTTCATTATTAAACTTTCGATATACAATTGTATACAACATACTGTGTATATTTGTTGATTTTAGATTATTAAGGGTGTATGACTTTTAAGTGGTTTTCTTATACATACTTCTCATAATTTATATTTTTTTTGTACTAGTTTTTGTATTTTGAGCTTAGACCAGCAATCTGTAATATGTTTGAATTTTTATCTGTACTTTATGTTCAATTTTCATTACAAATTTCGTTATTTTACTCAGTGTGTATAAGAGTTTTGTAGTGTTTTTTTGTTCTTTCTTCCAAAGTATTAGACAAGATTTCTTGTTGTATTTCATACTTGTAAATGTTCTTTGTAATTTTAAAATTGTTGTGTCAAATTCCTTTTACATTTGTTATTTGTTACATTACAACATGTGCATTAGAGTGGGTCGAAACCTTAATAAAATGTAGCAGGGCTAAAAAGTTGTTGTGGCAAAGGAAACTTGTGAGAAATAAACATTTTAAACTTCATTTTGAAAATTAAAGTTTTAATAATTTAAAATTAATATTAACAAGTTTTATATAATTTTTATTAAAAAATAAAAATTATGTTTTTTTCGACCTTTAATTGTGCAATGAAAATGAAAATTATTCAAGTTCGAGGCCATACTCTATATTTCTAACCAATGATCTATAGAGTTTTTTATTTTCAAATTTATTATTTGACCCTTTCAGGAATGTGCTGATAGATCTATTTCGGGAATTTTCTAGGTTCCCATCATCAGAACACGTTTTGAAAGCGGTCACAATACCATGCTAAACATCAAACATTCATAAAAACTAGTTTACTCACTACATGAGAACTAATATATGAGCTTGAAGTTAAAGATTATCACCATTGATCAAAAAATACCTTGAAAACGTGTTTGTTATGTGCAAGGTCCACCTCTGGTGGATATTCAATACACGTTTTTTGTTTTTTCCTTCTTTTTATTTTTTGTTTCGTTTATAAACAAAATAGGGGGAGTAAACTAGACTGTACTTTGTCTTTTATACAAGTTTGATATAATTTTTATTAAAAAATTAAAAATTATGTTTTTTTCGACCTTTAATTGTGCAATGAAAATGAAAATTATTCAAGTTCGAGGCCATACTCTATATTTCTAACCAATGATCTATAGAGTTTTTTATTTTCAAATTTATTATTTGACCCTTTCAGGAATGTGCTGATAGATCTATTTCGGGAATTTTCTAGGTTCCCATCATCAGAACACGTTTTGAAAGCGGTCACAATACCATGCTAAACATCAAACATTCATAAAAACTAGTTTACTCACTACATGAGAACTAATATATGAGCTTGAAGTTAAAGATTATCACCATTGATCAAAAAATACATTGAAAACGTGTTTGTTATGTGCAAGGTCCACCTCTGGTGGATATTCAATACACGTTTTTTGTTTTTTCCTTCTTTTTATTTTTTGTTTCGTTTATAAACAAAATAGGGGGAGTAAACTAGACTGTACTTTGTCTTTTATACAAGTTTGATATAATTTTTATTAAAAAATTAAAAATTATGTTTTTTTCGACCTTTAATTGTGCAATGAAAATGAAAATTATTCAAGTTCGAGGCCATACTCTATATTTCTTTATTAGGATATTGTCCTAACAAATAATCTATAAAGTTTTTTGTTTTCAAATTTATTATTTGACTCTTTCAGGAATGTGTTGATAAATCTATTTCGGGAATTTTCTAGGTTGCCATCATCAGAACACGTTAATATTAACACTTAAAATTTTAATATTTTAAATTTATTAAAATACTTTAAAATTATTAAAATAATTTAAATTTATTAAAATTGGGTTTTTTTTTTCAATTTCTCTTGCTCATGCACAACTTTCGTACACTTCGTATTTCAAAAACTCGATATATTTTTTTAATTTCAGCCCACTCTTATTTGAATGCACATTTTAGTTCATGTACTATCTTCTTTTAGTTTCCCCTTCGTTTTTTTTTGTATTTAATAAATGTCTGCTATGCGGTAAACCTCATCACTTGACCAATGTGTGAATCTGTATATTTTGAAATGATCAAAGATATATATTATAAATTGTCATTGAGTATTGCTATTTATATCTGTATAAAGACGTAATAAAAAATTAATGTAGTTTGAGGATATTGATTTATAGCTTTTTAATAAGGCTTTGAAATGATGGTTGCAGGAATTAAATTGTTTAAAAGTTATTCGATGAAGCTCGAAAAATTTTTTTCAATTAATTTTAAAATAAATTTTAACCGATTAATTTATTACAGAAAAAATAATTAAACAACTACATGCTGATTCAAATTGTTATTCGATTTTTTAGTTGTTTTGTGGATAGCTAAACAAATTTTATCTTCAGTTGATATCAACTTTATGTATAATTACACTTAGAGAAAAATTAGTAAACATTTTTGCCAATATTACTAAAAATGAGTTCAAAATGTCGTTGCGGGCAAAATTGCTAAAATTAGCAAATAAAATAGTAATAAGTTAAGAATTGCAAAATTAAGTTTTTTTTAAATCTACAAAATTGTAGGTATATTAAAGCCAAATTTTAGTTAATTGAAAATTACAAATTTATCTTGTAAAATCAGCAACTTTTTTTAAATAGTCGTAGACAAAAAAAAAATCTAAATTTTCAGAAATCTTTTTTAGCCTACTACTGCAAATAAAAATCTGGCTTTCTGAAATCAGCAGTCTACAATTTTCTTTTTATCAAATATTTTAATTGATTTTAGCAGAATACACTGTTATTTGATATTCTACTTAATTTAAGGTAAAAATAGCAGCATTTTCATAGATAATACCGTAGTTCTTTCCTATTTTTTGTCTAGAAATATTTATCAAAAGCTTATGCTGACTTCAGCAGAGAAAATTGTACAGTTGCTATTAATAGTTCATGGTTCATTTCTAACTATTGAACTAGTTCGTTCTTTTATTTTACATGTATGCTTGGGAATTTGTTTTTCAATTATTCATATTGTTACACTTAGGGCCATTATTACAACTTGCCAATAGCTAAAGTTCGGATGTTATCTGACAGATTATTAGGTTTTCGTTATTATAAATATACTTTAAGCTAAAAGTGACCGATAAGCTAAAGGGAAGATATTGTTGCCTTTAAGTTTAAACGTAAGGTTTATGTGTTTAAAGTTACCACATTTTCTGCTCTATAAAGAAGAAGAAGAAAATACTGAATTTCACAACCGAATTTCACAAATTATTGTTTGTTTGTAAACAAATAAAAAAAAGTACGTTGCCACTACGTATTTTTATAAACCAATTCATAAACCAATAATCGGTTTTTAGTTTGGTGCTGCCACATTATCAAAAATATTAATTTTATTTTATTGGGAAGTTGTTATAACGAAAAACATTATAGCTCACTTTATTACTCACTTTAGCTAAAGTTACCTTTTACTAACATTTACTTTAAAGGCAAGTTGTAATAATGGCCCTTAACCAGCAAACTTTTTTAGAGCTGCCTAATGTTTAAAAAATTAAGCAACAGAATTAACGATTTGCTTTTCTTTTACATTTTTAAACGATATTCATTATTGTTAAAGTCAGCTGCGACTCAGTAACTTGTTTTGACGATCATCGAATTGTTAAAAAAAGTAAACGGCAAAATTAACGATTTTTTTCTTAAACATTTTTAACGATATTCGCTATCGTTAAAGTCACCTGTTGTTTTTATCTATTCGATCGAGAAAAAGCTAAATTTATTAAATGGAAAAATTTAATTGACGACTATAGTTAAGGTGTACTTAGTTAATCACTTAATCGTTAGTGCAAACAACAAGAGTTTCCGATATATTTTGCGATTGTCGGATCGTTAAAAATTACTGAATCGCATTACAGCTGTCTTTAACAATAGCAAAAAATATCGTTTAAAAATGTTAATGAAAAAAAATCGTTAATTTTGTTGTTTACTTTTTTAAACAATTCGGTTTTCTTTAAAACAAGTTACTGAATCACACTACTGGTTACCTCTGAGTCTATTCCAGAACAGCTTATTTTACCTCCGGTTGCATGGAACCGATTCTAGAACAGATTCCTGAAAGTCAAAATGTATGGTTTTACTGTTCCAGAACCAGTTTTATAACTGATTATAGAACCGGTTCTAAAGCAACCTGTTCTTGGTTGGAGGTAAAGAGCATATTGCTAATAGGACAAACTGAATACAAAAAGAATCGGTTGTAGAACAGAAATTAGAATCTTTTGTAATACAGTATAAGTTGTTCTACAACCTGTTATTTGGATTTTAAAATGTTACTGGGTAGAATATTATGTGGGTAAAAACCGCTACTAATGTAGTTAAAAACAAATGAATTTTCCCCTTGAAAAAAGGACGACTAACATTTCATTAAGTTTAACTAACATTGTCATTTGGTTTTTACTGTTGATAAAATTAACTACGAATGTAGTAAAAATTAACCAAAAATGTAGTATAAAATTGACAATCGTTTAGTTGATTTATTTTTTTTAAGTAAAAATAAAAAAAAAAACCAAAAAGAAAATGTAAATTCATAGTATAGTAATTTGATGTGGTTTGTTTTTTTTTTTTTTTAATAAACTACAAATGTAGTCAAAATTTAAATTTCTTCTACAAATTACTGCTTTCTTAAGAAAATAAAAACTACAAAAATAAATATAAATATAAATTAATAGTACAGTAATTTGATGTAATCTAAGGTCAGATTCGGATGCAGCGAATGAAAAGCACACTTTTCAAAACACTTAAGGTCTGCTGAATACGAATCTGACTTTAGAATTTTTCCATCATGAGATATTTTAACAGATATTTTAACATAAAGTTTACAAAAACCCGTTTTTAGCTCTATTCGGGACGTTTTAACATCGGGTATTAAGATTTTTCACAAAATTTTGTTAAGTCGTCTAAAATTCCGGCCTATTGCTTTCAAAACTCAGGTTTAAACTTTCTCATATCTTTTTTATTTTTTGAGAAATCGCCCGATGTATTTATAGCCGAAATATTATATAAAACAATTTTAACGGACGATATTAGAAAGGTTAAACCTGAATTTTGAAAGAAATGGGGCGGAATTTTAGACGACACAACAAATTTTGTGAAAAATCTTAATACCCGATGTTAAAACGTCCCGAATAGAGCTAAAAACGGGCTTTTCTAAAATTTATGTTAAAATATCTCGATCACATGATGGAAAATCTCTAAAATAAAATTGCTCCTTAACAATATATATAAAGTTCATTTAAATATACGGGTTCGGGTCGAGATACCCCCTTATTAGTGTCCAAAAAATGCATAAAAATTGCTGCTTAGGCTGTGGTATATTTGTAGTTAAATTTGTATAAAAAGGAATCTAGCAAAAGGTGATGTGATCGTTTAATTATTTTAGGGCAAGTTAGGCTACTACTACAACGGTTGTTTATTGAGTCCATAAATAAAGTTTGACTGGAATTTCGTTGAAAATTTTCATTAAACTAATGCAGATTTTCATAAAATTTCATAAAATAGTATATATTTCATAAAATGTATAAAGCTTTTTATTAATTTTAAGAATTTTTTTCTACCACTTTAACCCTTATGTTTACACCAGGACCTGGCCCGACCCTTTTCGTCGTGTATTTTTTATACTTCCTTAGAAGTTACAGAATTGATATACCATGATATCCTCAAGGATACATTTTAGAACAGTTAAGTGCACATTAAATTCTTTTTTTTTTGCTAGGTGGTGTAAAGTTTAGGGTTTTTAAAACCCCAGTCATATCCGTACCACCTGGGCCTGCACAGACCCGCAACATTTTCTTAATATTTTAGCAGGTATTGCAACATTTTCTTCAGAAATTCTGAAAAAAATTACTTCCAATTGTTAAAACGAAGTAAACGTGGCGTTTCAAAAAAATTTTTGTCAACTTAAAAAAACTAAGTAGACTGTGAAATGCAAGAAAAATTTATTTGAACTAACAATGTGCATGAGCTGCAAAGAATATAATCAGTTCATTTGAAATTCTGATTCGAAATAGTGGTTGTGTATAGTTTGTGTTTTGTTGATATTTTTTAACCCTAAAGCACACAACTTTAAAAATTACATAACCACACAAGTGAGCCCCACGAGCTCATATATAAAAAATTTGTAGCCAGACGTTGTTCATAGTCAAAATAACATAACAGTTGTATTTTAATATTAATTAGGATTTTATTATCATGAAAAAAAATTAATTACATATTCTGATACATATTTATTTTGAACAATTTATGCAAATCTTTGGCGTAGTGGAGTGCTCATTGCAAACATTTTTATTGCATATGTCACAACATTGCTTTTGCATTTTTGACTTTTTAGCCGGGCAAATGTGACAACGCTTTCTTTTATTAGTATTTACCTCAGATAACGGTTCTTTACCTTGATTGTTCAGAACAGTGGCAATTGCTGTTTTAGTCTCAATACGAACGTATTTCTGTGTTTGTCTCTGCAAAATCAGTGGTTCCACCATCAACTCACATAGCTCGCGCAAAAAAAGGTGTCTTTTGTTTGACATTCCAGTGTTCCAGTGAGGATTTGTTTTTGTCCAAAGTATATAGGCTGCAATTCCCGCTGCATCAAGGATGTTCATGAAAAATGAGAAAGGCCAGCAATTTGTTTTCCGCTTTGTCATGTACTCATGTATAAGTTGATCTAATGTATCAACACCACCCTTTGTTTTGTTGTAGAAGCTATTTATCTCTGATATCTTTTTACCATTAACTTCTAATATATCAGGCGAGTGATGCATTGTTGACATGAATATAACCGCTTTACCAACTTTTGGAACATGAGATGCAATAGAAATGTTTTTCTGAAATCCAAATATTGTAGAAGATACTTCACGTCTTCTGTTTGGCAAAAACTCTGGAGGAATGCAAGCTTTATTTTTTCTAATAGTGCCAACAATGGTTAGGCCTTTAGCTAGAAGGCTTTCTGCCAAGTCTTTGCTTGTGAAATAGTTGTCCATTGTTATATTTCTGTTTGTTCCAAAATATGGTTCACATAAGTTTTCTACTATTGTCTTAGCAAGACCAACAGCTTTGTTTCTTCCCTCCTTGCCAGTATATGGAATACCTCGAAGAGGATATGCGTTTTTACTGTCGCATAACCAAAATATTTTAATTCCATATTTGTCGGGCTTAGATGGCAAATATTGAATGAAAGAACAGCGGCTTCGACATGGCATCAGCTGTTCATCAACGACTAAATTTTCGCTTGGCATATAGTATTTTCCAAAGCTATTAGTTACCATATCCCAAATATTTCTTAGGGGAGCCAACTTATCGTTTGCTCGTCTTGAACTTCGAGTTGATTTGTCATCAAACCGTATAAAACGTAAAAGTTCCTCAAATCGGCGGCCAGACATTGTCGCTTTGAAGATATTTATTCCATAAAGTCGATCCCAGAACAAGCGATAATTTTGATTGTTGGACTTCATATGACCAGCTGTCATCAGAAGTCCAAAAAAACCTAATAGCTCCTCATTATCTACTGGCGTACATTTTTTAGATTGCTTCGTATATTCCCTCTCCGCTTCCTCATTAGTATGCTTTACAATTATCTCGCACACTTCATTCGAAATAAAAAGTCTAAAGCAATCCAAAACGCTTACCAAAGTTTTACCTAAATTTGATTGTTTGTAATTGTTATTATTATTTTTTTTTATCAAAATAAAGCTTATTACCTGGTGGTAAAACTATTTTATCAATTTTTCCTTTTACAATGTTACAATTGCGGATTTTTGATGAAGGCGGATGACTCCTCTCCCAAATAGTTCCATCTTTGCCTTTGAAACTCATACCCTGGTCATTTTGGCATAAAATAATTTCTGTCTCAGTTTCAGATAATTCGTCATCAATTTCAGACGCCGATAAAACATATTCCGATTCCGAATCTGAGAAGTGTTCTATGTTTATGTCTTCTTCATCGCTGCTCAAATTTTCTAAAGCCAATGCAATTTCAGCATTTGTAATCCTCTTCTTAGACATTCTAAGTATATAAATATTTGTTGTTTTGTTTGTGTAAATGATCAATATAAAATTACACGGAAGAACTCACTCAGATATATGTATAATCAATACGAATATTTTATTTTACAAACTTTAAAAATTTGAAGTATTTTTATTACTACACGCAAAAACACGTTCGAACAACTAAACGACTCACGACTAAATGCAATAGGAAAATATTACTCAGTCAAATACGCTATGATAACGGGCTATGATAACGGGAAAATTATTTACAAGCAAGCAGAAATGAAAAAACAAAACAAATAAACGTCGGCAGCGATGAGATAGCGGTAAATTCATTTATGCAAAAATAGTCCGCTGATACGTATAAAATATGTGCAGTATGAGTCTGTGAAGCTCACTTGTGTGAATTTGTTACTTAATTGTAAATATATTAAAAATAAATAAGAAATTAAATTTTTCATCTATAATAAGTCCATAAATATGATTAATATGCCTTAATAAAGGAATACTAAAATGCACAAAAGGCAGTTTTTAATAACGAAAAATATATATAAAAATTAAAGAAATTTTGAGACTGTGAGGCTCACTTGTGTGCTTTAGGGTTAAAATGGGATGAAATAATGAAGGGATAGAAGAAGTTGACTTGCATTCATACAAAATTTTTATATTAACTTACACGTTTTCATATAAAGTCGTCGAGTTTTGTACCGGGTCTGGCTAGACTCTGGTGTTATGAATGTGACAAATCAACTTGGTGTAAACATAAGGGTTAAGAAAAAAGTTATAAAAACATACTGAAAATTGTCATTTCCTAAAATTTTCGGCAAAAGTTTACTTTTTCAGACACTCCTCAAAATAAAAAAAAAAATTAAAAGATTATGGAATTTTTTTCTAGCTGGAGTTAAGGGTAAAAAATTTCAAGAATTTTTTGTGTGCAAGATTTTTTGTTGTTTTTTCGTTGTTGTTGTTTTTTATTTTAATCTGCTGTAATCTGTAATTATCGGGTTTTCATCACAATGTAGATGATATTACAAAATTTTGTGTGTAGATGATATTTCAAAATTTAATTTCTATGGATGGTATATTAATCATCCCCCTGTCACAACATTTAAATTATATCAAATGACTTTTTGTGAGTTTCCTTATGCATAATATGAATGTTTAATTAATGGTCCTAATTGAATTCTTAGGGAAATTTGAGTTTTTTTCAGTACCCATTGACCTCGGACATTTTATGGATCTAAAAATAAAATGGATTTCTAAAAATCGGATACAATTGTGATAAAATTTCCGCCGGTTAACCGATAATAACATGATATATATTATGTGGCAACCTTTTCAATGCCAGAGGTGGTCACATACTTTTTGTTTGTTTTGAATGATGCCCGAAAAAGTATAGTTCAGCCAAATTTTCTATGCATATCAAAGGAAAAAGGCATTGAATCATTGATTTTACTTGACTCATAAATATTTTTTTTTTTCAAAATACGATTTCAATTGAAGAATAAATATATTATCAAAAACTGCTGCATAATGCTTTATCGCATCTTGTCTTAATGCGAGCATGACAAACTCGCATGTATTGTGTGTGCTATGGCCATAACTGACATTTATTATTAATATACAGAGTATTTCCTACACAGAAAAAACTAAAAACGGGTTTCAATTAAAAAATTTATTGAATCAATCAATATTTTAATTGATTTTGCACCTATCACGGCAATGATACTATTAATTAAACCTTTTGTTAAAATTAAGAAGGAAAAAAAAGTTATAAATAACTTCTGCAAAAAAAAAAAAAATTATACTCACAAAAAAGTGTGTGATCTATACGCTGGTATGTGTGTTTTTTACAATGCTGAGTGTGTTTGTGTGTGTGCTTGTTTTGTTTGTTAACTTCAAATGTATTTAGTATTTTATACTGAAAATTTTCTATTTATGCATACAGTGTATGAAAAAATAATGTGATAATTGCGTCTAAAATAAAATATGTATTTATATATTTAAAAGTCAATTAAAATATTAATTGATTCAATTAAATATTTGTTTAGAAACAAATTGAATTAAATTTAAATCAAATCTTTCATTAGATATTTTAGGTTGACAATTTTTTCTGTGTAATTAAAAATGTTGAACCGTACTATGGATTGTTTTGTTAATTTAAATTTTCATAGCCCCGATATTAAAATTTTTGAAATAATTGTTTTTTCTTAAGTATATTATTATATGTTTTTATTAAGACTTAAATATGAGTACATTTCTGTTTGCATGATTCATTTTATAGCTCTATGTATGTTTAATATAAAATATTTTTTTTTATCTAAATTTTAAGCACTTTTTGTATCACTTATCAAGTATCTTATTAAATAATGTATTGCAAAAAATAATAATAAAAAATCATTCTAGTTTAAATTAATCTATAAATTTATCAAAAAATACTTGTATTTTGTCTGTCTCTCTTTCTTTTCTTTTCATTTCAATATTAAAAATTTCAACACTATCAACAAACCCACTGCAAATGTCCTGGATGATGATGATGCTGATGATGATGAATATCTCTATAACTGTGCAATTTAATAATTTTAATTTATTTTTTACTTTTTTTTTTCCTTTATTTCCTTTTTTATTTTTATTTGCAGGCGGGTGAGTCAAATAATGGCTTATTAAAAAAGACCATCTCAAAATTGAGCACAGAGTATCGTTTGCAATTCGTTTGGCCCAATGTTCGTAGAATAAGAGATCAAACTGGGCCAAACTTTCATAGAACATCCGCCAAAGAACAACAACAACAGCCGAAAAAATCAATATCATTAGGAGCGATTAGGGGTCAACAGCACCATCCTATCAATGATCGTACGATGATGGCTCCCATGCCAACAGTTCATAAAAAACGTACAACAAATCAAAAAGAAGGTGCGACAAAATATTTCATTTAGTTTTGTCGCTTTTTAAGATTATAAACATTTTATAACATTAAACAAAAGAGATATAATTTTTTTTTTTTTTTATTTATTAATTTTTTTTCTATTAACCAAAACCGTAAAATTAACTATTTGATTAATAATAATTAACGTGATTTAATATTTAAAATAGCAATAATTTTTGATAACATTTTAACACCACAACAATAATAATATTATAATGCGGCAAATACGAACTTTGCTTTAAACTAAATTCTAAAATATCTTACCAAAATTTTCATAGTCCAATACATACATTCATATTTTAGTATAAATTTGGTCACATAAATAGTTCTTTCAAATAGTCGCTTTAAGTAGTTAAATTAGTTTATCTAACGACTTTCCAGTATAGATTTAATCTTATATTAGCAACAAGTTTTTTATGTAACTTCATCGTCGTGCCGTTAAAATCGTTTCAATTAACCTGCCATTAAAGTTGTAATTTTAAAAAGCAATTTATATTAAACACAGTGAAGCAAGTGGAAATTATATGTAGTGAAGTTATAAGAAAATTTTTGGTTTGACCTGAGGTATAAAAAAATATCATTATTAGCAATTAGGTTGAGTTCAGAAAAATGAGATAAAAAGCAAGTCTTTAAATTAAAAAGCAAAATTAAGAATTTTGTTTTAATTTTATTTTTTACTACAGTCCGCAAAAGAACCAAAGCATACAAACTGAAAATCTATTTTATCCTTGTTAGTAAAGGGTGTTTTTTTTATACAGGTGTAGAACTTTAATTTGGCAGCACTTTTTTAACTGGCTGCCATTTGATTTCAAGTGATTTATGTTTAGTTTGGTTTGGCATTTCAACATGAATAGACTGACGCTTGAACAACGCTTTCAAATTGTGCAAATTTATTTTGAAAATCATAGTTCTGTTCGAAATACGTATCGTGCACGACGTCCATTATACGGTCAATATGAATAGACTGACGCCTGAACAACGCTTTCAAATTGTGCAAATTTATTTTGAAAATCATAGTTCTGTTCGAAATACGTATCGTGCACGACGTCCATTTTACGGTCAATATAATCGTCCATCAGAGCAATTAATTCGATTAACTTTGGAACGTTTTCGCACCACGTTTACTCTAAATGATAATATGCATTCACAGAGACTTCGCACAGTGCGTACAGAAGAAGTCATTGCTGCTGTAGAGCGTAGCGTATAGGAAGACCCCAATCAGTCTATCCGTCAATCATTCTATCCGGCAATAGTGACTTTTTCGTTCATCAATTGAAGAACCATGATGTGCAGGAGCTGTGGTTTTACAATTGATTTATTGAAGGAAACGTTTGGTAACCGCATAGTTTTACGTTTCGGACCCTTCGGATATGTTAAGTCGCTAATCTACGCCGATAAGACCGAATCGATTGACCACTTGGAGGACAACATTCGCTGCGTTAGTGGCAATATACGGCCACAAATGTTGGAAAAAGTCATAGAAAATTGGACCTCCAGATTAGACTACTTCCGAGCCAGCCATGGCGGCCATATGCCAGAAGTCATATTTAAATTATATTGCCAAAAGATTATTTTCGAATAAAGTAAATTTCATGTCAATTTAAAAAAATCATCATTGTTTTATTACATTTCAAAGTTCTATACCTCTATAAAAAACACCCTTTAGTATTTACTAATTTGCAAATATTTTATATGTACTGTATATGTATTGATATATAATCAAAATGCTATATTTAAAACATTTTGCATGATGAGTGAAATAATTGTTACTCGTAGATGCGTTTCTTCGTAGAACGAAATTACTAAAGCACACAAATCAAAAATTTATAGAAATTATGACAATTCAATGAAATATCGCTTAAAAAAAAATTTTTTCTACATATTTCTCAAAATTAATTTAATTTGATCTATTTTAAAAGCACCTAATTTTTTGAATTACCAACGTTATGCCAACGGTGGTAAGTTCGCTTAAACCAACACTTGCTCACTGTGATCATTAATTATTAATCCCACGTTCTGTAAATGCATAACCGACCGTCGCCAACGCTTTGCCAACACTGTGCCGATTGTATTTTTCTGCCTGGGTTAGGTATTCAATAGAAAAAAATGGATAAGATAAGCTCATCTACACAAAAAACATGCCATAACGTTTATGGACAATAGTAGTACTCTACGATGAAAAAAAATTTAAAGTCTTCCGCTTTAACCCTTTACTGCATGAAACTCCAGATATGAATTTAAGTTGTAAATTTTGAGAGTATATGGAAAATATGTGAACAAAGCTTTTTCCTTTCTGACATAATACATTATACTTCTTGATATTATACTTCTGCATATGATTTTCATAAAGTTTTTAAAAACGGATGTCTACTATATTTTCCAATGATTTTTGGCACTGGAATGTTACTGTTTATATTGTTAAACTAAAATTTTTCTATAAAAAAATAATACTTATAAATTTCAAATTTATATCCCATATGGTACTGAGACTACCTCTGACAAAGGATATGAACCCATGCGTCTTATTTTTTAAGTACATGTAACAAATAAGCCGCCTATTCTTGCACTGAACTTCAGCATATACAAAGAAGAAAATTTGAAAAAGTGGACAACGACTTTTTTTTGCGATTTACACGGTATAATGCAACCACTAAATACCATGTTCCTCACTTTTGCGTTTTGGCTCGGTCTTTAAAGGAGTGATTTCTCCCCTTATTGACCTCCTCGTAGAAAATCCACAAAACACAGTCCTAGCGGATGTCTACTAAAGATTAGAAACTCATATCGAAAATGTATAGTTAATCGATTTTGAGGTTTGGACAGGCCTGTAAGGGCGAGAATTTTTCCCTTTCATTACCTTCCCGTGGGATAATAAAAAAATCTCATCCGAGCGGATGTCTTGTCGGTATTATTACCCATACACCAAATATCAATTTCCTCGATTTTGCGGTTTGGACAGTCCTCTAAAGCAGCAAATTACCCACTTTTTACCTTTATCTGTAGAAATTACCCAAATTCGGTCATAGCAAAGTTCTACTAGGGATAACGATCAACTCTGAAGTTGCCAACTTCAGCGGCTTGGTCAGCCACCCAAGGGTTTATTTTTCCCCTGTACGCTAGATTAGAAAACACAAACAAAATTTCAATTTTCTCTCGTAAGCGATTTGGCCAGTACTTCTAGGAGAAGACTTATTACATTTTAACTCATATTTTACAACGTTTCAATATATATTAGTGGGTTAGATAATAATCTAAGGATCATATGCTTTACATATGTAATTATTATCCAAAAGAGTTTGTGAATGACATAAAATGGAAGACTTTTCCTCTTTTTCCACTTCCCGTAAACTTTTCAAAAAATCCCGTCTTACGTGATATTGGAGGCAAATTAAAAAATATTCGTTAAGAAACATACCTGGCCAATACAATTTTCAATTTGAAAATATGAGTTTGAAGTTTCTCAGAAACGTTTTTAATTGAGAACTTTTCTATACTTATAGATTAAAAAATTATTTTGAAATACCTACTTCTTCGAAATGTAAAGCTATAAATATTTTTTTTTTGGCATCAGAGTTTTTAGCCTCTGATGCCAAATAAAGCCGACATTTGAATATACTTTACTGACTTTGAGTCTGAAATTCTTAAATAGAGTTTAGGTAGAAATCATACCAAAAACCTTATAGAATAGTGTAAGCATTTTGCGGTTTTAAAAGCTTTTCAAAAGTTGTCAATTAATTTCCATTTACCTCACTGTTTAAGTTTAGAAAAATTTCAAAATCTTAGTTACTCTCTTTATGAAAATTATAATTTGTTTTTAATCTATTATTTTTTTTTCTTACCACCAAAAAAAAATCCTCTAAAAATTTTGATAACATCTTTAGTTTGTAACTATTTCCAACACTTTTTCTACTTTTTTAACATTAATTTAATTTTTCTTATACGTGTATAGAACGAAATTATGCAAAAAGAAAAAAAAAAAAATACTTCATTAGTGAACGTACTTTGAAGAAATGCAATTTGATAAATTTCTATTAAAAGCTTTTTAGCAAAAATTATTGATTATTTTTTTTAGGTAAAGGCAAGTAAGTGCTGTTGTTCTTAAACTATAGATTACTTTAAACAAATTGGTCTGCTTAGTATTGTTTAAAAACATTTTCTTTTAGAGATCGTTAATATTGATAGTGGGAGCATGTTTGTTTTTTATTTTTATGTTTGTTTATGTTTAATTTGTACATAAAATATATAATTTTAAAATTCATAACTCATACAATTGTTAATAGAATCATTGCTAAGGGAAAGAATCATTAGAACTGTTTATTAAATAGAAATACAGGTAAACATAAATTTACCTGAATGTTTACATGTGTAAATACCGTGGTATACAGGGTGTTTCATAGCTATAACATCAATTTTGTTTTCTAATTATTTCTTAAACTACTGAACCGAACTCTTAGGAGTCTTCTTAAGATATGCTCAGATGTGTCTGATTTTTCGATTTATGCAACATAAAAAGTTGTTGATGGTACACACAAAATAATAAAAAACCCATTTCAACCACGAAAACCACCGACTTAATAACTTTAATTGCTGAAATTCTGCCAACAACGAAAACTGCTAGTTCAATTATAAATTGATAGCTCGTTAATTGAGTTATTTTTCAATTAAATAATAACTCATTTGATTAGAATGTGATCAATATCGTATATCTTTCCAAAATTGTTGTTGCCATACCAAATGTTTTGTTGCCATTCCAACTGTTTTTTTTTATAACAGTGTTGCCATACCAAATGTTTTTTATTGCTTGAATTTAATAACATTGAATTTCAACCGGCTTGAAATTCTCATTTAGTTAGCAGATTTATTTATACTTATATGAACAAGTTCACACAGAAATTATTTTTTTTTATTTCTATTGGAACGTAGTATGACAACATTTTTTAGGATTTTTTTTTTTTTTTTGGAAACTTCTTGTTTAAACCATAGGATTTTTTTTTAAATAATTTTTATTTTATTTTTAGCATTTTTTTTTTTTGTTTAAAAATATGATTCCATTTTTATTAAACAAAATGTATCTTAAAAAATGACATTATCAATTGTATGATAATCCTTTGGAATCAATTAATATTCACATTTAAACTAGTGAAATTAAATCATTTAACTTTATGAGATATAAACCGAATGAGTATTAATAAAATCGAATTTAAATGAATTTAAAATATTTATTACTAAACCATAAATATTTTTATAAAAAAAGAAAAATCATTTATAAATATTACAAAAAACAACAACAATATATTTTAAGCAATAGTATAAAAAAATGTCAAGCAAATTCCGAATTTGAGCAAATATTTAATTGATTCAATTAATTTTTAATTGACAGCTTTTCAAATTTTCAACAAATCTATTTAATTGAAAAAAGTAGGGCAATATTTGTTTCTGTGTAAGTGTCGTTGAATATGTTAAATTATGTAGTTGTCCAGTCGTTTTTATAACGTAATTTTAAGAAATTTTTAGAGGCAATAACTTTAGGTAAAAATAATCTGAAATAAAGAAAATTTGTGTTTATTTCATGTGATTGTATATCTTGTCCAGTTTGGGACAAAAACATGGATTTCGGCGATTTTATTCCAAAATCTGTATGTATAGAAAAATGTTCACAAACTCAACCAAATTAAAATCGATATTGTTTTTTTTTCTCAATAATTTTTATTTCTTTTTTTTATTATTTATTAATAATCATATAATTACAAATTATATACTATTACCCTAACCGAGCACTAGCTACTATGGCCTTCTGCGCGTTGTAGCGAGAACAGACCAGTGCCTCTAGTGGGAATCGAACCCACGACTCTCGCACTGATAAGCCAGCATGCTACCAACTAGCCTACCGGGCGCACTTTCTCAATAATTCTTCTTGTTAAATGGAAGACAAATAATTGTGCTAGAAAAAATTAATTCGCTGCGACAAATATAACTTATTAGGTTTTTTTAGGCCAAAACCAATTTGGTCCCTTGGTCTATAAGGGCTTTAATTAGAATAACTGCTTCAAAATCCTTGGTTAATCCGATCATCTTGGAACGTGTTCATGTAATGTTTATCAAAACTGTCTTTATTTTGTTGCTATCGCCGCAAAAAGGCTTTATCTATCGAAGTTTACAGCTAAAATACCTATCCCAAAATTTATTTTTTTTAAATGAGAAATTGTATTATCTAGACTTTTGCTTAACCTTAATTTTTTCAAATATTGTCCGTTTTCTATTTAATATCGATAAAATAAATAGTGTTTGCTGCAGTTTATTGAAGTTAAAGTGCATTAACACTATTTAGAATTATAGTCGTAAAAGCCCTCAATACGTATGATATTTTTACCTATGAAAGTGAAGCTCGAATGACAAATTTCACTGCGTTAACTAAGAAAATTAAGTTTTTTAAACGTATTGTCATGTTATTGTTCTTAAAATATATATTTCACACAGGTTTTTGTATCAGTTTGTTTTATAAAGGCTGTTATAGCTTAAAGAACTTAATAGGATTTGGACGAAAATACCATATTGTGCTATATTTGTCGAGGCGAATAAACTTTTTTCTATCAACTGCTTAATTATCAGTTTTTTTTTTTGTTAATATTAATTAAAAAAGAACATCAAAAATAAATCTGTTAACTTTACGAAATTCTACTTATAATCGCGTTGAATATGTGTAGACTAAAACCAGCAAACAAAAGTATAATATCAAAAAAAATTGCTATATTTACCTGAAATTTAGTAGAATGCAAATAACAGTATATTTTTGAAATCAACTAAAATGTTTGCTAAAAATTGTAGGTGACTGATCTCAGAAGGACAGATTATTCATATATTCTATATATATAAAATTCATTTTGTGTTTTTTTGTTCTCTATACAAACTTGCACTTCTCAACGGATTTTCTTCAAATTTGGCATGAATAATTCTCGGACCTCAACTTAGATTGTAGTATAGTTTTCATCGACAACGCCCACTTCTACGCCTACTTTTGACAAAAAATCTAAAATTAAAATTTTTTTCACCTTTTTCAACTTTTTTCGTTTTCTTCGAATACAAACTTCTAAGAAAGTTTTAACGGATTTCTTTGAAATTACTCACATATATTCTACGTTTCCAAAGGATGGAACTAGTAAAAGTTCCATTACCATAGCCCACTTCAATACCGACTTTTGATCAAAAACGTCAAAATCCAAAAATTCCACTTCTTCTATACAAATAAAACTCATTTTCTGTGTGTTTGTTCTCTATACAAATTTGCAACTCTACGGATTTTCCTCAAATTTGGCATGAATAATCCTCTGACCTCAACTTAGATCGTAGTATAGTAGTAGTAGACCACGCCCACTTCTACGCCTACTTTTGACAAAAATCTAACACTAACATTTTTTTCACCTTTTTCAACTTTTTTCGATTTTTTTTAGAATACAAACTTCTAAAAAAGTAAAGGGTCCGCCAAATAACTTTTTTTTTTTTGAAAATACTATAAAAAAAAAACTACTGAATATTTTCTCAAATTTCTTTTTTTATTTGAAAGTACAATCCTTCCGGTTAATAATGGAAAATAATTTCATTCCATTTCATAATTTTCAATGGCTGCCTCGGCTGGTCATGCAGTAGCCTACACGATCGGTCCAATTTTTAAGCACATTATCGATTGTGTGCAGCTGTATTTCACCAATGGCTTCATGAATATTGTCCTTAAAGCGTCAATTGTCTCTGGCTTGTTGGCGTAACACCTATCTTTGACGGCACCCCACAAATAATAGTCCAACGGTGTCAAATCGCAGCTCCGAGGTGGCCAAACGACATCAGCTCTGCGGCTGATAATGCGATCTTCAAAAACAGGGCGCAAAACATCGAGTGTAGCTTCGGCTGTGTAGCACGTAGCGCCGTCCTCTTGAAACCAAATGTTGCCAATATCCTCCTCTTCAATTTTTGTGAACAAAAATTCGTTCATCATGGCCCGATAACGATCGCCATTGACTGTAACGGCCACTCCTTGCTCACACATTCTGCAACATTACCATGATTTTCAAAGTAATGTCGCAATATTTCCCAGCGTTGTTCAAGCGTATACACAATCATATTCGTTCAGCGGAAGGATAAAACTAATTATCTGTCAAATCAGACATGAGCTAAGTGTTACCATCCACGAAATAAGCCCTAGTTGAAAAAAAAACGTTAGATGGCGGACCCTTTATTTTTTATTCAACAAGGATTTTTGAAAAAAATCAGGTCTCGACTTTAATTTGATTAAATTTTTGTACTTTTGTCTATAAAAACACCACTTGGAATTAAATCGCCGAAAATGCATATTTTTTTGCATAAACTAAACTAAAACTACAATCAAATCAAATAACAAAAAACTTTCTTTAATCCAGATTAGTTTTTATGAAAAATTTTTATCAATTTTAAAAATGTTCTTAAAATGACGTTATAATTATAAAACACTAGACAACTGCATTATTTTAAAATATTCACCAACACTTAACTGCAACAACTTTTAATGCTGCAACAATACAAACATAAAACATAGGCGAGTAAATCTTACGAAGACACCTAAGCGATCGATTCAGTAGTTTAAGAAATAATTAGAAAGCAAAATTGAAATTATGGCTATGAAACGCCCTGTACGTATGAGCAATAACATACGTACCAGTGAACTAAGCCGTCTCAATACAGAAATGCTTAAAATGTTCATGTTAATAATAAGAATTGTACTAATGTGGAAATGTAGAAAAATATGCTTTAGCTTTATTTCATAACTTCAAAATTTTTGTATAAATAATTTAGGTCGGGTACCATATTGCAGTCTTGGGCGACTTCAATTACATTTCATAATCATTCACTTGTGAAATTTTTTAAAATCATTTATAATTTTAGAACTTTCGGCACCCTTATGGGCTCACGCGCTTTCTTGGAAAATTTTCAATTTTGTCAATACCAGACATGGGACATAATACTAATTTTTGTATATGTAATTACTGGCCAATTACTTTTTTATGTATAATTATGTAATCAATTATGAAATTGTGCGCCCCGGTAGGCTAGTTGGTAGCATGCTGGCTTATCAGTGCGGGGGTCGTGGGTTCGATTCCCACCAGAGGCACTGGTCTGTTTTCGCTACAACGAACCGAAGGCCATAGTAGCTAGTACTCGGTTAGGGTAATAGTCAAAGAGGGGCACTTTGCAGTACCAGTAAAATTTCAGTAAAAAAAATTTTACTGGTTACTGCAACGAAATTTTCAGTAACCAGTAATTTTTACTGATTACTGAAAAAAAAATTTAGTAACCAGTAATGTTTACGGATTACTGAAAAAAAATTGCAGTAACCAGTAGTTTTACTGAAAAAAAAAATTGCAGTATCCAGTATTTTTACTGATTAAAAAAAAAAATTCAGTAATTAGTAAATTTGTACCAATTTAGTCATTTTTTTTTTTTTTATTTTTTTATTTTAAAGTTGTATTTTACTTAGATATTTGTATTTTACTTAGGTAAAATACAACTTTAAAATTAAAAAATAAAAAAATGCCTAAATTGGTACAAATTTACTAATTACTGAATTTTTTTTTAATCAGTAAAAATACTGGATACTGCAATTTTTTTCCAGTAATCAGTAAACGTTACTGGTGACTGCAATTTTTTTTTTCAGTAATCAGTAAACGTTACTGGTTACTGAATTTTTTTTTCAGTAATCAGTACCGTTTACTGATTACTGGCAGCCTTAATGCAGTAAAAATATACTGCAGTATGCCCATGTATGGTAATAGTATATAATTTGTAAGTATATGATTATTAATTAAAAAAATAAAAAATATATGTAATTGAGTGTAATTGAGTGTAATTGAGTAATTGCGCTGTAATTAAATACCCAGATGTTGTTACTAATCCTTATGTTTGGTACTAAAATTTTTACAAATTTTCGAATTAAGCGTTTAAGCTCACAAGTGCGAGCGTAGGTCTGATATTATTAATGATATATAAAAATTTGACAAGTCAATGATTGTGAAATGTAATTAAAGTCGCCCAAGTCTACCATATAGATATGTTTTCTCAAATTATTATTACTCACGAAAGTTTTTCATTTCAGAATTTAATTATATTTCAAGCAATGTTAGTGGCTAGTGTTGTGATTACTTAAAGTAACTAAAAGATATAGTTGTTGGGATATTAGAACATCTTCTATATGAGCAATATTTCCATATTTGGAGCAAAATATTTATCTTTGGCAATGTTAGACCATTAACACTTTCATGCATTTGTTGTATGTATAAAACAACACTTTTTGAAAGCAGTTTTCTTATTTCTAACGATAAATTTTGTAAAACGAGGTATTACAATAAAGATTTCAGAGGCCTATACTTCAGTTTTGCTTTCTACCAGAACACAAGTAAAAACATTTTCTGGTATATATTTAAATTTTTACAAAAAATATAGCTTCCCTAAAAAAGTTCTTTCAATTGCTCTTATTTTAGTTATAAAAGTATTAACACGATCCCTGATTTTTTAATAGTGTTATAGTTTACAACAAAAAGAAAAAAATTGGCCAAAAAAAAAATCGAAAAAAATTTCGCATGAAAAACTTATTTTAAAATGAAACTAGTTTTGTGTCTTTAGTGTCCCAGTATAGACACCGCAATGACATGCCATTAATGTCTATTTCTGTAGTCACCTTCAGCATAAATACGCTCCGTAGCTATAATACGCTAGTGATGTGAAGAAAAAATATGTTTTTTATTGATCATCAATACATTCTATAATACGCGTTCGACGCACGATTTCAGCACTTTTGTTCGTCGCCAACATTGACGCGTTTGACTAGGAAATGCTTGTTTTTTTCTATTAAAACATGAAAATTCTTTAAATTTTTAACTATTTTCGATTAATTGATTTCAAAAAAAAAGTGCACACAAATCAACTCCGGCGGAATAACAAGATAAAGTTTGAATAACAAAATTTGTATCTCTTTGTTTGCTAAGATTTTTGCATTGAGAAAAAAATTATTTATTTTTGCAAAAACACATAAAAATGATTAAATTCTCTTCATTTCATATTAAGTAAATGCAATTCCTAAATTTGAAGATAAATATTGGACAGAATCAATAATGTAGTAAAAAGATATAAGCAAATAAGCAAACGGACGCGACAAATTACTTCTATATGTGTCACGTCCGTTTCTCGCTGATATTTGCTTATATCTTTTTATTACATTATTGATTCTGCTCAATGTTTATCCTCAAATTTAGTACTCTTCCTTGCTTCAATACACTGAGGATATATACCGCATCTTTATATTCCTTTATTGTTTTTGGCTCAACTAAAAGTGTACGAATGTCGCGTCCGTAGCCCAGGAATTGGCCATATGCGAAAACAATTTAATTGCAATATAATCAATAAATTAACATTTTTTAATGTTTCTTGTGCTTTTTCTGCTCTGATAATAGTCCAACGGTGTCAAATCGCAGCTCCGAGGTGGCCAAACGACATCAGCTCTGCGGCTGATAATGCGATCTTCAAAAACAGGGTGCAAAACATCGAGTGTAGCTTCGGCTGTGTGGCACGTAGCGCCGTCCTGTTGAAACCAAATGTTGCCAATATCCTCCTCTTCAATTTTTGTGAACAAAAATTCGTTCAACATGGCCCGATAACGATCGCCAATTTCTGCCACAGCAGCAATATTCTCGGGTGTACGCACTGTTTTTGGCTTTTCACGCTTTGGTTTGTCGATGAGGATGCCAGTTTCTTTCACTTTTTTTACAAGTTAACGAACATACGGAGCTGACGGTGCATCTCTTCTTCCAAAATCCGTACGCAATTTTCGCACACATTCTGCAACATTACCATGATTTTCAAAGTAATGTCGCAATATTTCCCAGCGTTGTTCAAGCGTATACATAACCATATTCGTTCAGCGGAAGGATAAAACTAATTATCTGTCAAATCAGTGTTACCATTCACGAAATAAGCACTAGTTGAAAAAAAAAGTTAGATGGCGGACCCTTTATTAGGCACAACAGAACGTATGATAAATATAATTTTGGCCACACGTACTAAAGTTCTTATCGATTATCGATTATATATATAAAACAACTATTCAAATAATTATTGAATATTTTAGGCAATTCAACGAATATTGTCTCCGAAACTAAGCCGATTCACACTCTGATACTATAGGAAAAAGTTTGAACTGCCTTTAGAAAAAAAACTGCCCTTAATGCAGACGGTAAATAAAAACTTCGAAATCATGGATCCTACGAAATCTGTTAAATAAAATTTTTTTTAGGTTCAAAATGTTTGTCTATATATTCATTTCAAATCATTAATTTCGTTTAGCTTTTGGTTTTGTTAATTGTTTTGCGTAATTATTGATTAAAAATTTAAAAAAAAAAAGAAACAAATCTCTATTGGTTAAAATTTCGTTCTATATTGTTATATTGAAAGCTAATTTGTTTATACTAATTTCAATTATTTTAGTTTTGGTTTTACTAACTCTACTCTCAAAACTGTTGTTTTATAATTATTTTTAGTTTGGTTTTATAACTGTAAAAATTTCAATTAATTTACCAACGTTTTACTAACAAAAAACTATAAATACTAATTTGCTGTTGTTGTTAATTTTGTTTACTAATTAAACAGAGTTTAAATTAAATTGAAAGTAAAAAAAAAAAAAAAAAACGAAATCAAATTGTATTGCAAACATACTACTACTTAAATTTTAGATAACATTTACTATACCATTAACATGTATAGTAACAATTAATGTCAATGGATTTAAAAAAAAAAACACAAAAGAAAAATCAATTTTATATATTTTCTAAATATTTTTTTAGCAACACTACATGAGTTGGAGCCGCTGGTTAGCGATGCTGAAGATAGAAAACCAATTGAAAAGTATGCAAATACACAAGTTAATTTTTAGTTTTTCTTTATTCAAGATATTTTTTCTTTTTTAGTATTTTTTAATTTAATGTAGAGTAAAAAAGTGAAAAATGTGTCAAAAGAAGGAAATTGTTCAACTGAATACTAAATCAAACTACTAGGGCGTATAATTTATATTGAATTATGCATTGTTAGAATAACACTCATACGCGCAGTGGTTCCAAACACACAAAAAATGGTAATAATTATTGATCTACTACATTACTGGTCTAATTGGGAAACAGTGGTAACAAAAATTGTAAAGGGAAACTTAGACTTTGGAGAAAACTGTTCTTATGGTCACCATGTTTTAACACAGGGTTTTCACTCAACTTTGACCTTTTTGGGTATATAAAAGCAATATGGGTATATAACTTTTAAAAATGTGCAGCAATTTGACTGCTTTTCGGTTTTTTATAATCTAGGTTATGATAATCTACACTCAAATAAAAAAGTTAGTAAGTCAGTAAAAAATTTTGCTGAATCAGTAAAATTTTAGTCAGGAGGGTGCTTGCAAAAAAATTGCTAATGTCAGCAAAATCATACAAAATTAGTAGATTCAGCAAAAGTTTTGCTAAAACTTAGTGGATTAGAAATTAAAAAACCCTTGCTAAACATTAATAACCTTTTTGCTGAATATTAGTAGACTGAAAAAAACTCAAAAAATTTGTAGAAAATTTTTATTTTAGTTAATTTATTTTGCTGAAAATCATAAAACATATTTTTGTGATTCTTTTTATAATAATTTATCTTTCAACTATTTACATCATTGGTTGTCCAAATGATGTTATCTTTTAAAGGAACGCTAATGCAGCAGAGAATTACAGAAACGAAACGAAAAAATAACAAAATGTAACATATACAACCCTTTTTTTTTGCAATAAGAAAAAGGAAACATAAAAATTTACCTAAAACATAAAAATTTACCCTATGTCTTTCGCTTTAGTCTGTCTACCTGCTGTATATTTGTTATAAATTTGACTCAAATACACGTTTAATCTTTTTTAAATTTATATATTTTATTTTGTCTTTTATTTAATTAATAGACAATTACTTTCACAAGCCGGTGAAAACGCAAAATTTAAGTTGTTTCAATCCACAAAACAGATACAAAGTCTTCCATGGATGATTTCTTTTAAGTGTCTTACTAGAGTTGTACTTTTCAGTATAATTTTCCTCGTCACTACTACATCTGACATCTAATTTATTCTGAGTATAACTTTTAATCTGGTTGTCGTTCACACTATTGATGTGCTAATCAGAACAATTTTTTTTAGCAAAATAAATTAGTAAATCATTAGTAAAATATTAGTAAAACATTAGTTTAAAGCAGTTAAGTGCTGACTAAGTATAACTAAAATTTTAGTTTAAAACATAATTTTAGCAAAAAATTTGCTGAAAAATAGTATACCTGATTTACAAGATGTTTTACTGACTTACTAACTTATTTGTTTGAGTGTAGGTGAAGAAAACTTAAAATAAATTTGACTTTTGATTTCAAAATCTTGATGTTTTACGTTGACTTTTTTTGGATTTTTGTCAATAAGTTTTTCATTATCATAAAATATGTTTGAAACTTCTTTGTGTAATTATTATGACCTTTCTTTACCTCGAATTGTATTTTTTTTTTAAATTTTCTTAAGCCGTTTCGTATGAAAAATTTTTTTGAACTTAAAACTTTGAAATGAATGGAAATGGCATTTTTTTGGTAATATATTTTTTATCAAATATTTTTTTTAAATATCTTTTTACACTTCAATTCGACTTAAGAGTGGAATTTAGAACATTTGTTGATATGTACCCTACCCCTAGCAATGGTCGAAAACTACAAATTTTGGAACGAAATTTTATGTTTATGAATGTGACGAAAAACTCACGCCACTTGGATACATTTTTATAATTTTAAACCATAAACAGACATGTTCCTTAGGATTTTCTCCGAGAATTCCCTACGGTCGCTCAAAAACGAAGACGTAATAAAATTTTATGAAAAATATCATATATTCAAAGTATTTTTTTATTTTTTTAAAAAAGGTGCACTTAGATTACACGATATGACATATGAAAAATCAATAAAGATTTGGCCATTAATTTTAATTATATTTCGGTCATGCTGATTTCAATGCAGTTCTAAATTTGTTGATCAATGTTATAGATTTCAAGAAAACTATCATTAAAATTTGGCGGTTTTACATGTAGTTTTTGGCATTTAAAACTTTTCGCAAGTAATCAATCTGCTATTGTTTTGATGGAATTAAATAATAAGACCTGAATTTATATTTATGGCTCATGTACAAAACTTTATAAGTTAACCACTGCTTCACGTTTTATGAAGTTTTTACAGTTTTAGCGAGAACTCCCCGTGTAAATATGGTTGACTATAGAAATTATTTTATCAGAGGCTATATCCGCCTTTACAGTTCTAGTAAACACTGTTTCATAACTTAACCAGTCGCTTAAAAGATCCATGATAATTACCAGTTTTTTGTGTTTTTAACCACTGCACGCAGAGAAAAAATATGGTTGAACATGATTGTGAACTCAGAGTTATCATATTATGATTGTAATTATCATCTGCATGATTCTGATCATATTATGATTATCGAGGACGATATTGTAATTTAGTTTACTACGTAATAATATATTTACTACGATCATATTATGATAGTTGCTCATTGCAAACATAACATGATGCTCTTAAACTATCATAATATGATGCTATTTTCTCTGCGTGTGTGAACATTTCCTAGTTATTGGTACACTTTTTACTTAAATTGTTAATACTTTATTATTTGTAGTTTTAGTTTAACTTTCGATAACCATTGTAAATAATATTTTTCTAAAAATTCCAAGATATCATCATCACTTTTTCTAAATCAATATGCACCCTACATCAAGATTCCTAAACGAAAGTTTTATGTATCGATAAATTTAATTAATTTTCTTTTCTTTTAACTTTTCACTTTCTTTTTTATTTGAAACAAATAAAAAAAAAAATCCACTACTGGTTTGGTATGGTTTTTTTTTGAAAAACTCATCTACAAAAACCCAAAAACTTGCAAAACAAAATGGATGCTTGCTCTTATGCCTTTGATGCTTTTGAAAACCAAAAAAAAAAAAATGCTTTTTTTTACAAAAATCCTTATCATCTTAAAACAATTAAATAAAACATCAAAAATGATGCCATTACAAACACCACTACCTCCTTTCCCTACAAATATAACAAAAATGGCTTGCATTTTCTTGCACTTGGCTTAAAAAAAAAAAACAACCAAAAACAATATTGTTTGAAAACGTTTGTAAAAATATTTATTTGCACTTATAAACCAAATCTTAGACAAGTAACTATACAGGAGAGAAAGGTTACTGCCAGACCCTTCTCTCAACTGATTGATCAAGAAAGAGCCAATCACTTTATAACGAAGAAGGAAAATTTCGGTTTCGATGATATGACCGAAGTGGACAATAAGCAACAACATGCAAAAGTACTACAACAACAGGGTGAAATTATAATGAATGGCTCGGCACCACCCCATTCGAAACCTAATTTGGATTTATGGTTTAAAGAGGTAGTAGAATTGCGCAAAAAAGCCGGCGAATATAAGGTCGGTTTAAATAAATTAACAAAATAAATTTCAATTAATGTATTATAACTTTTTTGTTGTTTTATTTTTTTTTTTCTTGTAAAGAGCCGTGGTTGGGGTAGAGAAATTGATCCTGAATTGTACAAGAAGCAGAAGGATCTCTGGGATCAGGTCTCAAAACGTAGTTCTTTATCTTCATTATGTTTGGCTTCTACTTTGCCTAGGTAAGTTATCATTTCATTTTTCACAACTTAAGATAAATACACTGAGAATAATCCATACATAAACATGCGAAAAAAATGTCAAAGTAAAAAAAAAAAACTTTTAAAAAATTTGTGAATTTTACATAATATTTCGTAGGTTTCTAGTTTTGTTAGTATTTTAAGCATGAATTATTATGAGTTTAAGAACTATTTAAACACCATTTTTTTTAATGGAGTGTGGCCATTAGGGCGGGTAGATTTAAAAATCGCTCAACGTTCAAGGAAAATCGTATTCTAGGGATCAAAATAAGAAACTTTGCCGAAGGAACCATAACTCTAAAACAAATTCTGATGTCCGACTTTTGACCCAAAGGGTCAAATTTTGATATTTCAGAAAGTAGGAGGAATCTCTCCAAGATTATTGGAGCTGCTTCTTCTCCGGGAGACGCGCTAGCAGATTAATGCATAATTCATCATTCTAGGTGACCGTTAAGGGGTTGCAATTTAAGTTGAAAGAGGGCCTTTTTAGCCGTGTTTTTATAGCAAAATGTACAAATCTCGGGATAGAGATATTTCAGAAAGTAGGAGGAGTCTTTCCAAGATTAGGGTCTATATTTCTTCTCCGGAAGACGCTCTAGCAGATGAATGTATAAATTATATTCGATTGGGGCACTCTAAATGGGTCAAAGTGAAATTTTTCAAAATTTCACCCTACGGGTCAAAAGTCGGGACATCAGAATTCGTTTTAGAGGTATGGTTCCTTCGGCAAAGTTTCTTATTTTGATCCCTAGAATACGATTTTCCTTGAACATTGAGCGATTTTTTTGCCTCCATACAAATCGACCCGGCCTAGTGGTCATAGTTATACAACTTTTAGAAAAAATTACTTGTTTTTCTATTTTAATGTGAGAATTTAGCTGTTTTCTTCCAATAAACAAAAAATTTTGAGAGAGAGGCTCAGAAGATGAAGGGAGCCGGAGTTTGGGGCCTATTGGGCCAGATCGCGTGGGCAGCGACAGGCGAGGCTGTTTATATTACCCTCTGGGGAGAGGTCGCGGAAACTCTTGTCTATGACAAGGGGCGAACTAAGGACCGTGACGGGTTACCACACGGGACACTGTGGCCTTAGGTATCAATTGTACAAGATGGGACGATCCTCTACGGATACGTGCAGGTTTTGTGAATTGGAAGCCGAGACCTCAGAGCATGTTCTCTGCAAATGTCCAAGGCTCTCCGACAGGAGGGTGCGTTATTTTGGTGGTCGAATAGTGACGCCATCGGACGTTTGGAACTGTTTACCTGGTAGGATAGTTGGCTTCGTAGGGAGCCTGAACCTATAGGGTGTATTTGCTGGCAGCACAAAATACCAACTTCTGGTCGCGGTGCATAGTGCCACTCTAGTCTAATCTAATCTAAGGTTGGGCAGCGAAAAAAAAACGTTTTTTGCTCTTCACTGTTGTGGTTTATATTGATTTCTAGTCGGTTTAGAGGTAATATTTTTGTTTGTAGCCATCCGGTCAAGATTTTATGAAGTGATTTCAAATTGATTTGGTAAAACCGACAACAAATTTTATACTTTATTGCATTTTGAAAATTTTCCATTTAAATGGATTTTTTTTATAATTTTTTTTTAAATATAATTTTTGTTTTTATTTCAGACCAATTACTAAAGAAGAAAAAGAAGAAGAGAACAATAAGAAGACAGCTCCAATTTTAAAAACTTACAAACCTAGAGTTCCTGGACAGGCTTACTTTTTGGAAAATTTAACTAAAGATGAATTAAATGCACTGCCAGCGCGATTCAGTCACATACGTCATCATTTGGAACGTACAACCGGACCAGGTTAATTTTATCTTCTATAATTTTTAAAATAACAAATCAATAAAATATTAATTTTCTATTTCCAGATGTTGAAGAAGGTGCTTTACTACCTTCACCCACACGGGAAAAATTAATGCCAGCTATAACTAAACGTGAATCAGAATCACAAAGAGGTAGTCCTAAGAAAACCGCCGCCTCACGTCATGGCTCACCACAAAAGGGTAGTCCCCAGAAGGGTAGCCCCAAAAAAGTTCTTAAATGTAAGTATTAATTTTATATATATTAAATTCTACACCAAATTGTTTTTTTTTTCAAAATTTTACTACACTTAAAAAACAGCAATGAATAAATTCTTAATTTTGGGGAAAACCTTTAGTATACACAGATTCACTTTTTTTTTTGGCACTTTAAGGGTATTTTTTTTTTGGAAATCGCAATTTTTTTCTTAACACTTACAAACACTCAGTTTTGTTCGACAACAAATACGTTGTTAAAATATTCTTTTAAATTTTCAATAATTTCTTATAATTTATGTTAATATTTGTATAATTTTTGCCAAACACGTTTGTCTTGCTCTATTTATTTGAGAGTGAAAAAAATATGTTGGTTTTAATTTTGCTTGTTTATTTGCAAGTTTTTTTCTTTTAAGTTACTTTAGCAAGTTTTTCTGTTTCAAGCGTTTTTGAGTGCAGTTTTATGCAAGTTTTATTTGTTATATAAGGAAAAGTTTATGTTTTTTTGTTTGTACATTTTTAAGGAGAGCTAACCTAATTTAAAGGTAAATGAAAAAGTTTTAGATGAATAATTTTTTTTCATAAATATTGGAGAGTTTGTATCCTTTATTTTTCTCTTTGGTCTTTCCTAGAGAAAACTACAAATTAAAGTAAAATAAAGTCTAGCCAATGCTAGAATATTTTCACTGATTACACATGTCTACAAGATTATTACACAGATTTCTGCAAAAAAAAAAATTGTTTTGGCTCTCAAACACAAATCTAAAGTCAAAAATTTTTATCCGACTTTTGAGTATTTTTTTTAACTTCTGACTTAAGGAACATTTTTTATGTATGACCCCAAAAATCTAGAAAATTACCTTACGTGGTGGAGATAAAAGTGAAAAGTCTCCCTCTGGACGGCCTTTTGGATAGAATCCAGAAATTTAAAATATGTGTTCCGAGTAGTATGGGTAGTTTCCTTGATAAGAAACGTTTTGTTATTTTCGTCAGAAGCGTGGCCATTAACGGTCTTCGCCAACCACTTTACCTTTAACACAACCTGAAATATTAAATATGCATTCCCATGAGCATGGGTTTATACACTGAAAAGGTGCTTTTACATTACTCGCCAGGAACGTGGTTAAGGGAGGACATTACATTAGCGGCAGAGAAAACAGACCTTTTTTTTAAAATTCTTAACTCAGTCAACAACAAACATTTTTCCAAAATTTAGTATTGTAGAGAATTGAACAAATTACAAGAAAAAAGTCAAAAAAATATATTTTTCACTACAACATGGTTTTATAGAGCTCCAAACTGGCGGCAGAGAAAAAAACGGGGCCTTGTAGTTGCTGCGCTGGGAGTCGCAAAAATTGTCTTAACAAAATTGGTTATCGTATGACACGAGCTTTTTTTTAAATTTTTCTTCAATTTTTGGTGATGTTACAAATGTTAAAAATTTAAAAAAAAGCTCGTGTCATACGATTGCGAATCAAGTTTAAAAAAATACAAAAAAAAAAAAATTTCGTCAAAAAATGAACCCGCTAGTGCCGCAACCAGTACGAAAAACATGGTTTCGAGATAAACGCGTTCAAAGTTTGTGAACAAAAAAAAAAAAGGTTACCTTCAATCTGCCATGCCTGCTTCGTACTGTGTGCCTTCGTTATATTGTGTTGTGCTGTTTCTTAAAGTTTTTCGCAATCGTTTAGCAATTCGGGCTTCTTTTGAAGCTTCATACGCCTTCACTCTGTCGCATTTCAAACGATTTGCATCATTTCGTTAGCAAAAATTTAATGCTGTACCAATAGTTGAAACATTTGCAAATATCTATAAGCGCCGTCATTGTAAGTAGACACTTCCATGCAGCTTGCAATATTAACAATTCTGTTGCTGCCTGGAATACACTTAGGTGTAATGAGCTAAATTTTTGCATTCAAACTTTCATTGGAGTTTTGCGTGAATCCACCCAAGCACTTGTTTAGCAATTCATCGTTACTCAACGCCGTGTAAACTGGTTTGATTACCTTTTGCACTATTTCATGAAGTGGTGGTTTATGGAGAACAGTTGATCCTTCTGCCAATAACACCAACTGTCACTACCTGTACGGCAAAACATATGTAAAACAAGTATATACCAGCTGCCGTACGTAGGTAGCGCGAAAATTAAAAATGCGCTCTCACTAATCCGGCTGTAACTTTTGAACCCGTATTAATTTTTCCATGAAATTTTTTTCTTAGAATCTTAAGAATATTTACTAAAATACAAAATTATAAAAAAGTCGATTTAAAAAAAAGTCCAATGTCCCCCTTTAAATAGGGCACCCCCTTGATAGATGAAAATAATACCTCCTAACTGCTAAAATTCACAAATTTTTATATATGTTTAATGAAGTGGGGACTAGTTCACAGAATATATATATTTTTGGAGGTTTGATAAAAACGTAGTAAATGGAGTCTGAAATGAAAATATATAGGTTTATCGTGTTTGGCGCTGTCGCTATTGACAGTAAGGTGTTTTTACAAAAAAGTCGTTAAAAACACGAATTTTGCTAAATTTGACATGCAATTTAACCTTATATGTCTGCTATATTGAAATAAAATTGCCTGGAGATTTGTATTTATTTGTAATTTTGAAAATAAAATATAGCGTTTTGTATGCAGTGCTTTTTTGACAACGACAAAGCCAACCGCAATCTGGCACATTGTCTTCTTTTTATTGAAATAGTAAAAGCTGTTAATATTCTAGTACACTAAAAGGAAAAGCTTGATCATATCTATGAAACGATCATCAATTTAAGTCCAATCTAACTTTTCATAGTATTTAGAAAACATTTCATAACAAGCAATTTAATTTAAACCATTATTTATGAAATGTTTCAGTATATATATGAATCGATATTTTGTATTATTTTTCTGTAGAAAAAATACATAAAGAAATATAATTCATGTTGTTTATGAAATGTTTAATAAATATTGATGAAATTTTTACACTTTACAAATATTGATCAAACTTATTTCTGTTTTTCTCTGGGAGTACGAAATTGTAATTAAAAAATATAAAGGGTCAAAAGGAGGAAGTCTTTCCTTGATGGCCTAACCAAATAGCTGTAGCAAGCATAGATTCCAGCTTTGAAGAGAGGTATCCCGCCCCGGATCCCCAGATCTAAACGAACCTTTTAGTGTAGGTATGTTTAGAGAATAAACGCTGAAAGTACGCGTATTTTTTTTTTAGCTGTCCAATCGCATGTGTAGTCGGTAATAACAATAAGTGCAGTCAAAAATTACCCCATTTTATATTATTTTGCTTTATATAAAATAACTATAGACAAATTTGGTATAAAATTAAAGCTTTTTTGAAGACATATTCAATTTTGTATAAATTATGGCTAATAGGGAATTTATACTTTTCTGTTGGGAGAAGTATTCCCCTTTTCATATGAGATGGGATTATTGGAAGTTCTATCGGTAAGAAATCGGAAAGATATCCTTTTCTGCGACCTGGCAAAATCTATATTCCAAGGAACTTACAATTTGGTACATATTTAAAATCCTAATCCCGTCTAAACATCAGCTTAAGCCAAATTTTGAGAAATTTCTTCAGAGAGACTCCCGCCCCTTTGGCGGACTGCCTAAATCTTTTTGGTTTGAAATTTAAAATTTGTAATTTATGTTTCTGCAAGTATGATCTAACTCATTAATATGATACTTTTTGAAATTCTGGCCCCGAATGTGTACATATGTTACTTAAAAGGTGGAAATTTTGCAGACCGGCCAAATCGAATGTTAAGTTTAGTATATTGGTACCTAATCTCGCCTAGACATCTGCATTAGAACGTTTCAGCATATATACTTTTTTTGAAATTTGCAATTTTTGAAGCGGACTATAAAAGCTGATGGCCGAAAAGATTTTTTAAGAATTTTTTCAGACTTTGCAAAGCCTACTAAAAACAATTATTCACGGTAAACGTTATTAACTTAAGGGTCATTCGAATGACCTTCATGTAAAAAGTCAGAATTTTCCAAAATCAAACATCAGTGAAATGTATTAAATAGGTTTTTAAAATGCGTTTCATTTCATACACACTTCAGTTATCACAAAATTTATATACTTTTCGTAAAATTTCATATCAAATAGGAGAAAAAAAGATAATTATTTTTGTGAAAGGCGTGGTAGAGAAGAATGGGTGTATTTTCTAAAAATCATAACTGCATTGTAAATTTTCAATTTTCTGAATCAGACTGCGCAGTTTCTGGTATTGAACCTTCGTCAGTGACCCTGTTTTTTTTGAATAATGTAATATTTGTTATGTTTTTTTATTTGTTCGATTGCGTCTATATGAAATTTTCTATGCAACCAATGACCGTGGTATAGATAAACTGATTTATAATGCCACATGCACTCGCACTACACGTTAGACAGAGGGCTTTAGCCCTCTGATCAGGTCGAGTTTTGTTGTGGTTTAAACAATACACGGTGTTTTTGTTCTTGCATACATAATCTCAGAAGTACAACTCCAACAACACAACAGTTCTATTTTTAGAAACTTACATCTCTCTAATGTTCACTGTTTTCCCATATGTTGTAAGTGATGCCACATCTATGATATATTCTTTGTATATTCGGTAGATGCAACAATTGCAATAATTATTTTTTTTATAATATTTTCGTAAAGTGACCATAATCATGTTGGCATCGGTTTCAAACAAATTTGTATGTGACTTCCATACATTGCCTATTTCTGAAGTTATTGAGGTTTGAATATGAAACTTCTTAATTTTTACTTTTAGGTCATCAGAGTGACCTAGACTTATAATTTGTACCCCGATTAATTTTTGTTAGTAGGCTTGAACTCTTGAGTAGTGATTTATTTTGCTTCGTGAAAACAAAGCTCAAGATAAAAAAATATATATTTTTTGTGTGTTATAAACTCTCTTTTTTTGCACAAAATCCATTTCAGAGACCCCGTATCCTCCTTTTAAAAATCTGAAAAAAACTTAAAAGTCTTTTGGGCAGAAAGCCTTCACATTCCACTTCAAATGTTGCAAAAATCCAAAAACGGTATAAACCTTGAAACGCATAAATCGACATAGATGGTCTTTTTCGAAAATCATCCAGGGAGCGACTTAAAGACTAAAACTCTGAACCTTAAAAGACTACCAATGTTAAATACAATAATTTTAAGGATAAAATGTACAATTACGAAATGCTTCTCAGTCTTTTTAATGTACTTCTTTTTTTATACGACTCAAATGATACCCGGATAGCAACAACCGGGAGAAAATCTTTCAAAATTCACTATTTCTTGATATTTAAAAAAAAAGATTTGTCTGTAGAATATCTTGTGTTTGGTTTATAATTTTGTGCAAATAAAATTGTAATTTTTAAACAAAATTGGAAACATTAAACAACCAACAAAAATTATTTTTATCAATGTTAAGTTTTCTTTGATCTTTTTTTATTTAATTCTTCTTATCCTAAACGAGCTAATGATCCTTTCTTTTTAAATTATAATTATTTATTTCCAATATTTCGTCTCCACATTGGGTGACTTCTTCAGGGAAAAACTATTATAATTTGATTAATAATATTAATTATTGTTAAAACAAAATTACGATTGTCATTATCTGACGGTTGCAAAACACTTTCTAACATAAAATTTGAATAAACTTGCTTAACGGCGACTCAATCTCTAACCTACACTTGGTATCCAACTATTGTATGTGAATAAAGCGCATCATAAAACGTGATAATTACTTGTGAAAAAGAGATAGGATTAAGAAGAAAAAGCATTCTAGTTGAGAAATGAATTGTGCATTGGTATTAGCTAATTCTGTCTCTTCTGATCAAAACAATACTTGTGTGTACGTAGTGTGACCAAACTCCAATTTAGTCGCAGTCAACGCTGTGTCGACCGTGGCTCAACTGGTTAAGAGGTGAGATTACGATGCATAGCTTTGATGCTAAGACTGTGAGTTCAAATCACAGTACGACACCAAAAAATAAAAAAAAAAAAAGTTTTTCATATAGAGCAAAATTAACAATATAAAATACTTTGTTCAATTGACAGATAAATTAACCACTGACGAGTCCCAGGAGGGGGACGAAACTGCGGCAGTCTGGTGTATCCCTTGTGTCCGTAAAATTTTTCAATAAAAATGTTTTCTTCTTCTTCTTCCTGTAAAGAGACTAACTAAAAAAATTTTTATAGTTTGATTAATAAAATTGATTATTTACCTTTTTGAATTGTCAGGTTTGAGATCATAATTAATTTTTTTACAAATAGAAAACGCTAATTTTCATCTGCTCTTATATTTATTAACAATTAGTGTTTTCTATTTGTATAACATTTAATTATGATATCAAACCTAACAATTCAAAATGAAATGCAACTCTAAAAAAGATCAACAATATATGCAAAATTTTCAAAATTAATTATTGTAAAACAAAATTTTATCAACCAAATTATAATAATGGTTCCCTGAAGCAGTCACCCAATGTGGATACGAAATATTGGAAGCAAATAATTATAATTAAAGATCGCTCGTTTAGAATAAGAATAATTAAATAATTTTTATCACTTTAAAAATTTAGTATAAAATATTTTCCTTGTTGGCTAGGAATCCTTAGCGTAGAATACATATATATCAAACTATTTGACATTTGCTGAAAGAGGATATAAAGAAGTTTGGTTTAAATGTAATCTGTGGACGTTAGTGCAAAAAAAAAAACAATTTACGTAGTATAACAGATTTAAATGCGAGTGTATGATGAAATTCTGAAATTAGCCATTTTTTTCAGTATTTTTGTATGAAAATTCCAAAATTGTCATCAGGTTTAGTTAAAAATATTAAAAAGTATATTTACATGTTTACCAAATTGTATGTAGATACTTTCTTTCAGATTTGAAGTTTTTATATTTTTGAAATAAGGCCGGTTTTTAGATAAGTTTTGGCCGATTAAAAACTCGGAACTAATTTTGAATCTTTTAAAAAAATTTTATTTTTTCAAATTCTACACAAAAAAAAACGTATTAAACTGTTCAAATTTCCAGTATTTTGCAAAATTCGGTTAAATATTAAAAAATATTTTTTTCAAAAGTTTTTTCATATTTTTGTCTGCCTCTTAATGAGAAAAAAATACTATTAGTTTGGTATTGCTGCTATATCACGAGATCCATTATACATCACAAATAGAATTGACAGAGTGTCTTCAAATTTGATTAATTTTTTGTACCCACATACTCCATGGAGCCCATAACACATCCCCATATTCAGTTTTAAAATTTTGACTAAAAAATCAAAAAGTCGTATGTTATTTAGAAGAGCTCTTTATTCGAAAGTTGTTATCGGATTTCTCTGATTCAAAAAGCAATCGATTTATATGGTTATTCTTTTTCACACTTTTGCAATAAAAAATATTTATGAAAAAAAAAATGCATTTATGCAAATGCAATTTTTTAATTCTTTTTAGAAATTGTTCTTCCTCTTCTAAATTTTTTTGAACATGGATAAATCGAAAATTTAACGTTTATTTTTTTTTAAATTTTCTCGATTTTTTTGATACGAAAAATATTATTATTCCATAAAAAAAATTAAATTTTTTGTATAATTTTTAATTTTAAAGTTTTAAACTTACAATACATTCCTTATAAACAAAACAGTAATTTCTTTAAGATGATCTATCCAAACAATGCATTTTTTATGCAAATGCAGTTTTTTGATACGTTTGTATAAAAAATTGCATCAAAAATAATTCTTTAAGACAAATCAACTTAAATAAATCGAGTTTTTATTTCACCTTCTGCAATTGTAATTCAGAAAATATCAATTGAAATTCAGAAATTCAATTTGAAATTCAGAATTTTCAATTGAAACTTAGAATTTCCATTTCAAATTTAGAAAATATCAATTGAAATTCAGAAAATATAAATTGAAATTTATAAAATATCACTTGAAATTCAGAATACATCAATTGAAATTCAGAAAACTTTCATTTCAATTTCATTTAATATTTTCTGAATTTAAATTAATATTTTCTGAATTTTAATTGACATTTTCTGAATATCAGTTTATTATTTCTAAATATCCATTGATGTATTCTGAATTTCAATTGATATGTTTTTTTGAATTTCAACTAGTATTTTCTGAATTCTGAATGATATTTTCTTAATTTCAATTGATATTTTTTTTTATTGCATTATTGTGACAATGAAAATGAAAATTATTCAAGTTCGCTGCCATACTCTATATTTCTTTATTAGTATATTGTCCTAACAAATAATCTATAGAGTTTTTTTGTTTTCAAATTTATTATTTGACCCTTTCAGGAATGTGTTGATAGATCTCTTTCGGGAATTTTCTACGTTCCCATTATCAGAACACGTTTTGAAAGAGGTAACAATTCCATGCCAAACATCAAACATTCATATAAACTAGTTTACTCACTACATAAGAACTAATATATGAGCTCGAAGTTAAAGATTATCACCATTGATCAAAAAATAAATTGAAATCAAAAATAAATATGTACACAAGTACATCAATTCATAATTTTTTTTTCTGAGGATTAGATTAGATCAGAAGGATTAGATTAGATCAGAATGCACACTACATATTCAAGCTACCTATACAGCCAATTATCCTATTAGGCAAAATGTTCGCGATGTCGGAAGGCGAAATGAAGCGATCACCTAGAATCCTAAGTCTCCTGTCACAAAGCCTGGGACATTCGCAGAGAACATGCTCCGAGGTCTCAGACACCATCTCACAAAACCTACACATATACGTGTCCGATTGACCCTTCCTGTGCAGATGGTATCTGAGATTACAGTGTCCAGTTAAGTACGACGCCAGGGTCCTCAAACCCCCCTTTCAAGCGAGAAGAGTCGCCTCGACCCCCTACTGGAAAAAGAGATCAATCTCTTAGCCTGGCGCTGACCAGGAGAGTTTTCCTAGTAACCAGAGAATTCAGACTCTCTCCATGCCCTGAGCCTTTCCCTAACATACCCCGCAGGTATTCCACAGAATGGTTAAGGACCAATAAAGGCCCTTCGGGCCCCGCGGTTGGCAAGACAATCTGCCCTCACGTTGCCCTCATGACCAGGAATCCACCCCAAGGTTAGAGAGTTGCCCCTACCGAGCCTATTGAGAGTCTGAATGCATTCCATGAACAACCCAGACGACACCTTATAAGCCATTAAGGCCCTGACAGCCTGACTGTCAGAATGAATGTAGATGCAAGATCTGAGCGTTCCCCTTCGCAGGAATTCCCCTGCACAGACAAAGATGACCAAAATCTCCGCTTGAAAAATGGACGAATATTTTCCCCTAGGTAAAGCACGCTGGAAGCCTGGTCCAAAGACGGCCGCACCCGTGTTCCCATTCGACTGCTTAGAGCCATCAGTGAACCACAACTGAGAACCATCTTCCGGTTCCCAGGATTGATTGGTCCACATGTCACTGTCAAACAACATCACATCAAAGTATCTATCAAAGATCCACTCCGGTGACACTCTGTCCGCAACCTTAGAAATCGGGTCGGCGATCCTCATGTGACCCCTTAGGTCACCCCCCTCATGCCACCGAATCCACTAAGTCTAGAGGAACCCATACTGGCAACCTCCAGTACAGAAATATGCAATGGCGGGATCCCCAGCATAACCCCCAAGGCATCCATCAGGCAAGTTCCGCCGGCCCCTGTAATGCCAACACACGCAAGACGGTAGATTCTCTTAAGAGCATCCCTTGCCTTACTCTGCTCAACTTTTGGCCGCCATGCAAGGGCATGGCAATAGTATTGAACGACCAGTAGACCATTTGTGGCCTTAGGCCCCATGTTTTTTGAGGAGAATTAATGACTTATCACTCGTCACACTATTTACCTCATAATGTAATAAGTTATAATTATATTGAATAAAAAAAAAAAAAAAATTATTGTGACAAAGAACAATGTTAAAAATTCTTCAAAGTTACATAATTTTGAGATTTTTGGAAATTTTTTAAAAATTAAAACCGAAAAAATCGCGGGTTTTTGAAAAATTAAAAAACTAAATATGGAGATGTGTTATAGGCTCCATAGATAATATATCGCTTATTTACTTCAAGAACGTCACAACTCTTTGGGTTAATGACGCAGAATTATTCGTTATATCACGTATACACACCTCTTGAGAGAAATTATGTCGTTATTTTGAAGTAAATTGAAAGCTTTAAACTCGTTTTCTACAAAATCAAAATTTTTGAGTTATGACGTTATTGAAGTATATGAGTGATATGTTTTTAATACAAAGAAAATCGCAAGCCATTAGGTCAAAAAATGCCAATTTTTGTTGTTGTCTTATTTCGAAGAATGAATGATATACGTTTTATGTGTTATTCTCTATTGAGTTTTAGTGTTTACGATTTTTTGATTTGTTTTTTGAGACATACTTAAAAATCTTTTTCTGAGTTTTTGTGTTCTAACAATTTTTTTCTATGTGCTATCTTCAAACAAATTCAAAACATTCTATTCTGTGACAAAATTTATTAACATAAATCATACTTCAATCATAAAAACATCACAAAGCTTAAACGACTTTTAGTTAGAAACCTTTAAGGAATATAACATAGATTAGAATTAAAAAAGCTAGGATTAATACTGTAACAAAAACGTCTATCTAAATTATGTGTATTTGTTAAAATTAGAAAAAAATATATTTATTTTAATAAATGTCTAAACAAAATTTTTTTTATGTTTACACCTTAGATGAAAATATATGAATACAAAATTTGTTTTTTCATACAAAAACTATCACCACTCTTAGTTTTAAAATTAAGATAATCATTAAAACTCATTAACATTTTAAAAAAATCAAATTTTTTCTTTAAAATTCCAACCCGTTCAAATCAAAAATATTGAACAAATCAAAAAAATATATAAAAAAAAAAACAAAATTGAAAAATTTGATAAACCTGATAAAAAAAAAAATAAAAGCACGCTCACAATCAGTTGGTCCTGAACATGAATCACCTAAACGTCAGTTACGCTCAGCTAGTACAGCTCCCTACAATCGAACGGTTGGCAAGAAAATACCTACACCTACACAAGGAACGACTGAGCGTAAACCCCGACCATGTAAGTAAAATTAAAAAAAAAAAAAAAAAATGTAGCTACGTTTACTTCATACATTTAATAACTAAGATCAATCATGAATCAAATTGTTTAACTATTTTAAAAATCAAGAAAGTTGTAAATTACCTTTTTCTTTAGTTAATTTTAATTTTAGTTTTCAATTTCATTTTAGTTAATTAATAGTTTTTCTAAATTTATAGATCTTCAAAGTAGTTTATTGTGTTCTTATTTTTTAACTTTAGTATGATTTTGTTTAAAAACTTTTAACAAGTAAATATATACTAACCAATTAGCTGTGATCTTTAATTGTGATTCAAAAACGATTTATAATCTATTGTAAATTGTTTTCAATTGAATTTTTATATAAAAATTACTATATTTCCATGTAATGGTGTTGGGTTAATGATACGAATTTGTTTTATTAGTTTAGCATGTTTGTTAATTAGATTTCATTTTCAATACAGAAATTGTTTAGTGATTTTTTTTTTTTTAGAAAAACATTCAAATTGAATTACATCTCAAATAATTGGTGTTTTTAAATGTTAAATAAACATATCTTAACAATTTAACTCATAACTAATTCACATTTATTTTGATTTTCTAAAAACTATACATTCCTTTTAAGTTTTCTGGGATTTTAAGGGTATTTTATATTTTTATTTCGTTTTACTTACCAACGATGTTGACAGCTTCTCGTTGTTTAAATAACTGATTAAATGTTTTAAAATTTACAACTTTATTGTTAAAAGCTTTTTTTTTTTGAACAATATTCGCTTGTGTTAAGTAAAGCTTATTTTATAAGCTTTATAGTGATAACGTTATACATTCTTAGCAATTATTCTCTTTGTGACAGCTATTTGAAGAGAAAGATAAAAAGCTGTTTATAATAAAGGCTTTTCCTGTATACTATTGTAAATCTAAGGGTACTAATGCTTTACTTGAAATTTCATAACTGAAATACAAATTCTCTCTTATTTATTTTAAATTAATTTTAAATTTTTTCTTTTAAATATTAAAGCTTTGTTTTTTGCTAATTACAAAAAATAAATTTAGTTCTACAAAAAAATAAAAAAAAAAAAAAATTAAAATTTTTATTTAATTATTTTTTTTATTGCCCACAACTTTTTCTTTATATATAAAAAAAAAAAATATAGCTACCCTTTCCACTACATTTCATTCCCGTACGAAAAGTAGTTCATTACCCCCTCCTTGTGGTAGGGTTTATGCAAATGCTGCTAACGCTGCTACTGCTGCAAATCAAATGCATTTGTCAACATTACAAGCATCAAGCAAATCACCACAAATGCGTAAAAGTGACAAAGACAAAACCAATGCTGCTAAACCACGTTCAAAATCATCAACTAAATCACCTAATTCATCAAACGATATGACAGCCTCAAAAATATTGGTAAATGGTCATGCTCATGATGATGACATAAATGTTGCTGGTAAAAAGGCAAATTTATTGGCTTTAAATCATTTAGCGGTGCCAGGTCGTGATAAAAAATTGGTAGAATGTGAGTAGAGAAGGTCGTTCAACTAACAAATGATGTTTATGCAAAACAGGAATGATCTAAATATGACTATTCTTTCTTTAATTTATATATTTTTTTTTTTGGTTAACCAAAAATCGCCTAAATAACATAAAACACTTTAATGAATTCTAAAAACAATGTAATGTGCAATATAACTAAAATAATTGTGTTAAAAAATTTATCAAATCTAACTAAATGTTTGTCTAATATTTATATGGTTTATCACAAATATTTGTTAAAGCAAAAAAATTGTTTATTTCCAAAAAAAAAAAAAAAAAAAAAAAAAATCGACCAAAAACCTTAAAACATTTACAATTTTGTTTAATTTCAATCAAAATTTTAAGAAAATTCAATCCAATTGGTGTAGAAAATTAAAAAAAAAAAATCAGATCAATTATTTTATATTCTTTTACATTTCCGTTAATGCTGTAAATGTTGCCAGGTTTAATTAAATTATTTAAAAATTTTAAAAATTATAAATTATATAATTTTTTTTTTTTAAATAGCGCCTTCAATGTTTGTGTAAATTTGTTTTCGTAGTCTTTCTTACTCTCTTCTAATCCAGAATTGTACATAATTAAGTGTTCTTTAAAGTAGACCGTTAAGTAGTTGAATATTTTTATGAATTTAAGTTGCAACGTTTAACAAACTCCGATTCTACTCTCTACATTTAATACTAACCAAATCTAAACCTTAAACTAACGATTACTCCAACTAACATTTCAACATCACTATCACAAAACTTTTGTTACTCTTACTCTCTTTCTCTATTTTTGTAACTCTATGTTTTACTCTGTCTTTAAAACAATATAGCAAAAAAAAACTATGATTATAAAAACTTTATTACTGAAAAAAATGCTTTGTTATATAATTATGTTCGATATAAATAAAGCTCTTAAAGCTTTAAGCATGTGTGTTAAGTTTTTTTTTTTGTTTAAAGAAAAATTATTAAGTTATAAATTGATTTGAATTAAAATCGTTTTTAATTAAAGCTGCTTTGTTTAATATTTTTTGTTACATTTAAGTTTAACAGGTTATTTTTAATTTAAAAAGCCTAATTTTTAAATACTAACTCTTTTTACAAACTTTTAAGTAAGCTTTAATATAAAAGAAAACAATACATAACAAAATTCAAAGAAATTAAATTAATTATAAAAAATTGTTAAGCAAGCATATATATAAAGATAACTTTTTCTTTATCTAGATGATAATGAAGATGGCCGTGATGCTGCCATTTCTGTATCCAGTTGCAGTCCTCAACCAGTGGCTGATATTCCTGAAGAGCCTATAGTTAAATCACCACCCGAACCAACACGGGTTAAGAGTCCTGAACAAATAATTATGCGTTCACCAGATCCAGTCAATTGGACTGTACCATTGGATACAGGGAAAACTTTTACTGTAACACAAAATGTTAAGGAAGGTGGGTTTTAAAATAAGAAAGTGTTTGTTTTTAAGCTAATTTACCTCTACTTATTGTAAAACGCTGTTAAAATTTTAGGTGAAAATTACAGTAGACCACAAAGTGAAATAAAAGCTTCTACCCCTGTAGAAAAACCACCACCACCACCCCAGTCGGCTCCACCCGAATTGACTGAACAAGTCAAAATGGACGGTAAGCTTTAAAGCACGCTTGTTCTTCGTAACATCCATATCCAATAAAAAACAAAAAAAAAAAAAAAACGCTTTTCAATACTAATTCGCTTTCATCATTATATCATCATTAATCTCAAAAAATAAAACGTTTTTACAAAATCTAACTCAAAAAGCTTAATAAAAAAGTCAATCAAGCAAGAAAGCACTTTTTCGTAACACTTCATTCTTCTTCGTAATTTAATCCCTTAATTCACTCACGTTTGTGATAAAAGCAGCCTGGAAAAATAAACAACAACAGCCAAGCAACAATCCTCACAATAATAGCAACAACAACGAAGTTAAGACACCACAAACTACCCTAAGTCCTACCTCGGCTCTAGGCGAAAATACCTTTTTACATAATAATGTCAATAAAAAGCCAGTGCCTGGTACCACTATACGGGTCTTAGAAGATCCCATGTTTGACGTTGATGTTATAATGGCTTCTGCAGCGGCGGCAGCTACCGCTGGAGGACAACCACAAGCCGCTAATTTGTCTTCATCCTCAAATTCAACTACAACCACAGCATCTACAGCTCGTTCAACAGCAACAGATGTTTTAGAAAAGGCTCGTGATCGTTTTGATCGTTTCTGGGGAGGTAACACCACCAAAGAGGAAAATGTTTAATTTTATTTAGTAGAAATAAAACTAAAACCAGAATTAAGTCTAAAGTTTGTTAACTTAAGAGAAAACATTTTAAAACCGAAGCTTTTAAATTTTATAATTGAAGAAGATGAAGCAGAAACTCTAAACACTTTTTGAATTAATCAAACTAAAATTAAAATTTTTTGCAGTTAAACATAGAAAAACTAAAAAAAAAACAGAAAAAAAACAAAGTAATTAAGGTGGGTATTTACTAATATTAAATATACCACAATTAAATTGTTATTGTGATTTCCTTAGTTTTATAATTTGTTTTCTTTTTATTTCTCTTTACTTACCAACTCTACTGATGTTAACATTTCAAGAGTTCAGCAACGACTAAAATTAAAATAGTTAAAAGCATAGCTTTTATAAATGGATTAAAATAAACACTTTCAATTAATCCACAACACCCAATTACATCTTCTAAAAGCTTAAATTAAAAGCTCGAAAAAATAAGGAATTACAAAAAAAAAACACATAAAAATCTATTCTTAAATTAAGATTTGAGTAAGACAAAAAAATAAAAACATACATAAAAGCTTTCTTATATAAAGCATTAAGAAAGCTTTGACATACGAGTTCACATTCATTACATTTCATCATTTAATAAAAAAAATACAAAAAAAAACAAAAAAAAACCAAAGACACGAAGACCCGTCCAAGAACAAATTAAACAAAATTTAATAATTAATAGAAAAAAAAGCTAACAATACACAAATACAACTCAAAACATTCAACCCAAATAAAATTAATACAATTTTAGGCCAATTTATATTTCAGGCATAGAAATTTCCGTCATTAAAGTTTATTTACAACATGAAAATAAATTATTAATTTATTTTTTTTTTTAACAACTCGTATGTGTTATACATTTTTCAGAGGGTATTTAAAATAATAACGATTTTAAAATTAATTATAAGATTATAAGCAGAAAACACAAAAAAAAAAAATACATTAAGATCCTGGAAGAGATGGGTTAATTGTACTCACGATATTTTCTCGTTAAAATCAAAGGAATATGTACTTTAAAACTACTACACATATAGTTAAAAATCGGTCTTCTCTACTGATTAAAGTTCATCAATTAAATATTTTTTTAGTTTATTTTTAACTATTAAAAAATTACTTCAAAATCCGTAAAAATAAACAATTTTTTTTTTATTTTTACTATCAAAAATAAAATCACAATTTTAAAACAACACTCCCAAATCCATAAAAATAAAGTTTTTTATTTTAATTTATCTATGAAAATTTAACTCCCAAATTATTAAAATCTTTATTTTACTTTTTTGGTTCAAATAAAGAATTTTTTGTAAAAGGAAAATTTTAAATTAAAATAATAACTGGTACAGAAAAACAGTATTTGTGTGTAGTTTGTTTTTTAATAAATGGTAAAATAAGTTAAAAATAATATTTCTTGTTAGTTTAAATGTATATTAGGGTGGGTCAAAAAAAAAAAGTTGAGTCAGTCACCCCCTAGGATTAAAGATAAGTTAAATATGATTCTAGAAATATTTTTATTTTTTTTTTTTACCACACCCCTACATACCGCCTTTTTGTTTTTTTGTGCACTGCATCGCCATTTAAAGTCCGATCGTAACATAATGCATATCGTTGTTCATGGATTGACAAGAGCTACATTTCTCTCTTTTGTGATTTTTGACTCCGGCGTCAAATTCTAGTTAAGATTTTCGATATCTAGTTTCCTATCCCCCCTAATGTCCAACTATTTTTAACCAAAAATATATTTTTTTTTTTAATTCAATGAAATTTTCGCTCTGAAAGTACTTATTTTTTTCACAAACAAGAAAGTAACAGAGGTTTAAAAAATCATAATATAATTATGGGTCATTATGTTACGATCGAACTTCAAATGCCGACGCAGTGCACAAAAAACAAAAAGGGCGGTATGTAGGGGTGTGGTAAAAAAAAAATATTTCTAGAATCGTTTTTAACTTATCTTTAATCCTAGGGGGTGACTGGCTCAACTTTTTTTCTTTCTTGTATGTGGACCGACCCACTTTAATGTATATTCCCTAAAAAAACAAAGTTTACTGAGTACTTTTTAAATAAACTACAATCCGTTACTGTTAAAATATTGTGAGTGTGATTCCAAATTTAATATAAATTAAAAAATTTTATTAATATTTCTTTGACTTTTACACCAATTTTTTTTTAAAACTTATGATTTTGATTGACAAACCTATACCATCCATCACTCGATTTCCTTCACCCTTACCGATTTAGACCAAACTTGATATAGAAGTTAAAAGCTAATCCCGAGCGGATCTTGAAATATCGAGTTTCAAAATATGAAAAATATTTGAAAATTTAACATTTTTTTAACGGTTAAAGCTACAAAATTCAAAACTTGAAAAATGTCATATTTATATGACACTTATCTTCCGCACCAATTTTCGTTAAAATTGTAAGGGATTGATGTCGAAAATTCGATTTTCTTTTATGCGTTTATATGTAAAACATTTTTTGTTAAGTTTAGACACACTTCTCTTTCAGGCTAAAACTAAACAAATTCTCTTGATTTTTTTATATCTAATTTTTTGAAAATTCTCAAGTGCTTAATAAAATGTTTAACACAAATTAAATTACAATTTAGTTAGTTTCCAAACAATTTGAAAACTAAAAAGTATTGAAAATATTTTTAATAACTCATTCATAATTACAAAACAAGTATTATTGGATTAAAATTAAGTAAAATAAATATGAATACAAAAAAAAAACAAACAAATCTCATTATTATTAAATTAATTAAATAAAATGCATGTTAAATTGATATTATAAAACAAACCCATATTTATGTATTATTATACCAAAGCTTGCATTAAAATATTTATTAATTTTTGTTTCCCAAATGATGTTAAGCTTTAATTTTTTATATCGCAGTGTTATTTATTTAATTTGATATTTTTAAAATAAAATAAGAATTCTTCCTTTAGGGTAATTTTTCTAAATTTTAAAATCTTTGAAAGAAGATAAGATCGAAAAGATATTTAAAGACAGCGATCTATATGATTACAAAAAATGAAGAACTTCATTGTTATCTCTAAATGCCAAGGCTGCTTTCAGATGGAGTTTATAAAATTATATATAAATGCATCAAATTATCATTTTTGAATCAGAAATTAAGTTAATTTAATAAATCTAAGAATCTAAACAAAATTGACTTGGCTTCAGTAGACTTCTATTAAACAACTTTTGCCTTTTGAGAATTAATTGCAGTAATAGCACTCAAACGCAAAAAAAAAGAATACATAAAATTTTGATATTAGTGCTTTACTGAAATACATCAATATCGCTAACTTCAAACGCCGATAGGGAACTTAAGATCCCTTAGGACAATATTTTATGTATTTTTTCCCTATTTAGCTGATTAATACTTACCGTTTGAGAGTTATTGCTTCTTTATCGGAACACACTATTTGTATTACAATTTTAAGATGACTTTACATTTATATCCATAATTTTTCTATCCGCCAACTGATTTTGCTCATTTTTAACAGCAACAACCAATTTGACCAATGAGGAACCTCACTTTGTCATTGGCGGAGTATTTGGCGTTTCACTATATCGACTTCGATAGTCATTCTGAGCACCAACGTAAAAAAATATTTTGTGAATTTTCATATTATATATAATTATATCCGAAAAATGAGAACATCTAATTGTATCTTACTATATCTAGTCTGATATAATTAGACATTATTTGATACAATTAAATCTAATTTGATGAAAGTAGATATAGTTTGATGCGATAGTATCCCAATTTTGTCCTCATCCATATGTATCAAATTATATATGTGATACATTTACATACAATTAGATGCAAGTGTATGCAAATATATGCAATTACATCTTACATATATGATTACATATAGATCGATATATAATTATATATTTTAACATTCTGCAATATGTGAAGTGTAATATAATTATATATTTGATATATAATTGTATATGTCATATATTTTGAAATATATCCTTGTAAATAACTGTATAAAGTAATATATAACAATATCAACACTTTTTTACTTGGGCAAAAAAATTTTTCACTCATTTTACTGTCATGCGTTTTTTTTAGTAAATAATGCAGATTTATTCATTATATCATGCTTTAGATTGTGTATAAATTTCATATTAATATCATGTATTCTCCTCACTTAAGAAGATAATTATTTTTCAAGGTGCGATCAAAGAGTATATACTTTACAGACACAATGTTACTAGCGGTTCTCTCTAACAAGGTTTTCCAGCTAGATTTGGAAGTTTTTTTCTTCCTTAGCTGGTAAAAAGTGAAAAATAAAAGCTTTTTTTTTAGCTGGTATTTAAAAATCGTGAATAAATATCACTTTTTCCAAAATTAACACATGAAATAAAACACATTCAAAACAATAAAAACAAATACAATTTGTTGTTGTTTCGCATTTATTTTTCAACAATGTAATATGAATAGTTTTTGATACTCTTTGTTAAAACGGTGTCTTCAAGTGCAATAAACGATAGTATGACAAATCGATTGCTTATTTAATTGGTTATAAATGTCATATTTTCCAAAACAATACAAATTAAAACAAAACTTAGTTTTATCTACAAATAATAAGTAATAAAATTTTTTTCCGTTTGTATTTTTTTATTACTAAACAATTAAACTAAAATTTACACGTGATGGCAGACAATGAAATTAATTGTCTTCAGGTGAAATTTATTGAGCTGAAATCATTTTGACAATTGCTTGCTATAATTTTATTTTGTGTAAAGACGCGGGGTTATACAACGGCTTTTTTTTTAGATAACTGGGTGCTAAAATAATACCATAACGGCTCGCGAATAGCGGTTTCAAATTTATACAAATAAAGATTGTTCTAACAAAACTTTAATCAATGACATACATGTTAAAGGTAAATTAGATAAGCCAAATCGGTGAACTCTAGCCATCTCCGCTTTCTAGTCAAAGTTTCGGGTACAGGTATAAATTGTATAAAATTTTATTAAAAAATTTAAAATTCAAACAAAACAAAAATGTTGCATTTCATTTGCGTGATTATGACAGTCTTTTGGTAGATGAGCGATATAGAGTATGGAATCACAGATTTTTTTCGATGAAATGACAAACTGACAACTGCACAATGGGATGAAGAGTTTAAAGTACTCCAAAATTTTATATTATTTTAGTTAAAAAGGTGGAAAAGTCAAACGATTTCCAATATATTGAAATAAAAAAGAAATGATCTAAACAAATCTCTAAAATAACTAAAATACAATATAAATAACTAACTTTAGAAATTTGAAATATTTTCCAAAAAATTTTGCGAAAGGTAAAATAAAGCTTTAAGCTCCCGTTTCACAAGTCATGTAACCAATTGCTTCAATATAATTGACACCCACAGCAAAATCTAGTCATTCTAGTTCTGTATTAAGTCCTGCTTTAACTAGTCATGGTCGTTTGGGAGAAACTTACTTTTCGTTACCTTCTTTTCGGCCTTTAAAATGTTTTTTTTTAATTATGAAAAAAAAATTCATACATTTTCTTTTGTGTTTAATAAGAATTAAAAAATACATCTTCCCGCGTCTAAACCTTAAAACGAATGGAAATTTTACAAATGCTATTAAATTTGTTTTCTTTTCGAAAATATTTCATTTCAATCCGAATATGTCTGCCCCAAACTTATTTGCACTTAGGTTGTTTAGTTTTAAATAGTTTTTGAGTAATTTACACATAGAGAAATATTTAGCTATTTGCAAATTCGGTTATTACGAATTTCAGACGTTTGGCACAACTTAACATTAGTTTTTACATCAAAGTTCGGTTTTTTCAACGGAATTTTATTTGTAACACCCAAAATATTCAGAAATGTAATGCAAATATCGTTGTACTAACTGAATTTATAAGTTGATACCATTAATATACACTTTTCAATTCGGTAGGTACTTTATTTCTCTGTGTGTAGGATTTTTTCCAAAACTGCACAATTTGAGGGCCATTAATGTATTCTTTAAGCATCCGATATATATTTAATCTATGTAGAAAATGTGTGAAAGTTTCTTTGAAACCTTATTTGGGTCCGATATCTCTAACGGTTTTTGAGACATAAAAAATCATTATTTCTATCCTTTAAATTTTTGAATGATGGCATTTAGAACAATTTTTATTTTAAAAACAAAAACATTTTTAGATTTTTCTTATATTCGCGATTTAGTTGAAATCTTTAATACATTTGAAGGAACTGAATTTTCATTAAATACAGTCAGTAAAATAATCAAACTATACTGATTAAAAATCCCAAATTCCTACAGTTTCTAATTAAGACAATTTTGCGAGTAATTAATTTCTAAATTGCCATGACCTCGGAAATACATTTTTGTTGTCAGTAGCTGAAAACGATTCTGACCAATTTCTAGGCGGATACAATTCATTTATATACAATTCGAAATATCAAGGTAATAACCTTTGAGCTTTACTTCAATTAGTTAATACAGTGTGATATGGTTCTAATCGTAAAATTTCATTAAAAAGTATCTCCGGAAAATAGTCGGTTAAATAAATAATAAATAAAGTAATTACAAAAGAGATTTCGATATAACTAAAAACCAGCTTGAAGCAATGCAAAACTAAAAATGAAATATATATTTATTTTGACCTTATATTTTAATATTTAATATTTTCATTTAATAAAATAAATATTATGTGTCTCGCGTCTTTAGTGTGCCATATGAAAATTTATATACCACAAAAAATGTCTTATAATATTCACACTGGAAAACAGTCCCTTTTCGTCAAATAGTAGGGGTATATAATTAATTTTCAGAACTTTACGGGAGAAGAAAAAAACGTGCAAAACTTTTAAAAGATCAAATATTCTATTGTTTTTGATCACAGTTCAATAATTTAATTCAACTTGTATCCAACTAGAATTTCATTAAAATATTTTAAATATATGTGGTTATAATAAAGAATGACAAAAGTTCAGTAATTTTTCAATATTTATTTATTTTTTTAGCATTATTTACTTATAGGATGACGTTTTGACGGCTAAAATGTCGTATTATGCAAAAGAAAACGCTATTTCTAAAATTTGTCGCCTATATAAAATGTTTATTAAAAATTCCAAATTATTTTTTTAACACTGTGAATTTGTTAATAATAATTTTTATTATATTACAAGAAATTATATACGTGTCTTTAAAGCAAAAATCAAATATTTATTAATTTTCAACAAACACAATATTTAATAACTATATAAGTTGCCCAGCATCATGTTGAAAAAATAATGAAAATTATTGAAATAAAACAAGTTGAGTTTTTATTTTATTTATAAAATGAATTTATTAATTATTTATAAAACAAAAACAACATAAAAACATACGTAAATATTAATGTTTAGCCTTCTTAATCATATATTAAAAAAAAAAACTATGTACTCTCTGAATAAAAAAAAAAAAACTGGAATAAAAAAAAAATATAATAAAAACACCCTCCACAAGTCCCTTAACCCGAACCAAAACACTTATTGACAATTAACACCAAAGCAGAAAATAATTTAAAAAAAAACATAGTTTTCCATATCCCCTCTTCATGAAAATAGTTAGTTTTTCAACAAAAGAAATAATTAAAAACTAAGCACATATTCAGAAAACTCTCTTTGAACAAAATTTTAATAATAATAAAAGAAAAATCTCTCTTAAAAAAAAAAAAAAAAACATTTAAACACAAATTAAATCAGTTTTTAGGTTTTAATAATTAAATAAATGGAAATAAATAGGAATTTAATAAATTGAAATAAAACAAAAAAATCTATTTCAGCTTGATAAACTGAAAATAAACAAATAAAATAAAATTAAACAACATCACGCAGAGAAAAAATATGATTGAACATGATTGTGGACAAGAAATTATTATATTATGATTCTTACAATTATTAAAATGGTTGTGACTGATCATATTATGATCACTGCGTACGATTTTATCATCATCTAAGAACATAATATGATTATGAGGACAATATTATGATTTTTACGTATTTCAAACATAACATGATGCTCTCTTTTCTGCGTGATCACTTAAACCAATTATTATTTACCACAATCTTAAATAACTAAGAAAATGATCTACATAATAATGCAAAAAAAAAAAAAAAAAATACCAAAGCCTCTAAGAAAAATTGAAACATCTTAAGAGAAACTCAATTTTAATACTTTATAGTGAGTAAGCACCACTGTCTTTAATTAAATACTAACAAAAAAAAAATTATATAATGTGAATTTAATTAAATAGTGAGCTTTTTTTAAAAAAACAAAACATATAAAACATTAAAATTCATACACTCCGTAAAATAAAAAAGTATAAAAAAACAACACTTAAAATAAATACCTCTTTTCGATCGAGGTTTAATAAAACTGATCTAAATGATAATTAAGAAAATCACTAAATAAAAACTTCAAGTGAATATTAAGAAAAAAAATCTTAAAAAACAAAAAAACTGTCGTAATAAGCTATAAGAAAACGATCAAATAAAAAAATATATATTTAAATAAAGAAATGCATATAAACGTTTCAATAAATATTTAAAATGAGTTTTATTTCTTAAAGATATTATAGAATGCATACACAGATAGAAATTTGATGGACGAAAAGTAATACAAATTTTCAGTAAATTAATGAAACTTTCTTTCACAAAGTGAACGAAAAATTTCTTAAAAAGTTTATAGCTTTTTAATGAAACTTCTTGATTGATTTAATGAAAATTTTAATAAACAAATTTATATTTTTCATAAAACTTCTATTAAAATTTCAACGGACGACTAACCGTGCAACTTTATTGATTTTATGCAAAAAATAATTTATATCATGCAGATAGTTCTCTCAGTGAGGGGTGCTTTGTCTATAAAGTTTGTGAATGTTTCGAAAATCTAACAAAAATATTTTCTAATAAGTTTTCAACATAAAAACATGATAAGTACCTCGAAACTAGACTACAGTTAAAAAATGTTTGCGTTAATTTTAACATTTTACTGCATCAAACTTCAGTTATTTATTATAGTTATATATTCTTCGCAATTTTTACTTAATGGATTTCGATGGTAAATGTAAATGCAGCTTTACTTTATTTTAACACAATCCAATTATAAAACTATTTTCTGGTCAACCTGAGTTAAATTTTTTAACTTCGTAAACAATTAAAAAAAATATATATATATGTCTGGTGCAGTTTTAAGCCGTTTTAATATAAAATAAAGCTTTTTTACGCTTTTTAAAATTTTTGTTGTGCTTGTTGATCTCAAAAAGTTGGCAACACTGATCACAACACCACCATGAAAATAAGATGTGTGGTATAGTTAGAAATGAATACGAATGGAGAATAAATAATTTATTTTTCATCTTTCGTGTACGTTGATACAAGAAAGAACAAAAGAGACACAAAATTGCTCTCATCAAAGCAAGAATTATATGGTAGTATTAATAACACAGTATAATACTATTATAAATGAGTACTACTAGTCGTATGAGTAATACATAATATTAAATTAATATCACTCATACGACTACATATAAGTATTCGTAGTCTACAACTACTAAACAGTGCTGCCATTGTCAGTATTTAATGTCCCTACAAGAAATGGATGACCGAAACTACCACATGCAAATTTTGCATCTTCCTCTAACTTATGAATTTATAAATTAGAGGGAGATGCAAAATCACACGTATACAAAGTTTCCATCACTTTTTTCATATTGCCCTTAAGAAAATGATAGAAACTTTGTTCTACGCATTGATGGATATTTCCATCAGCAGTGTCGGTCATTTGACCGGTCATATGATCGTCACTGTTCTTGCTGGGGTTAAAATGAGCTCTATTCTTTTAGATTTAGCATTTCTTAGAGTTGATTTTAATAAAAAAAAAATTAAACTTTAAAATTGGTAAACTTGTCCATAAAAAAATGTACACACAGAGAAAATTGTATTAATTTGCCAACTGAAATTAGGTTATATGGGCTGGAATCGGTTGGTTCTATTCAAATATTACTTTCATAACAAAACTGGATTAATACTCCTGAGTTTTAGTTGCAACATCTTAAATATTTAGAAATCACACTCGAATATGGTTGCAATAACATAATTTATTGGTTGAAGCCAACAAAATACCCTTTTCAATTCTTTTGGCACTGTATTTTTCTGCGTGTTTTGAAGGTCACAACAAAAAAAGACGGTTATTACAATTATATTCAAATGTGATTTATGAATGTTTTGGGTTTTGACACTAAAATTTAGTTGCATTAACTGAATTTTGTTGTCAAATTCAATAATCTGTTGTACCGACCAATTTTTAGTAGTAGTAGTAGCAGAATTTCAGTTTGGTAACATTTTTCTTTGTGTGTGGTATCAAATGAAAGCTTTTTAAAGACGCATTCTATGGTTTAAAAATTATGTGAAAGACTTTCAAGTATTAAAAACGTCCAGAATATAAGGAGCACAGGATTACCATTAAAACTACATTCCAGAATTTTAATACTTGCATGTAGAAAACACATTTTTTTTAAAAATCTTATTGTTTCATTATAAAATTGTATACAAATAAAAAAAAAAATCGCATAATATTAAAACAATTGGGTTCCTTTTACAAAATCATATCACATTTTAAAATATTTCAGAATTCTTCTAACGGCGCAGTTTAAAGTTTAAATGTCGGAAAAAATAATTAAATTTATCAAAATTTTTAAAAAGTTCATGAAAGTTTTGCTTTTAAAATTTTTCACATGTCGTTTTGACTCGGAGGTGCTGTTCACAAAAAAACTCAGTTCACGCAATACACTGGCCAATTTCGAAAATAATTGTGAATATCAGATGCAAAATAAATACATTTTCAAAAAATGTATGCCAATTCTTTATAAGTTTGTGGTGTTCACGTTCCGTTGTTGGTGCGCTGACATCAACTTGGTATACCTCAAACCGTATACAATAAAAAATTTTTTTAAAAACTGTTCTCACAACAAAACTTCATTAAACGGCGGAAAACCCTGTGAAAAAATATGTGAAAGTTTAATAATGGGAAAATTTTGGTTTCACTTCTGAACCACAACACAAATTTTTACCAAAGAGGGGTATGAAAATTCCTGCCTTAGTGAATGTATCTGCCAAGTCCTATGACTATATCTGGGTAAAATTTTGTAAAAAAAATTGGTAAAAAGATAATGGTAAACATTAGGTTTCGTTTTCAAAATTCTTATTCTTTTTGATTTGGGGTACAATACGTTTTTAGAAGCTCTTTGCATCACTAAAAATAATATCGTAATTATTATTTTTTAAAATTCGAACTCTTTTCCCTGCATATCTGCTGCCAAAAACCAAACACTGCTGAATATATTTCAAATCTGACTTTACCATTCGATTGTTTAGGAAAATTTTTGTAAAAGTAAGCGTTAGTTGACATTATTAGGAGAACCAGATAGTCAAAAAATTCGAATTTTTATAAAAATTTTAAAACTATTTTTTTTAACACGCAGAAAATGTGCCATTTAAATTTTTATTTTGTAGTGACCTTTTAAAAAGTTGTTAAGATTTTGATGCGAGAAGTATTAATAATAATTTATTAATTGTATTATTTTTGAACGAATATTGTGTTTTTTTCAAGCTAAACTAATCTTTAACAATAATATTATTTTCCGAAATGACTGATCTTTTACAATTAACAGAAATAAGAATAAGGCGAATTCCAGGTAAGCAATTATTTTAATTTTAATAGATGAATCTTACTGATATACAATTCCGCCCAATATATTGTTACATGTACTAAGTTAGATGTCTTACCTCGTTTTCATACTATACATATTCTTAATCGAAGAAAATATACTTTAGTAGCTGCATCCACTCTTGTATCTAAAATTGAGAGATTTCGTGCTTTTAAAGTCACCTAAATATTTAATTTATGCTTTTTAAATCACTCACTCAGTGGGCATCCCAAAGAAGCTTTATCATTGCAATTGAAAAGGCTAAAAATATACCATCAACAAGTATTTACACTGAACAGCTTTTTGGCCAATCATTCAAATATAATGAAAAATAAAGATAATTTATATAATTTAGCATTATGTGCAGTTAAAAGAAAAAATAAATAATATTGTTTTGGAAAAAATAAACTTTGTATTATCAATTACAAAACTTAAAAAGAAAAACTCATTTTTATTTATATATTGTATTACATGATAAATTTTAAACGGGAATTAAAATAATAAAAGTTTTTGAACCATTCTTTTCGGGAGACAGCATAGACGTGTTAAAAAATTGCTTTTGCAATTTTTTTTTTATGAAAAAGGGATTTTTTTGTTCACCCTAACGACTGCCTGGTCCATCCTGAAAATCTAAAATAACATTTATTTTTAATATTTTTTCCTGGTTAATCGACTGGTAAAATCAGATTTGCAATATATTAAACCGTTTTTGCTCTGTAAAAAATGGTGCCCAAAATCAGCGTTTTTAGCCGCGGTTTGAATTAAAAAAATATATACTTACGCCATTATTTTTAGTCATGCAAACACCTTCCAAAAAGATATTGTATCACAAAACCTAAAATTTTGAATTATTTCTGCTGATGTTTCTTGATTTACTAAATATTTTAGGATTGTTTTATTCACAGACATTTTTAAAATTAAAACATTTCAATGAAAATGAAAATTATTTAAGTTCGAGGCCATACTCTATATTTCTTTATTAGGATATTGTCCTAACAAATAATCTATAGAGTCCTAATAAAGAAATATAGAGTATGGCCTCGAACTTGAATAATTTTCATTGCACAACTTGTATTAAAACATTTCTTTTTAAATTCGTTAAAAGAAGCCTTAATCATGTCTGATCCTGGATAATTTATGGGTTTGGATATAAAATCCCTAAACATTCCCCTTAGTACATTGAATCAATATATGAGTATTAAACAGCTACAAGAAAAAATAGATTTTGATCATGTTCAAGTAAATAAATTTAAAATCTATCCTTAATATTTTATTTATAAAATTAAATTTACAGCGTTTTCATTTTATTGGTCTACTAAAGATTTTTATACTAAAGATAAAAGAGAAAACATTTACACAGATACTTTGTCAAAAAGATGAATCAATTGCAAAAAAATATAACTGTTACTGAAATGAGGTAATTTTGACATGTTGTTTGACAAATTTCCTAAGTAAACATACTGCAATTGCAGTTACCCAACAAAAGGATCATAACTCAAAATTTTATTCAACGAAATGATCATAACTCAAAGTCCATATTTTGCAAGAAAACGATATACAGTGATCATGTCTACCTACTGTAAAAATCTTAGACCGGTCTTTGTACTCTTTAGCCAAAAAAAAAAAAAAATCCCGATGTACAATTTTTACAATGAGTATAGATGACCAATGTATACCGTTTTCCTGCGGGAAATAGACTTTGAACAAGTGCGATATATTAATATTTTTGTATTAATATGGTAGTAAATATAAGTACTACCGTATTAATACTAATACATATGTGTACTACTTGTGGTATGATTAATACGTAATATTAAATAAATATCACTCATACGACTATAATAGATTTGTACATAATAACAGGGTTGTCACATTTTTTTGAGCTCCATCGCCAAACCGGATGTCAAAAATCACCAAAAGTCGCCAAAAATCGCCAAAAGTCAAATTTGTTCAGTTTTGGTTAATTTTTTTATTTAAAAAAATAAAATTTAGTTTACACAAAAAAAAGCTAGTACAAGGTGGCGCAAAAAAAACCTTCCGATGTTTTTTGGCTGTAATTAAAAAAAAAAAATGAAAAACTTTGATTCTTCTTGTGGATTATTTTCATTTGGTATTTTAATTTTTCTTACATCAAGTCGAGAATATGATGTAATGTAAATGGCCGCCGCCACAGTTGATTGTCATTTGAGCCCTTTTTATGGCATTTTCCATCACTTTGGCCAAAACTTCCGGCGATAGGTCCTCACATTCTTGACGGATATTGTCTTTAAGAGCTGCAAGAGTCTGAGTCTTGTTGACGTAAACCCGCGACTTCAAAAAGCCCCACAAAAAGAAGTCTGGAGCGGTCAAATCAGGCGATCTTGCTGGCCAGTGCAAATCGCCAAAACTGGAGATTAGGCGCACGGGGAATGCATCCTTCAGCATATCGGTTGTGGCACGTGCAATGTGTGCCGTTGCACCGTCCTGTTGGAACCACATGTTTTCCAATCCCAATTCATCAAGTTGCGGCAAAAAAAAAATCGTTGATCATTGCTCTGTAGCGCTCACCATTCACAGTAACCGTTTGGCCCGCGACGTCTTCGAAGAAAAAAGGTCCGATGACTCCTCCAGCGAAAACAGCACACCATACAGTGACTTTGAGCGGGTGTAATGGCTCTTCGTGGGTTACACGCTGATTTTCAGTGCCCCAGAAGTGTAAATTTTGCTTATTTACGTACCCGCTAAGATGGAAATGGGCGTCATCACTCATGATTGTTTTTGGTGAAAAATCATCTTCCTCTTGGTGGTGATTAAGGATGGCTTGAGCGTATGTTACACGCGATTGGCGGTCAGCAGCTAACAGCTGATGCACCGTCTGGACTTTGTACGGAAACATCTTCAAATCTTGTACCAAAATTCGCTGTAAAGACCGTCGACTGATACAAATTTGCGTGGCACGTCGTCTGGTCGATGTCGACGGCGCTTCCATGACATCCTCGGCTACAGCAGCAATATTCTCTGCAGAACGGCTACTCCGGGGTCTGCCACGCCTGACAGCATCATCTCGTGTTGTGCCAGTCTCTTCGAGGCGAGCGACTAAACGTCGCAGTGTTTCACCAGTAGGCGTTGGACGGCCAGGAAATCTGCGACGAAATTCACGTTGTCACCGACCGATTATAGGTCAAATAAATAGTCACCAATATTCCGCGTTCTGGAGCAGTGTAGCGTAACATTGTTTATTAACGTGTATTTCGCATGTGTTTACTACACAAATGTCAAAACAGAACTGACATTAGGGGCCAATCGCAAAATTTATAGCATTTTCAGATAGGAGGATTACTTTTGCGCCACCTTGTATAATATTTAAGTCAAAAATAGCCAAAAACTCATAAAAAAAACTAAAAAATCGCCAAAAGTAAATTTAGTTTATTAATTTTTTTTAATTAATAAATATTGGGAACTTTGCATACTTATTCTAATTTAGCAAAATATATACGCATTTACATATATATAAATACATTTAGTCTTTTTTACTGTTAAAAGAATTTTAAAACTTTGTAAAACAGAGAGTTAGTGTTATATATTTTTAAATTACATAAAATTGGATATCATATAATCTGTTAAAAAAAAGTAAAATTAAGTACATAAGTAAATAAGATCGTAAACTTCAGCCAGATCGAGTTCATTACTTGTATCGTGACTTTTATACATATTATTTGAATTGAATTTTTTTATCATTTCATTAGTCGGTGTAAAAAAATTGCAGCACAATTTGTTAACGTTCATGTGATTTATTATTCTCAATAGAGCGTCTAAAAGCTCATATTGAATTTTATTTCTTAATCGTGTTTTGGTATAATTCATTATGGAAAGTACCCTTTCAACGCAGGCATTACTGGTTGGAACAACCAACATATTAAGAACGGCCAAAGATAATTCTTTAAAATGGTACGTACCTGCTGCATCATGATAATCAAAAACTTTTGGCTAAAAATCAAGTAAATTTGTTGGAATTTCGTTATTAAAATAACAATTCCAATTTATGAACGGAAGTTCATATGTCATACGACATGACATGACTTTTGATGTCGTTTTGACACTAAATATGAAATTCACTTAAAATGATAACAAACCAAAAATCATGCAAATAAGGTTACCCGACAATTTTTTTTTTAATTAGTAATGATAACAAGTACATTTCGTTCATTTCCATTTATTGAACAAGTTCGTTATTTTAGTTCATATGCTTGTTTGACAGTTTATTTTTAAATCATTCATATTCTTATATGGGTCAGTGACTTTTTTTTAACAAATCTGCAGAATATGAGAGAAAATCACAAGTGAGCGGTTTAAAAGGAGCTGGTGAAAAATACAAAGTAATGCTAAAAAGCAACACAATACAAAATACATTTAAATATGTAGAGTACAAGCCATGGCAATAAGAAATCAACCAATAAAATGACCCTACTAGTTTTTAAATTACATCAATTTTAATGCCGAAATGTAGGAACATTTTTAATTTTTCTGTATTTTAAAAAACAAATAACTCTTAAAAACTTTTTTTTTTTTTAAATACATGTCAAATATTTTTGAAATAAGAATATCGTACGTCTGCCAAAGCATTGAAAAATCGTGATATAAAAAATCGTTCAATTTGATATAGAATGACTCAGTTGAATACAAAATTTATTTTTTGACAGAAAAACCTAAATAAATCATGTATCTATTTGTAAAAAGGGTGTTCTGAAATGTAAACTATTTTTAAACCTTTTGAAAAATAAAAAAAAAAACAAATTATACAAATTATACAAAAAACAAAAAATTAGAAAGTTAAAGCACATTGGAGTCAAAAAAAAAAAAATATTTACATAAATTTAAAACATTTTAGGCCAAATTTCTTTGACTGTTTGCATCGCCTTTGTTGTAATTTCCAAAAAGTAATCAAAAAGTAATCAGCAATAAATTTTCATCTCTTACTGATTATTTTAACGAAATTTGATTGAAATTTGTTAAAACATGGTTTAAATGAATGTTTATCGAACTCAAATTCAAATACGGTAAGGTGGGGTAATTCGGGACGTTGGGTAATTTGGGACTTTACATTTTTACCCATAATGCATTTTCAGGATTTCTACCTATTGTGTCTTGTTTCTTAATAAATTCTTATAATTTTGAGCAATCCATACTTTAGGAATCGCATTTTATATTACGTTTATGTAGCAAATAAAAACAGCATACAAAAAATATTATTTATTTATCTTGTCAAAGTTGTCAGCGCTGAGCAGACTTGAGACATTTTTTACAGGACGTTTAAAACAACCTGCATTTGATTTTGTGTACTCTGAAAAATTTTTTTTTTTGTTATTAAATAAGAAAAAATTTTCTAAATTTATGTTTTTAACACAAAAAAAAATTACAAAAAGAAGTACAGATGCCAAAAAAGGTACTTTTGCGTACTTATTTAGGTGTTATGAAGAAACAATTAGGGGAAAAAAAGTAGCCGTACTGCTGAAAACAATACATCTGGCAATCCTATCAGCACATTTAGAACGATTGTTTTCATTCGCTGTGATTGTGAATCGTTGCAGTAGGCAAACACTCAGCGATGTAAATTTTGAAATGTTTATGTTGAGCAAAGCTCATAATGTATAATATTAATAAAAAACGTATATTTATTTTCTGAAAAAAATATTTATTGAAAAGAGCCCACACCTGAAAAACTTTGAATGCAGTAATATAGTAGGATCAAGTGGTTACATAATCCACCAGGTCGGATTACGTTTCCTCTTAAAATATGGCCACAGTGTCATATGAAATTAACAGAATTTAAAAAATTTCAATATGTGATATTAAAAATGGCCCATAGCTCGGCCCCTGAGCCCAGACATGAAAAACTTTGAATGTAGTAATAAAGTAGGATCAAGTGGTTACCTAATCCACCAGGTCGGATCACGTTTCGTCTTAAAGTATGGCCACAGTGTGATATAAAATTAACAGAATTTAAAAAATTTCATTATGTGATATTAAAAATGGCCCATAGCTCGGCCCCTGAGCACAGCCCTGAAAAACTTTGAATGTAGTAATAAAGTAGGATTAAATGGTTACCTCATCCACCAGATCGGATCTCGTTTCCTCTTAAAATATGCTTTATTACAAAATCACAATTTTTATTTCATTTACACGACAAAACACAAATATTGTTTTTTTCATGTTTTGTTATTTTTTTTAACATTTAATTTAACAGCTGATGGTAAAATTGACTGAGAATGAGAGAGAATAAAAATTACTAGTGTTATCATTCCTGGGTGAATTTCAGTAAAATGGAATTTAACTATGGAATTTATCTTCACACACATCAATAATTTTTATATTAGTTTTATGAATTTTCTCTGGAACTCCTCCGTTGAAACTTTTTATTAAACTAATGCAATTATTAATAAAATTCAAATGAATTTTTTTTTTCACTTGTAATATGACATAAACACTAAGAACGGTTAACGAATAGTTTTGTTCCATTCCATAAACACAACAAAATCAAACTGTTTGAAATATTGGAAAAACAGAACAAAATCGTTTAGTTTGGTCTCTCATCGAAAACTAGTTTGTGAAAGTGTTTGTGTTCTGTTTACAAATCAAAATGAAAATAAAGAAATTTTGTGTTTACAGTGTCGGACAAAAGTAAAAACACTTATTTAATTTGTATTAATTATACTAAATATGCAAAAATTATAACTAAAATGCTTTTGTTTTTAATTTAACAATTTTTTTTACAAAGTTATTACAAAAGCCAAGAAATGCCAGCGACAAAAGTAAAGCACATAAACTTTGATGCTTGCTGTTTTATTTGATTGTTAGAAACTACTAACAACAAGTGCCGTTGCATAAAAAACCGTTATTTTGAGAAGCCGTGCACCTTTTTTAAATTTATCAAACAGAATGGCTCGCAACAATCAAGTATTCGAGTCAAAGATAAATAATTAGTGATTTTAATAATGGTGAATAAGTGACGTAATTTCCCGGATTATAAGCCGTTTTAGTTCTTCGGGTTTGTTGACTACGATATATCGACCGCGAAAAACCACCAAACGAGAAGACCAGTCAATTATTATGAAAAAGGATCCTTTTGTGTCAGCAATGTCTATTGCAAATCAATTGGAACTAAACATATCGCCCAGATCCATCTAAAGACGAGCTGTGAATGGTGGCTTAGCAACATACAGAAGCGCAAAAAAAACCATTTAATTCCCATAAAAATGTAAAGACCAAGCTTGAGTTTGCAAAGGAATATGTTTACTGGACTACAGCTCGATGAAAAACTGTACTTTTCTCTGACGAATCGAAATTCAATTTAAAAGATTCTGATGGATTCAAGCTAGTGCGTCGACCAAGAGGAAAACGCCTCGATCCACGCTAGACTAAAGGCACAGTAAAGCACGGAGAAGGAATATATTGGTCTGGGGATGTTTTTCGGGTCATGGAATCGGGCCAATCCATAAGATTAACGGTATAATGGACCGTTTTATGTACAAAGATATTTTGCAAGACGTCATGCTACCACATGCAGAGGAGGAAATGCCACTAAAGTGAAAATATCAGCAGGATAACGTCCCCAAACACACTGCAGAATGTGTGAAAGAGTGGTTTGTAAATAATAAGAACGATGTTTTAAAGTGACCAGCCCAATCGCCAGATCTCAATCCCATAGTAAACCTATGGGAAATTGCAGATCGTAAAATATTGCGCGAAACTCACAAAACCAAGGACGACCTTTTCCGGCAAGCAGATATCGCATGGAAAAGCATTTCTGGGGATGTCTTGTCCAATCTAATTAAATCTATGCCACGCAGATGTGCAGCAGTTTTGAAAAATAAGGAATACGCAACCAACTATTAGCTAAATTACAATTTTTATGAAATATATTGAATATGTGCTTTAGTTTTATCGCGCAAGTATAACGACTTTTTTCAGTTTAATAAGATTTTTTTTTGTTAAAAATAAAGAATATTATTATGTTTTGTTTTATTTTAGTAAACTTAGTGTATAATCTTTATAAAATAATAACAAATAATTAAATCCAAACAAGTTTTCCAATTTTATTGAAATACATAGTAGTAAGCAATATTCCGTGCTTAAGTTTTGTCCGACAATGTGTGTTTACTGTGCACAACAAAATGATTGTGTTGAGTTTCAGCAAAAAGCAAAACAGAACGATAGAAAGCCGTTTGCTTGTGTTTAATTTCGAACTCTGATTAAAATATAATGCAGTGTGTCCATGTATGGAATTTGATGTTAAAAATTTCCGTAATAAAAATGTACAAATTTGAAATAAAACACATTATTATGGTTTGGGTTTTGTAAAGATTTAAAGAAAAAATATTTTTTATTTATTTAAGGATCATTGTAGAGTTTTTAGGGTTTTCACAAATGTTAATTATTTTGTTCAATATTTAAAATTGTATCGTGTGATTTGGTATCAATAGGGCTAGAGAAATTTTAATTAAATTAAAAAAACAACCAAGTTTATTCTTTATTGTAATTGAGTTTAAGTACATGTTTTGTTATAATATGATTGTTTTGATATCATTTTTAATATTATTGTAAAGGTTTTTGCAAAAAAGAAAAAAAAATGAAAACTTAAAAAGGACTGCTTTTATATCACAGTGTTTATGCTAATACAGCAAGTCCTTAAAGGGTAGAAGAGTTTTATTAAACTTAGTTAAATATTTTTTAATATAATTATGTATAAAGAGGAGTATATTTTTTGTTGAAAATTTTAGATTTGTTTTCAATTGCTTATGAGATTTTTTTATTTTATTTTTTATATAATTATGGATAATTTTTTTTTTTTTTTTCATTAAATACAAATATTAATAAAAAACATTTACTGATTGGTTTTATTAATACATATTTTTTTCAGATTTTTTTTCTTTTCATTTCCATAAAGGAGTTGAATTTTGAAAAATTTTGGAAAAAATTAATATTTAAAAAATGTCTTACGAAAAAAAGTTTCGTTTTATAAGCGTAATTCGAATTTTTGTTTTAAGACTTTTAGGGATTTGTATTTTGTTGTAATTTAATTTAATTTAATTTAATTTAATTTATTTAATTAATTTTTTTTTTTAATTTTGATAAATTAAGAGAATATCATGTATTTAACTGGGCTCTTATCTTTTAACAAGATAAATATATAAGATTCTCTTTTTGGATAATTAATAAAAGATTTAATGTTTTTTGTGTGGTAATAAAGTAATTTGTGTGAATTCTATATATTTTGTAAGTTATTTGTTTATAATAATGATTTTAATAATAAATAATTAAAAACATCAACAAAGTAGTTTTTTTTTATAACAAATTTGCTTAAGAAATTAATACTTATTGAGTGTAGTTTTGTGTTCTATGATAAAATTTAAACTTAACATTTTGTTTAAACATCAAATGATTTTTTTTTTTTACTTTTATTATTTTGGGAAAATACACTTAAAAATTATATGAATTCGTTATACCGCTGCTTTTTTAAAATTGTGTTTTTTTAATATATTTTTTTTTTAAAGAACCAGTCATTTTTGTTTTTAAAATATTTTTTTTTTTAAATATAAGTTTAAATTTTGAATTAAATTGCTTTTTTAATTTAGAATAACTAGAATGTGTTATAAATTTAAATATAATTTTTTTTAAGTTAATTTTTAGTTAAATTAAATTCGAAATTTAATTAAAAATTTTTATATTTTTTATAAAATAAGTCTTGAACTTAATAGTAATATTTTTTCTTTTTTTTTGTTAATCTAAATCTTCTTAATTTTAGGGATTTTATTTAAATATTTGTTTAAAGTTTAAACAAAATTTCCTAAAATAAAATTGTGTATTCGTTCAATTAATATTCGTTATATTTACTTTAGTTTTCTTATTTGGTTTCAAAAGAAATTTAAAAATTTCATAATGATTGCTTTAAAAGAAAAGAATTGCAAAAGTAGTGGATACTTTACATTTTAATAGGGAAGTTTGATTACCAGGGACAGGAACTTCATGCACTTAATAAGTGTGTTCTAGGTGCTTGTAATATGCATTAAAAATCTTAATGTATGCTCTAAAAATTAAAAAAATATGCACTTAAAATATTTTTTTTTATTTTATTAAGAACAAAAACATTAAATTTTGACAACGAGCATATAAACTAAAGAGGCTCCATGCTACTCAAGCTCTGCTAAGCATTCTCTATATTTTATATGCAAACGGGGGATTAAGGAAAACAATTTTAAGTGGTTTTTAACCCTAGAAAGTCATTCTTATTTTTGTTGTGTAAAGATCATATGTCTTGCGTAGTCGATTCAGCAAAGAATGACCTTCCAGGGTTAAATGTGTATTTTTCAATATATATAATTAAAAATTTGTCTTAATTATGCAAAACTTATGTATAGTATATATTAACCCCTAAATGCTCAACAGCTTCGATTTGAATAAAATTGTGTTTTTATGATATGAAATGCTACATAAAAAAAAACTGCGTACCAAGATTTTTCAAATAATTTTTTTTACGCTTTTTATAAGAAAAATCCAAAATTTTCAAAATTTCCCGTTACACAAAAACGGAGTGACTTAGGAACAAAAAGGATATATCATTCAAAAGCTTATATTTGCCTCTTAACACTAATGCCTTTTATTTAAACTTTCTAAAATTACATGTGCCCTTTTTTCGATATCATAAAAAGCGCAATTCTTGAGTTTTTAATTAATTTTGAAGTTTTTAATTTTTTTGACTTTGATGGTTAATAAAAGGTACGATTCTAAACATGTATTTATAAATGTATTTTATTAAAGAGCGCTTGAGAGTTCTTAACACACTAGTGAAGTTTTCATTTTGATTAAGCCTAAAATAAAGTCGTAGGAAATTTGAATGGTTGTATCTTTAAAGATACTGTGAGCATTTAAGGGTTAAACAATACAAATAATAATTGCATAAAACCAAATTTAATTGAAGTGCATTTTCATGTTTTTGTTAATTATTTTCGAAACTACCAACATTACGTCTATAACATTGGTAAGCGCTTTAAAAATTTACTCTTATTTGTTACATATAAAATAAAAAGGATTAGAAAGATGACATATACAATAATATGTGCCCGGTTAAAACTAGTCATATATGATCATATATATTTTTCATGTGATTATATATGGTCGTCCATATTCGATTATACTAGAAAAATTAACCTACATGTCCATATATGGACATGTATATAGCACTTTGAAATGGAATAAACCAAAGATGAATTATATAAATTGACATGAAATTTATTTTATTCGAAAGATAATCTTCTGGCATTATAATTTAAATATGACTTCTGGCATATGACCGCCATGGCTGGCTCGGACGTAGTCTGGTTCAATTTTCGAAGACTTTTTCCAACATTTGTGGCCGTATATTGCCAATAACGCAGCGAATGTTGTCCTCCAAGTGGTTAATCGTTTCGGGGTTATAGGTGTAGACTAGCGACTTCACACAACCCCCTCTGAAAATAGTCCACCGGCGTTAAATCGCACGATCTTGGTGACCAATTCACGGGTCCGAAACGTGAAACTATGAGGTTACAAAACGTTTCCTTCAACAAATCAATTGTGGCATGAGCTGTGTGATATGTTGCGCCGTCTTGTTGAAACCACAGCTCCAGCACATCATGGTTGTTCAATTGATGAACGAAAAAGCCAGTAATCATGGCTCTATAGTGGTCACCATTGATGCATAGACTGATTGGGGTCTTCATCTACACTACGCTCTGCAGCAGCAATAATTTCTTCTGTACTCACTGTACGACGTATCTGTGGATGCATATTATCATTTAGAGTAAACATGGTGCGAAAACGTTCCATAGTTAATCGAATTAATTGCTCTGATGGACGATTATGTTGACCGTAAAATGGAGGTAGTGCGTGCTACGTATTTAAAACAGAACCATGATTTTCAAAATAAATTTGCACAATTTGAAAGCGTTGTTCAGGCGTCAGTCTATTCATGTTGAATTGCCAAACCAAACTAAACATAAATCACTTGACAGCTGACAAAATGGCCGCCAGTTAAAAAAGTGTTGCCAACTTAAAGTTGTAAACCTGTATAAAAAACACCCTTTATATGTTCAAATTTGATTTTATATGGTCATTTATATATTTTTCATAATTTTTAAAAGAAAATTTTGTTATTTGAAAAATGTATAAAAATAAATAATTATTAAAAAGGCTGAAAGTGTCTTTTTCAAAAACCCGCAGACATTTTTGCAAAACAACTGCCGGAAAATATCTTTTTCAATAGTTGGTAAAGCATTTGTGTTATGTGCTTTGCCAGTACTTAGTTTTGTTAGATCACTATCTAAAAGTGCTTTGTCAGTGCTGCCACCCATAATTACATATACAGTAAAAATTCGATAATCCGAATAATTGATTGCAGACCCCAATACGGATTAGCGAATATTCCGGATTAGCGAATGTATGTATTTATTAAAAATTATAATAATTCATAGCATAAAAACATAAATATTAATGCTGTGATTTAAATAAAAATATAAATAAAAACGGCTGTTATTCAATCCGGACTATAGAGTTTCAATCAATCCGGATTATAGAATACGCAATGATTGTATTTTTCAAAGCATGCTGTGATTTGAATAAGAAAATAAATAAAAATGGGTTTTATTCAATCCGGACTATAGAGCTGCAATTAATCCGGATTATAGAATACGCAATGAGCTGCAAAATGCTGTCCGGATTACCGAATATTCCGGATTAGTGGAGTCCGGATTATCGAATTTACACTGTATGACTATACAATAGTACCGTTTGGATATGATGAATTTCATATCAAAACCTATAAAAAAGGCACATTTTGAACCCGATCCTCTCAGATTTTGATGAAACCCTCAGATAGTTGAACCTCTTATAAACTATACAATCTTTGAACGATCTTTACTTATTAGAACTGCTAGAAGCTGGAATTTTTTGCCTTTGAATTTACGTACTTTTACATTATCGTATAATGTTTTTAGGAACAGACTTTTGTCACATTTCCGGGACACTGTATGAATGAGTGTTTTTAAATTGTTTTAGGTCAGGCTTTCTCCAGTATTGACTTTTTACATTTTCCTAGTTATGTTGAAACAGCTGAACCATATCCAAAAATAAAGTGTACAATTTTATAGCTATTGCTATCCTGTTCTAAGGATATTTTCGTATTTTTTTTATATATATATATACTGTTTATTGAATTTAATCTAAGCTATTTGTAAATATATTCTTGAATTTATGTAGCACACTAGCAATACGTCTTTGGCCTTTAAGGCTTATTGTATTGCAAATGAATGAAATAAATAAATAAATAAATAAATTTTGCATACAGCTGCATTTTACCTATACAAACAAAACCTCAGTTTTGGAAATTGCATTGGCAAGGTATCAAAGTTCAAGCTGTGATTACTACGGAATGGCTGAACCGATTTCAAAGATCTTGGTACCATTAGAAAGGTATTTAAATCAGCTTTGAAAGGCATAGGCTGTAAAAATATATTATATATTATATTATATTGCACTGAAATTTTTTTTTGCCAAAAATCAAACTTTAATCTAGGAAAACATTTCAATGGCCGTGTTTTTTTTTCAAAAAAAAAAAAAAAAAATTATAAAGGTCTATTTAATATTTCTTGTTAACTTCTTTATATTTTGACATCATTGTGTCATTGTGTGAATAAAGTAGCTATAATTTGAAAGTTATACAGATTTTTTTGTAATTCTAATAGATTAGAAAAGAAATCGTATTATCAAATTTTTCAGACACCCCCAAAATATGGACTTACCCTTGATAAATGTTTTTTTTTTTATTTTTTTTCGATTTAATACATAATTTTTCACCAAAATCTGAGAGGGTCGGGTTCAATGCATATAGGTTTTGATATGAAATATATAATAATATATCATATATCATATCATATAATGGAATCACATACATTTCCATTATTTTTTTTTTATTTATTTATATAATATTATTTTAAATTGAAAGATGTAGTGGACCAAATCTATGTAAATTTTATAAATATATGTAAATTTTATAAAATATGCTCATCGTTACCAAACTTTTGAGTCCTATTTTGTATAAAAATTAAACTAAAAATACTGGTAGCGAGCTATAAGTATTCTCGATTTTTTTATTTTTCCCATAATCAACTGATCGTTTGAGCACTATTACTTACGGGATACCCTAATGTGTATTAAAATTAAAAAAAGGTTTTTACTGCAAACGTCTTATTATTATTTTTTTTTGAACTTACAGAATATGATAGGATGAACATTAGGGATATAACTTTTTTGTTGCGTAAAAATGACAGGGTACCACCTTATGGACCATATTGTGCAATTAAAAAAGAAAAAAATCAAATTTATAAAATCCTTTTTTATTTAACTATTTATTGTAAATAGTAATTGACAATGTAAAGGGTCCGCCAAATAACTCTTTTTTTTTGAAAATGCTATAAAAAAACTACTGAATATTTTCTCAAATTTCTTTTTTTATTTGAAAGTACAATCCTTCCGGTTAATAATGGAAAATAATTTCATTCAAATGGCTGCCTCGGCTGGCCATGCAGTAGCCTTCACGATCGGTCCAATTTTTAAGCACATTATCGATTGTGTGCAGCTGTATTTCACAAATGGCTTCACGAATATTGTCCTTTAAAGCGTCAATTGTCTCTGGCTTGTTGGCGGCACCCCACAAATAATAGTCCAACGGTGTCAAATCGCAGCTCCGAGGTGGCCAAACGACATCAGCTCTGCGGCTGATAATGCGATCTTCAAAAACAGGGCGCAAAACATCGAATGTAGCTTCGGCTGTGTGGCACGTAGCGCCGTCCTGTTGTAAATATCTTCCTCTTCAATTTTTGTGAACAAAAATTCGTTCAACATGGCCCGATAACGATCGCCATTGACTGTAACATTCTGCAACATTACCATGATTTTCAAAGTAATGTCGCAATATTTCCCAGCGTTGTTCAAGCGTATACACAACCATATTCGTTCAGCGGAAGGATAAAACTAATTATCTGTCAAATCAGACATGAGCTAAGTGTTACCATTCAAGAAATAAGCACTAGTTGAAAAAAAACGTGAGATGGCGGACCCTTTATATGTGTTCTAATGACGGAAACATATTTTTAGTGATGACCGCATAAGTACACTTAGGAAATTATATTGGTAAAGACGACTGCAATTGTAGTCAAAAACAAATGAAATTTCATTTAAAAAAAGGACGACTTAAATTTCACTAAATTCAACTAACATTGTCATTTGTTTTTTAATGTTCAAAAAATGACTAACAATTGTAGTAAAAATGAACCACATGGTAGTAAAAAATAAACCAAAAATTTTTTTTTTATTTTTTTAAATAACAAAAAACAACTGTAAAAAATGAATGTAAAATCATAAAACAGTCATTTGATGTTAGTTGTTTTTTAAATGAACTACAAGGTTAGTTAAACATTTTATTTGTTCTACAAATGACTTACATTTACATTAAAAATAATGAAACTGTATTACAACCCAAACAACTACATATTTTTAAAGCAGAAGTTCCCTGAGTGTACATAACAAAATATTTTATAATTCTAACCCTCGTTTTCACAATAAATATCCCATTAGCTACTAACGAGGACTTTACCTGACACATTTATTGTTGTTTTCCATATAAATTTCCAATTTAACTGTTTGTTAACTTTTAACTGGACATTCAGTAGTCGGGCCTCAGTAGAATATTACATTTTTTAAGAAATTAAAAAAAAAAATTTTATCAAAACTTCTTCATCAACAAAAATTAAAGAAAACTTAAAACTTTTTAAAAATAATAGACAAAAATCTAAAATTGAGAGAAAGAACCAAAATTAGCCTACAATTCAAAAAAAATTTTGCAGAATTTTAAAAAATCGCATAAATTGATGAAACCGCTAGTAAATATGTATTTGAAGACATTTACAAGATTTTAAAAGTCAAATAAATTGACGAAGTGCCAATATCGAGGAATGTCGCTAAAATTTGAAAAAATCGTACTAATTAAAAAAAAAACACCGATAAAATTTTTGTTTTTTTTTTATAATTTGGAGATATTTTTTTTTTTATTATCAATTTTGACGTTTATTTTTTTTAATCTGGGTAATTTTTTTTTTCAATTTTGGCGTTTTTGATTTCATTTGTCTCAAATTTTTTCAAATATGAGCTCTTGTTGAGAGATTCAAATCAAACAAACGTTTAATTGAAGTTTTCTTGACAAATATAATAATTTCTGTCAAGCATTCGATTTTAAAATTTAATATGTCAAATGATAGCGCATGATTTTGTATGGTTTTGTAATTTGCTTTATAATTGATACTTTAAAGTTGTTTGGAATTGCTGAACACGAATCGGATATTAGAGTTTAAAATACAAAAATGTTGAATGATCTTTTTAAAAACTGATTAGATTTCTATTAAAAACGAATCTGATTTTATAATTTACAATGTAGAGGATTATTTTTTTTTTTATGGGAAAGCTATAGGTTTCGTTGTAACTCGAATCTGGCTTTAAGGTTTTGCAATTATACATGGCGAATTCTATATGACGAATAAATAAAAAAAAAGGCCTTGGTCGTCCGTTTTCTATCCAGGGGAAAACAATACGTTTTATGGACTCTATAAAATACTTAGGGGTAACACTTGATCGCAAACTTTTATTTAAAGAACATTTGAATTTAGTCTGCTCAAAAGCAGTAACGTGTGGTAGATCTCTGTATCCACTCCTAAATAGGAAGAGCAAATTAAATACAAAAAAATAAGCTTCTTTTGTATAAAATGTGCATTAGACCTATTTTAACATATGCGTGTCCAGTATGGACTAATTGTGCAAAAACCCATAAAAAAAGATTACAAATCATCCAGAATAAAAACTTGAAGATAATATACAATCTTCCTAAAAAGTTTTCTACCTCAGATTTACATCAAATGTCAAATCAAAAAACCATAGAGACCCTAATTAGAGAATTGACTCTGACATTTTCCGACAAATGCAGAGATTCAAATTACGCACACATAAGGAGATTGACTGACAGTGACTAGCTTATCTATCTAATAGATATGGAGGTGGCTGCCATAGGTCTCCTACTTCCCCATTTCTCCATTGTGATATAAAGTATAGGTTTTTTACTATCTTTTTCCTATTAATACGTGTAATAATTTTATTTTAATTAGAGAACACATTTTAAATATTAGTTAATATTTGCTGTAATATCTTAGATAAAATCTCAAAATTTGTAATGTAAATATAATTAATTTGTAAATACTGATAGTAAATAAATAAAAAAAAAAAAAGGCCTTGGTTTTGTGTAAATGTATTCATCCGGAAACTGTTGGAAGTCGTGGAATACGAACATGACATGAAATATTTATAAACTAAAATTTCACAGTGACTAATTTATTTATTATTTTTAGTGAAAGAGTCAGAAACTGGGCTAGTCTGATTTAAAAATCAATAGTGTTTATAATTTTTAGAGAAAACCGTTTATTCTTCTTCTTAACCTCAACAACTTTAAAAATTATTTATCACTAAAGCTGTGATTTTTGACATAGACAGCCTTTCAGCACTTGTATCAAGATCTTTCTGGGAAACACAAATAATATTTTTATCAACACGCTTTTAATTATTATTTTTGAAATAATAGGTGGCTTTGAAAATGTTAACCGTTTTCAAAATAAGGGTTAAATTCACTACACGCTATGAGTTTTTAGTGTAAAATAAAAGTCAATTTGTACAAAGAAAATACTGAGGGGACGAAACTGTTGCAGCTTGGCATATCCATTGTGTCCGTTAAATTTTTCAATAGAAATGTTTTCTTCTTCTTCTTCCTGTTAAAATCTAACTAAGAAAAAAAAAAATCAAAAATCTTCAGTAATTAATTGTAATAAAATTAATTACGATTATCATTATATGACGGTGTTCACTTAGTGAACAAAAGGTACCAACCAATTGTGCCAAAGGTGCCAACACTAACCCTTCCCACCTAATGACGTTTGACCAACATGTCAAAAAACTGAAATCAATTGACTTGTCATCAAAACATCATCAGAATTTTTCTACTCGTCGTCCAAACAACATCCCGTATTTAAAGTTGAAACCCAAGTTGGTGAAAATTCATTAAAATCTAAATTTAAAAATAAGATTACTAGGAAAACTGTAAAGTAAAAGTGAAAATTGTGAAATTAGTGAATTGAAAAAAAAAACTGTTAAATATTAAACCCCATATACCAAGTTAGGTTATGAACAATTTAACTCTAGACTTAAAATTAAACCTAACCTAAAATAAAATCCTAAATATTTTATAACGTTTAAAAAATCCGCCATCTTTTTATTTATATACATTTACCAGCGAAAAGATAGTACATAAGCCACCATTTTTTATTCCCCCAACCCGTAAAATATTCAGACGGTAACAAACACTTTACCCTATTAAATATTTTTTGTTTTTTCCACTTTTTTAATGCAATTCTTTTTCTTTTATTTTCAAATATGTTCTATTAAAGTTGCTTCAAAAATATCCCGCTAAATTGTTTCTTTTAGTTTGTAAAGTTGTTTTTTAAAATTTCTATGGGTTTTAGTTTAAAGTTATTTTTACTATGATTCTTTGTTATTCATTGTTGTAGTTTTTTTAGCTTAGCTATTTAAATTTTTTTTTTGTCAAAATTATTATTTTTTTTGTAAATATGATTGTTTTTAGCAAATTTTTATTTTCATCGTCTGCTTCAACTTTAATTTTCATTCATATCTTTGATAGCCTGTAAGATACGCTTAACGTGACCAACCTTGGTGACACCCAAATCTTTAAGATCTCTGCGACCCAATGTAAGTAATTCCTTGCCACGTATATCATTTCGTTGAAAACTATCAACATATTCCGAGAGTTGCATATTCTCCAACCAGGAAATTACTTCATTAACACTCCAATTGCTAACAGCTTCACGGGTATTCGTCAAGGGCGGTTTGAATTGTTGCTGACCGGCTGTAGAACCGGAACGTAGACGTGTCCAGAAAGCTCGTGATTTACGACGACCATCACCCTGAAAGAAGGTAGTTGAAATAAAATATTAGTTAAAGAGAATTTAAGAAAATTTGCAGCTTAAAGTAAACGCGATTATTTTGAAAAACACAACATTTTTGCCGGTTTTTTATATTTAATTCGGTTAAGGTTTAGGTTTTATTAATTGAAGGAAATCCTATTAAATATTTTTTAATTCACTAAATTTAAAATGTTGTTTAAGGATGCTTTTTGAGGTTATGAAAATTTTGCTTGCTCCATAAAATTTAAAGTCCTTAAAATTTGTTGATGTCCTGCATTGGGTCCATGAATTTTTTTTGATTATAAAAGAAGCATTTTGGTAACAAAAATCATCAAACAAAAATTTGAAATATTGTTTTGGAGCTTGCTTGTTACAACGCATTTTTTGATACCAATTTTGATAAACAAAATTTAAACAAATTTTTGGACCAATTTACAACAACCCGTCGTTTGAATGGTACGGTACACTCTAACATGCATAAATGTATGTATAAGTACACTATAGAAAGTTAGAATGCTTAAGTAATACATATACATACACTCGGGAAAAAAAAGTTAGCAGAAAAATAAGTAAAAGGTTTTGTATTCCAATTGACTGTTTTTTTTACTAACCAAGTCATTTGTAAATAACAATTGTTTCTATTCTCTTTTTACAGATTACAAAATTTTTAACTGATTTTCGTTGCTAATTTAAGCAAAGGCAAAGGTTAATACAAATAAATAAATTTTTTTTTTACTAATTTTTAGTAAAAAATACTTGAATGAATTTAGCAAATCGATTTCCATTAAGGGTTTACTAAAATTTTACTAAATATAAGTAACGTATACTAATTTTTCCTACTACTTTCATCTAACTTATAAATTTGAAATTAAATTTTTTTTATTATTTTTGCCTGCTCGAAGGGTGCTAGAAAGGGGGATTGGTAAAATATTTTTTAAACCTGCATGCACAATATGAACCTACTGTGGTTCCAAACATGCGTGTGTTCATAACACAACAAAAAAAACAATTTGCAAAAACTTACTGCAAATGCATGTGAAACACTACCAGGCGAAGACAGTACCCAAATATAGTAAAAAACAATTGGTAAAGTTCCAACAAAATGCAAGCAACTGACAAAAAACTTCATGAAAAAAAATTTTTAAATAATATTCAATTTGAAAAATACTTTTCTTTTGCTTGAAACAACGGAAGTATTAATACTGGATTTTATTCTGATGACGTCACAAAAATTCCTGACAAGGTACGTTATTCAGCCAAAGCGAAGTTTGAACTAAAAGTACTAGTGTGGACAGCCATTTCGGCAAAAGGTATATCACAGCTTTACGTACAGGACACAAAACGTATGGCTGTAACCGCGGATATTTACATTAATAAATGTTAGGTAAAACTGGAAAAAATTATCAGAGGTAGACACTCTAAAGACAACATATTGTTTTGGTCAGATTTAGCAAGCTGTTTAGCGTCTATGCTAAAAAGACGTTAGAATAGCTTAAATAAAAAAAAACATACTTTTTATACCGAAATACGGAAATCCTTCAAACGTTCAAAAAACGGTTTCAACATTAAAAAAATAAAAAATAAATTGTGCGCCCCGGTAGGCTAGTTGGTAGTGTGCTGGCTTATCAGTACGGGGGTTGTGGGTTCGATTCCCACCAGAGGCACTGGTCTGTTTTCGCTACAACGCGCCGAAGGCCATAGTAGCTAGTGCTCGGTTAGGGTAATAGTATATAATTTGTAATTATATGATTATTAATTAATAAAATAAAAAAAAAAATAAATAAAAACTAAATTGAAAAAAACCACAAGATTGAAAAAAATAGTCAAAATTCAAAAACAAATTTGTTTATACTTGAAAAATCGTCAAAATTGGGCATCGTCAAAAAAAGAAAATTTTATGAAGTTTAAAAAAAATCACAAATACTAAAAAACACATAAATTTAAAATATCCGACTTTTAAAATTTTTGGTGATTTTTGTTTTTTTAATTTTAGGCGATTTTTTTTTAATTTATTGGGTTTATTTTCAATTTCGTTCAATTTAGACAATTTTTTTTTGATATTTTTTTTTAATTTTAGAGATTTTTTTCACTTTGTTGTCATTATGGGTTAAAAAATCTGAGATGCTTGTGAGTAATAAACTCATTTTCAATTAAATATTTCATAAATACTATTAAACATTTAATTGAAAAGGTTTAATTAAAATTTCATGGACAGTAATTTTTTCTGTGTACTATTCTTTTCGAGCAAAAATTCACCGGAGCAAGTTTGACCGATTTCTTTCGGTTTTTATAACATTTTATTTCTAAAAATCTATCTAAATGGCGTTTCTGAATCAGTTTTCCCTTTTGAATTTTACTTACCTCTTCATTTGGTGCCAAAACATTAAAGTAAGCTCTTAATTTACCATCCACACATTTTTGAACCGAACATTTCTTCAATTCCATTTCCATACTAGCCAATGCAGCACTTAATTTACTCTCTAAATCTTCACGCAATATCAACGAATGACCACGATCTCTAAGCAAAGTACAAGCATCATCATACAATTGCCGCGACGAATCTATTACCTCTACCAAATTTGTTCTTAGTGAAGGTCCCTCCAATAATTTACCCTGAGGATGTATACTCTCCAGGGCATCATTAGCGCGACAGGCAACAGCATACAGATCATGTCTCAAAGTGGGATGAGATATTATTAAGAATTTAACCCATTTCACTAGAGAACTAACAGCTTCAATGAAATTAAGTAGCACATAGCATTCACGTTCTGAAATAACTTCATCTGTAGAGGCGGCATGCTCTGAAGCTGTCGATGAATGGTCCCGTTGTATGGAAATGCTATGTTGTCTTTGTTTCTCTTGCCAGGTTTTCAGAGATGCCTCCAAAGAACGATTGCGACATAACATTTGTACACGATTCTTGTGTAGTATACGTATCATACCGGGTGGTTGCAACCAGGCCTCGCCATCCACTTGTATGGGTATTTCTTCGTCACCCAAAATATTAATTTGTACACTTTGACATTGAGCAATACGATGATGTTGTAGATTTATTAGACGAGAGGCGGCCATTTGAACGGATCCGAAAACAGCCACCACCTCTAAGATACGATCATCGAAACAGGGTGATAAGAAGATGTCATCTTTTTTCGAGTTACCCCAAAAGTTTGTGCCGCCCATGAAGCTATGGAAAAAAAAATTCATATAATTAGTTTTTATATATTTAAAGTTTTATAATTTACAATAAAAAGTGTCTTTCGAAACTAGCCTACGGGGAGTGTAAACAAGCTGTCACAAAACTGTTCACTTTGAGAAAAATTAAAAATCATACGGGAAATTCGTACAGGCGTGAAAGTTCGTATATCACATATTTGAATTTTAGCAAAATAGGAATTCTGTACATTGTTGGTTATATTAAAAATAAATATGTTAATTTAATAAAATTTCTTTTCAATTTAAAATAAGTTTTATAAATTTTAACTCAGTTTTGTAAAACATAACGAATCAAAATTTAACAAAATATTAGTAGTTATAATAATTTGACTGGAGTGCTACATTTATTCAAATAAAAGTATCTTTGAACCAACTCCGGAACTGGTCCATACTTACTAACGAGATGTATAGATACTCCAAAGCAACAAATATTTTGCTAATGTTGCTCACTTTCGCTTAGCTTTCAAGTTATGAGCCGATAAACTTTTAATGTTTAGAGTAAAGCTGGAAGTGATCGTCTATTTTACACTATCTCTCTTTTCTTTTTTTTGCCGAACGTAGGCATTGCCCTTTTAAAATTTTCAATGGTCAATGCTTTTAAAGCAAAACTTTTGTCTCATCGGGACCAAAACATAGATATATCATACTTTGAGATCCGACTTTAAATTACGAAGATATAACAAAACATTTAATAAGGCAAAACCTGCGTTAGGGTTTTTTTTTTCGAATTTGCTTTGCAATAATACTTTATATTTGAAGGTGTGCGGCGCACATTTTTTGTCTATAAGGTTGCTACGGTCTAATGAAAATATTTACAATAATTCAAGCATCAAAAATAAAGTTATTTTTAAATAAAACAAATAAAAGCGTTTACGAATTTTGAAAAGACTCTATCCATTGAGACGAAAATATTTTGGCAAGAAAAATTTTCCGGAGCCAAATGTTTCCCAAAACAAAAATCATGAGAAAACATTTAGCGGGAACAAATTTCGAATCGCTAAAAATGCTGACTGATAATTTTGGAAATCGACAAATAATTTTGCTCATTTTAAATAGCAGACTGCTTATAATATCAACAAATATTTTTACCAAAAACTAGCAGTCCTGTCTCTATTATGGCTGTTTTTTTTTTGCGTTTCAGCAGACATACGCCCTCTGCTATTATCGACCTTGTTATTCATGCTGATCTTCTATTATGAGGTTCTTCTTTTCTTTAGATTTATAAAAGAATAATGTGAATGACTGAATGGTGACTGACACACTTCGCCAGTAGACATCGTTTTAAACGGAATTTATCAAAATTCCTACTGGAAAAGCGAAAAGTCACGCCCTTGGCGGCATGCCAAATCCAATTTTAATACGGTATGTGAGTGTCTAATCTCGAGTAAATATTCGCATAATAGGGAAAATTCTCCTACTAGATAACTTGGCTAATACTCAAAAGCTTTGAATGATCAATCCGTTAAAACGAGGCAATTTAATTTTTTATATGGGCCCTAATTCCTCATGGGCATCCGCTTAAGAGGGGTTTTTAAAAATTCATTCTCGGGGGAGTTAATAGATGAAAGTCTCCCCTTAATGTCTGGCCAAGCTGGTGAATTTATACTGATATAAAAAATAAGTAAAAGAGTTTGCCAAAACAACTAAAAATTAGTTAAAAATTACGTTGTAGAAAAAACTGCTGAAATTAGCAGATTTTTTATTATTTTTTTTTTGCTAAATATGAGTAAGATAAGAATAGAAAAATAAATCTGCTAAATCTACTAATATTTATTTACATTTGAGCTAAATTTTTGTTGATTGCTAGCAACAACTTAGAGTGCTAAAAATGGCAAAAAATTTGCTAATTATTAGCAGAGAAAAAAAAATCATAAAAAATGTGAAATTTTCAAAAAATGTTTTTTTTTTTTTAAAGCGAATAAAAATCTGCTCTTCTGAAAACCGCAAAATCAGTAAAAGCTTTTGCTAATTTTAGCAGAGCAAATTTCTATTTTCAATTAACTAAAATTCAATTCGAATATAACTAAAATTTTGTAAGGTTAACATTTTAACTTTTGCTGTTCTTATTTTATTATTATTTAGCAAAAATAAAAAAATCCGCTAATTTTAGCAGTTTTTCTGCATATTTTTACATGTTTATTTCTATGAATGTGTTTAATAATCTTTCTTAAAATGCTTTGCTTTCAAAAAATGGATTTTTATTTGCAAATGAGAGCTTGCATTTTTTCAAGCGACAGGCCCCTTTAATATAAATATGGCACTTCATTAAAACTTTCTGTAAGCTAGTAACACTGAAAATATTTTTGCACATTTATATCCTTCAAACTCACCTTGGTATATTTAGTATAACAATTCCCTGCAAAGAAGGCAATGGTATCCTTTGACCATCACATTCCAATTGTACTCGTTGTTCTAGATTTTTACAAGTCTTCTGCAATAGTTGCTTAGAGCCCAACACACCATACCACATGTAATTTTTAGCACGAGAACGGCATTTTTCAGGATGTTCTTCACGTTTATTATGAAAATCCAAAGAAATCTTAGCATCTATGCCAATACCAAAATAATTATTCATCACACATTTCTCATGATAACCAGCTAATAAAGTTTCATCGGGATCCATAAGTGGACTAACGGCAGCACATAAAGTATCAGCATTAGCCATAAGGCATTTGGAAATAAAACCAGAACCACCGGTTAAGTCTGAAGAAAGGAGAAATGTTTAAATTATTCTTAAAAAAAAAACAAACATATTTTTCAAAATCTATACTTGGCCAGTTAGGTAATTTGACTATTGGATTAATAATAGGCAATTTACGATTTTCTTCAGTGGGCGTCTTATCTTTATCCTTTTTATCCTTGTCCTTATCATCCTTTTCTGATATAGGGGCTGTACCAAAATGATCAAAGCCAAATAAACTAGAGCCCATAAACAAACTAGTTTTGGATCCTTTAAAACTTTGCATATTCGGTAAAGCTTCATTGGGCTAAAAAGATGAAAAATAATTTACTATAAAATTCCATTTTTACTGTATTAAGTTCAGGGAACTTTTCATTGCAATTTCAACAAACTACTAGAGAGTTATACATATGAGGGTATGATTTAATAGTTTTAAATAGTATATAGTTGAAGTTAAAAAGTAAAGGCTTTTGTAGGAAAATATTTTTAAATACAGAAGCTATATATATATAGCGCATAATAGTTAGAGTTATTTATAAGAGGATCTACTGAAAAAATATAATTTTTTTTGTTTTTGGTTGGAGCTTTATTATATAATCAAAGGATAGGTTTTTGTCGGTTTTAAATTTATTTTTAATACATTCTTTTTGTAGTCTTCTTACCAATGGTATAAGCGGTCTAATTAATGCCAATGTGGCTAAACGGATATTGGTTTCGTGTACCACAAAAGTTTTTAAACCCATTAATCCATACGCTCGTTCCGACATATAAATACCCTTCGATTTCTTTTTCTTCTAAAACAAAATTTTTGTAGCCAATAGATAGACAGCGTGTTAGGTGTGAGTGTGTTCTAGTTTCTTAAGTACGAGTATGTAATTCATAGAAAGTGTGAAATTAGAAATGTTTAAAAACTTTTTTAGAAAATGGAACTGTTAAAAGAAATCGAAATAAAATCAAGGACTTATTATTATAAATTTAATATCACGACAAACGTGCATGTATTATTCTACCATTGCATTGATTTTAATTGAGCATTTTAATGGATTTATTTAACATTGACTTGTCATAGGATAGAAGATGTTCATATAGTTCTACAAAATAATTTCCAAGGAATATTATATGCACTAATCTATGAAAATGTCAAATTAGAAGACAATAAATTTTTACTGTGTAAATCTCAGAAGACCTGTCGATCAAATAACTACACTAATACGAGGGCGGATCCATAAGACCGTGACTTTTCGAACTTCTCTCATAGTTATATGAAATGCAACACTGCTCCCATCAAGTACCAATTGTTAATGGACTACTGTTAAATTTTGAGCAAGTTCAAGTGCTCATTAAACATTATTTTTTGCGAAAAAAACCGTCAATCAAACCAAGGAAAATCTTGATAAATACTATGGGGACTAAGCACCATCAATTTCAATGGTAAAAAAGTGGTTTACTGCTTATCGTTGTGGTGGCATAAGTACAATTGATGCTCAACGTTCTGGACGGCCAATAAAGATCAATACACCCGAAAATGTCAAAAAAAATTCACGATCGAAGAGTAAAAGTGCGTGAGATTGTTGATGCCATGGGCATTTCATATGGCAGTGTGGTTTCGATTTTAAATGATCAGTTGGGTTCAAGAAAGCTGTCTGCAAGATGGCTGCCGCGTTTGCTCTCAATTGACCATAAACGTAATCGTGGCCAATAAGGTGATGAGGGAAAATGAGAGAAAAACAATAAACGGCAAATATTATGCCAACTTATTTGACCGATTTAACGAGGATATAAAAAGAAAAACGACCCCTTATGGCCAAGAAATACCTATTTTATGGACCTCGAAAAATCCTATTTTTTGGAAGGGATACAAAAATTGGATTAGATTATATGGAACTATGCACCGCGACCAACTTAGGTCTTTTGTGCTGCCTATAGTTACCCTAAAGATTCAAGCTACCTATAAAGCCAATAATCCTATTAGACAAAATCTTCATAATGTCCGAAGGGGAGACAAAGCGATTGCCAAGAAACTTGGCACGCCTTTCACATAGCCTCGGAAATTCGCAAAGAACATGCTCTGATGTATCAGCTACCAGTTCGCAAAACCTACACTCATCCGTGTCCGAAAGACCCCTTTTGCGCAGGTGGTATCTGAGATTGCAGTGTCCAGTCAGGTAAGACACCAGGGTTCTCAAGTCACCCCTCCCGAGGGACAAGAGTCTCCTCGATCCTGCACTGGAAAAAGAAATTAATGTCTTAGCCTGTCGTTGGCCAAGAGAGTTTTCCCAATAGAGAGAGAATTCTGACTCCCTCCACGACCAGAGCTTCTACCTAACATACCCCAAAGGTATACCACAGAATGGTTCAGGGCCAATAAAGGGCCTTCGGGCCCCGCAATTAGCAAGACAATCTGCCCTCTCGTTGCCCTCATGCCCCTCGTGACCAGGAACCCACCCTAAGGTAAGCGAGTTGCGCCTGCCAAGTCGGTTAAGAGCCAGAATGCATTCCATGACCAGACCAGATGACACCTCATAGGAGAAACGTTGGACTAAGTGTATTGAGCTAAAAGGAGATTATGTTGAAAAATAATTTTTGTTTTTGCAAAAAAAAACTGTGTTTCATTCAAAAAGTCACGGGCTTATTGATCCGCCCTCGTATACCAAAAATCGATTTTTTAAAAAATACTTCCGCTACTAATTGTTAAACTTCACAATAGAAAGTATATCTACAATCCGGTTTGAAAAAATTTACAACAATGGTATTTAATGCTGTATATGATGCTTTACGCACCCCCTGTCGGATATATTTAGTCCTAAAGTAATAGCATTATTAAAATCAAAATGTGACGCTAATCAACCATTGGCCATCAAGGGGTTAAATAATTACCAATTATAACAATTAGATGCACCAAAGTGGTATATGCCAAATTTTGTGTACCCTCCATCTATTGAGAAAAAAAATATTTCTTTTTTCGAAAACAAGCTCAGGAAATCGATTATGTGTTTATGTGGGAAAAATTACTGTTTTTAGTTTTACCTGATTTTAAAATTGTGACATGAAGCTGAAATAATTCCTTTTTTTTTGTTTTTGGTTGGAGTTTTATTACATAATCAAAGGATAATTAATAAATTAAATAAAACTTCATCCGAAAAATGTCCGATTAAATTACATCTGATTGCACCATATAGAAACAATTATAAGTGATTTGATATAGTTATGTCCGATTCGGTTAGCCAGTGCTTGATATTTTGTGCCACTGGTAGTTTCTGACTGGGTAAGTATGTGTAACAAACTGAAATTGAGTTAATCTAAGTCTATAAGAGATATTTCTTGAACAGAACATCTATAATTTTTTCAATTTTGTGTTATCGCTAAACTTTCAAAGTAGTTCCATTTCTTTTAACAATTTCATTTTCTAGCAAAAAGTAATAAACGTAGTACATAGTTAATGGCTTAAAGTATAAATATATTTATGTATAAAAAGCATATACTTTTTAAGCAATAATTTTGAAATACATACCAATTGCGATTGCTAAATATTATTTTGCATTTACAAAACAAACGAAAAATAAAATTATCATACAATTATTGGTAAACAAATAAGATCCTTAACTAATATTTAAATATATTGCTTATATATTTATCATAAAAGCCTAGTTAAGTAAACAAAAAAAAGTGTTAAAAATGTCTCACCTAAGAACCCTGGCAAAAGTGTTTTGTTCAATTTGAATTTTTTTTTTTAATGGCTTTTATGATTTTAGCCAAACAAACTTACCTTAAACAAACTGCCACAGCTAATACGACGACTAGCGGCTGGAGATGAGTTTAAGAATCGTGTATGTTCAGGATCCAAATTTAAATAGTTTGGATTGAAGCCCGAATGACGACGATCCTTTTCCTTATCGAACTCACGCACTGTTAAGCTAGCAGCATGACTGGAATGTCGCCGGATCTCTGAGGGTACACGCACCGATAGCAGACTGTTACAGGCATCGGGATCTAAGGGCCTTATAGCATCTCCTCTAAGGGGGGTGGGTGGTCTAACGACAACACTTATCTGTGGATGATGAGGATTTACATCATCAAAAGATTCTTTTTTAACCGAGTCATCAAAAGTAATGCGCTTTACATCTTGTCCAGGTCCCAGTTTCTTTGGCGATATATGATTGTTGCCACTGCTGTTGTTGCTGTTGTTGCCCTTCAAACAGGACGTATTGGTAGTCTCACTAACTTCAATCCTTATGGCTGTAGCTGTTGATAAATCATCTTCCGATTGATGGCCGCTGGTCGTTATGGTAGTAGAGGTGGTCGTTGTTGTGGTAGCTGTTAATTCTCCTTCCAATGATAGCTGCTGTTGAGATACAAGTTTCGAAGTTGTTTGTTTAGTTTGTTTAAGGGAAGTGCGTTTTTTGGGACGCTTTTTTTTAGTTTATTTTGAGTTTTGTTAGTTGATTTAGAGTTAAAGAAATAGAAAATTAAAGTTACCTTAATGACGAAGCACAAACCCTCATATTTTGGTAAAGGCTTTTATTTAAACCTAGGTTTAATTTTATTCAGATAAACTTACCTTGAAACTCTGACGAGCTATATCATTACCTTCCACGAATTGTGCCAAAGAACAATAACGAGGAGGTTCACGTATCTTTTGATCATCACAACGATTGTCTATTTCGAAGACTATATTTTCAAAACCAAATTGTTGAGGATTGTCATCGCTATCCATATGTACTAAACCCGGCTTATTGGGAGGTGAGGAATTACGTCTTCTTGGTGCTGTTGTTAAGGGTTTTTTAGCTCTGGCTGGTTTTGGTGGGGGCTTTGGAATAACTATTCGCTCCGAACAGAGGGTAGTTGTATCTTCTGTTAGAGTAGTGTCGATAGCATATGTTATATCATGACCCAATACCGAACTTATATCATCCATAAGACTTTCACCGGGTAATTGTTCGGTTTCATCACTTGTTTCGGGTGAATCAATGTGACAAAAATCGGCCGAATCGAAGTTCTGAAAAGAAAAATAAGAATTTAAAGGAGCCGATGTAAAAATTATGAGAAAATATTAGATGTTTTTGCATCAAATCTAATTAGATATCAAAGTAGGGGACAAATGTGGGGACTAGTTAGACCTGCTTGTAATTAGGATGATCTGGAGCACCATATATATTTATCTACTTTTCGAAACGGCTCAAATGGCTAAGTAGTACTGTAGATCCGGACAAAGTTCTAGATCTAGATCTGATCATATTTTACCACAAATTCTATAAAATATGCTATATCTTCTTTATTTGTAAAAGAATAAAATCGTCCAGCCTATACTGCTGGAGCTAGAAACTTGAACTTGGCATATGGGTTCCTCCTCCGGCGTAAGCTTCCGCTAAGATGGAAATTACTACGAGGAGGGCCAAAAAAGGGAAAAGTCTCCTCGATAGAAATTTGAAATTTAAAATATATGTGCTCCTTCGAATGTGATTTTCTTGCCAGAAACGCTGTAAAATTTGAGCTTAATAGAATAGAAATATATCCATTGTTCAAGTGCGGATATAGGAAAAGATGTTGGAGAGTGATGTTAGAGAAGTTTTAAGTAACTTTTAACATTTTGCATTGAAAGTTTATATTTTGTGGGGCACAAATTTCACAACGTTTCTCCCCTTAATATCGCGTCTGCTGTTGTCGCCCTGGCCAAACTGATTAAGAACGGAACTTGAAATTTTGTGTTAAACTAATATCTATGGGTAGAGGTTATAAACCTGAAATTTGATAAATTTGTTCCACCTCGCACTTGGACATCCTATTAGACGGAATTTTTGGAAGTTTCTGCTGGGAGGGCTGAAAAGTGGAAAAGTATCCCTGTTGACGGTATGTATATACAATTTTAGTAAGAAACCATAAATTTTAAATATATTTGCACTGTATATGAGGTAACTCACTGATAAGGTAATTCACCGATAAGGAATTTTGTCAAGAACGGCATAAAATACGGTTTCATATGGAGCAAAAAAGTTTTCGCCTTGATCACACAGCAAAACCTTGATTTGATGTAGGCTAAAACTGTGTTCTTAAAAACTATTAAGTAAAAGGATTATAAGGAATATCTGCCGTTCCATCATAGCGAAAATGATCTGAATGGATCTAATCAGATCTAATCGTTTTAGGCTAAAACAGCTTTGTTGGAAAAGATACCTGTAAATCTATGGAGGACAAGAAGGGAATCTCAACTGTCCTTCATATCTAATAGGATGTAAACAGATCTGATTAGATCTAATGTTTCTTAGGCACAAACAGATTTGTTGGAAAATATACCTGTAAAAAGTCTCCCAATTGTAAAGCCGCAACAGATTGTTCAGCTTTATCAAATATTTCCGAAGCCAGACTACATTCTTCATTACTTATGGCCGATAATACATCACTAGCTTCGCCTGGTATTTCTTCCGAACATGAGCAATCATCCTATAAGGAGGCATATAAAAAAAATCATATTAAAAATACCAACTCTTAAATTATTGCTGGGAAACATACAGTATTCCCATCAGTATCAATAATGGTAATATTATCACTTGTATACACATTATTAGGATTTTTAGGGTTTTCATTAATGCTGGGTACCTGTAGCTGGCAAGTGTGTATCAATTTTCCATTTTCGTCCACTAAAGCCTTTTCCTCATCCTCAAACTCCTTTTGTTTATCAAGTTCTTTGCTCATATAATAGTTGCGTTCAAATACTTCTATCGGTCGATAATCCGATAAAGGATCCACCAATTGTTCACTAGTTAATATGGGTACTTTAAGGAAATTCCTTTCCGTAGGAGTACAGGTACCTTCGCTGCCTGGCGAGAGACGATTACCAGCATCATCTATATTAGCACCTCCACTCAATGACATACGATGAATTTTATAAGTCGATTCACCGTTAGCGTTTTCTTCTTGTTCTTGTATTACCTCTGGTACCCCCGAACTACGACGACTATCGGCAAATTGTCTGGGCACTGGTATGCTGATGGTATTGAAAAAATCATCCATGGATTCACGACGTGTATCGGGTAAAGGAGATATGCATGTTAGACGTGAAGTTTCCATGGTAGGTGATATTATATTAATGGGTGGTATTATAGGCAAAGGTGAGGTACAGGGTGTTGAATCACTGGATGTATTTGTGGGTATCTTCAAGGCCTCAAAGGGAGTAACAGATAGACGGCGCTGATAGCGTTTAGGACGGCCAGGTTCAGAATGTTCAACAACATTATACATGGCACGTTTAACACTATTAGCACGACTTTGTAAAGCTTCCCGTTCGTTGCCTCGAAGAGAACGACTATTACGTCTTTCGACATTTAAATGATCTTTCTCAGTTTTTTCAATTGATATGTTGGGATTTCTACGCAAAAAAAAAAAAGTTGTTTAAAAAGAAAATATACAGTTTTTAAGGAAATCCAATGAACTTACAATAATGAGTTGGATGAAGTTGAAGGAGCTGGTGATGAAGGTCTTGATTGGGCTATAATATTACTTATAGTTGTTAATAAATCATCACCATTGTGTGAACCATTTTCTTCCTCTTTCAAGGCATCCAATAGCATAGTCAATTTTTGTCTTAATATGTCACACTTTACTGTTAATTGATCATCTTCTTTACGATGTTCACACATACGTTCCAGTAAATCATCAATGGTCTCACATAAAGTCTTTGTAGCCGACATTAAAGTGGGCAAATCATCGGTTTCTACAATGGATCTTAAATTTTCATTGGCATTTGTAACCATGCCAGTTAATAAAGCTTCCTGGTCTGAGGTCAAAGACATTTTGGGTTGTTTGGGTTGTACAGAAATGGCTTTTTCAAATACCATTATACTCCAGCGATCCAACATTTTAGTGCTGGCAGTTTCATAGCGTTCTAAAATTTGTGGTAAATGAGCATCATCATCACAAGAAGAGCCCCAACCTAAGACACGAGCCAAATCATTACCAGTACCCAAAGGTAAAACAGCCACTTGACATTGTTTCTAAGAATCAAATCAAAAGAAAGTTTATCATCAGCATCATAGAATATCAGTAATATCGAAATTGTACTAGACTTACATGCATACTAAAACGATCAATTTCACTTAACACCCATCCCACCGAACCATCTCCGGAACATACCAGTATACGAAACATTTCAAAATGACGAAATAATCTTAAACCCAAACCGGGACCAGTCGATATTAAATCAAATACTTGAGCAGGATTTAATAGTTGCTTAAATCTTCTTAAAAATTTAACTCCCTGATTATCTCCCGATTTAGAATTAACAAACACCAATAAAGGAGAGAAATTTCCCTTAGGACTAACCACATCCCAGGAATCATCATTTCCTATAGAATGTACACATGTGGGTGGCACCACCGATAATTTAGCTGGTCCCATTGCACAAGCTATAGCCGTATTTGGTCGACAGGCCACGTGTACCGTTGTACGACACCATAAACAACGCCAATCTTGTAAACGCAATACCGAACCACATGTTTTTTTGCACACTGCACATGAAGCCGATACTGGTAGATTACCTTCCATCCATTGATGCGGCATAACAATACTACCCTCACGATCTTCGATAATATCCTTACCCACTGTAGCCAAGGTGGTCCATTTACAATTGGCTATAGCTTTGGCAGCACATCGTTTGTGAACCTTACATTTGCACACTTCACATGAGAGACCATGTGAAGTAACACCTGATAGGGCATCCCGGCAGACATTACAGTATGTGGGTCGGGCATGTGAAGTGGCATACCAGTGGTGATGGTTAGCAAATATATCATGTTGTTCAATAAAGAAACTATCACCTCTCGATCTTGGTGGTATTGCAGCCGATTTTAGAGAGCCTAGCCAGTCCTCCATTTCACGTCTAGTTTCTGCACACAATACTAATGAACGAGTAGGGGTTATAACCTGAAAAATATTAAATAAGAAAAGAAATATTTATTTTAATTTAAAAAAACGCTGTTAAAAATAAAAGCAGTAGTTAGTAAGAAAGAAAAAAGTGGAATGGAGTTTAATTAGAATTGTTTAAATTTACTTTTCAACCTCGAATTTGAATCTGTGCTGGTCATAAACTACATAGCTCTCTTACTTTTCCCCTTTTAAGAACAAGCCCTTTTTTCACACACGTTTTTACCAACATCACCTCATGAGTTACATGCACATCTCAAAGAGTAATAGATCTATGGTGCAGGTGTTCTATAACTATATGAAAAGATTTTTAATCGAAAAACTCCACTTTACTATATTTAGAATAGGTTGAGTGATATGATGTCTAATTAACATAGAGGGACTGATAAAATTTTATTTTCAAAGTTTGTTAGTAATCCGTAGACTAAAAACTGTGTCTGTTTTGCTCTCAGTTTTAAAGATATTGTACATTTAAACAAAAAAAAAAATATACGGAGCTTCAAAATAAAAAAGGGCATACTTAGTGGGTATTATAGGATTTACTGAGTAGATCAAAAATTACTTTTATTATTAAAAAAAAAAAAAAAAGAGAAACAACACTCAAGAAATTCTTCCTATTTATTAATTTGTTTCTTTCTTTGAAAAGGGGAAAGATGAGAGAGGAAAGGCGCTGAAAAATAAAGAGAATCAAACTTGGCAACACTGTAATTGCGCCAGATGATAAGTCTTAGAACAGTTGTTGCTCGCCACCTGTTAGATAGTTGGCGAACTTATTGAAGCATTTTGGTTCATAGCCCTGATTCATTATTTTACTTCTGTGGCTTTAAGTGCTACGGGAACACCGTAGGTGTGTACTGCAATACGTATGAGCGATATAAAACTCATACATATTTTTTGCGAAATTAATGTTGCCGTCGCCAAGGATCGAACGCAGGACCATATTTTTAACAGTCCAACGCGCTAACCATTACACCATGACGTCCAATTATATCTAATATGATACAATTTAATCTTGCCATTTTTCAGGTGAAATTCTATATAATTAAGTGTGTGGCCATATTAAATTTGATAAAACTATATGCTTCATATTATATGCAACATAAGCTTCATATCTGTTTTTTTTTTTTGAATCGGGAAGTTGAAATCTACGTGTTCAAATGCAACTTGTATCGTTTCTATGCAATACTTTATTGTCATTATACAGATAATTCTCCCAGTAGAACGTTATTCATTTCAAATAAATTTAAAAACTATTAAAGCATTTAAAACATATCTAACTGTTGTGAAATATCATTTCATTTTGATGACATTGACTGACTCTGCCTTTAACAAGAAGTGTGTATGACAATCTTTTATACATGCAATGACATCACAAACCTCTAGAAATATTAACAAACCAAACCTGTAACATCACACAGTACTTATATAAATTTAATGATAGTTTGTCCCAGCAAAACTTCAAAATAATAAAGCTAATAGGAAACCCAGAATAAAAATGACCGGCACGGAAACTACACACAGGTAAAGCCGCATATCGTAATAAAACTTGGATATGTTGCAGAAGAAGGAATTTCGCCGTCGTAATCGAACAAGTCTTAATTATTTAGAAACAGAAATGTTTACCGGTGTTGACCAAATTTCTAAAATGTTAAAGTTCTGCCTATTATGGATGCTCTAGCTTTTCTAAAACTTCGGGTCTGATGAGACCTTTCGCCAGATCGAAATACTAGTATCAACCTTGCTAAGCTCGTTATAAATTTAAAATAACATAAAAATAATCTCGATGTATATATAAAAACAAAAAACTAACAAAACGGGCTACTGTTGCATCTTTCGTCATGAATATTTCCTTTCCTAAAAGACCCAATATTTTAAAATATTGAAGCTCTCGGATTTTATACTCTTCCTTTTGACGACTGTTCCACATAAATACTTATATAAGGTTACAAGATTTTTTTTTTACGGTTTCCATCATATAAGGAAAAATGTGGAGAATCTGATAACTATATTCTAAATGGGTTACATGCTAAGTTTTTTTATGGAAAAAAATTAAATTTTCTGGAAATTTAATACTGAATTGTCAGCTTTGTGATCATAATTAAAATATTACAATTATAAATAGAAAACACTAATTGATAATAAATGTAAGAGAAGGATGAAAAAAATCTCGTGAGTGCTAGATGGAGTGCCTCACTTTCGATCTAAACGAAAGTGCGGCATCAACCTCATTCTAATTCACAACCCACAAGAAACTCGTAGTTTGATCATATATATATCGGAAAATCTGTGAAACTGTACGATTTCAGAGTTTAAAAATTAAAAATTTCAAATTAGCGGCATATATGATTTTTTTAGATTAGTTTATCTAAAGTACAGCAAACAGTAAAAATGTGTTGGCGTGAATAAATTTTTTTTTATTGTTATAAAAGCTATAAACAAAAAAGTGCAAAAATGTTCGCTTATATAATTTTTTAAGACTTTTGTGCTTTTTGGGTATGCGACACACGTTTTCGATTACGCTTTCTGTGCTAAGTCCAAATTTTCTTTCAAAATTTTTTAACACATGTGGTTTTTGCGGAAATTGAGGTCGAAGCTGAGAAAAATTCATTTCAACATTGAATCGCACATGCTCAGTGTACGAGGTCAAATCTTATTTTATTATCGATTGGATATTTTTCTTTTGTCTCTATATCAATTTGCCTTCCAAAATATCTGAAAAGTAACTAAAAAAAAAAAACGTTCCACAAAATTGAGTGGAACATCCGCGGTTTAAAGAATTATGGGGTCAAATATGTCTTGAACGGTATGTATCATCATTAATGTTATTCTGCGAAATCGCTAAATAAATAGAATGAACTTTGAATTCTCTGCAACATTTTCTTCTCCAAAAATCACTCAAAGCCTAATTTCAAAATTCAAGGCATTACAATCTTGATATTATTATAACAATCATTATGTGGATTTTCTAAATAGATCGGATTTGATTTTGCGGCTTTACATCACTTTTAGCTCCACAGTACGATAAAAATCCAGCTTTGAATAAAAATCCAGCACATCCACAGTTTAAAGAATTAAAGATTGAATTCTGGCTTATGTGATATATATCACCATTTGAAGGGTTGTAATTTATTCAGTTTTTTATTATGTTCGATCAAACAATTTGTGGATTAATCGAGCGAATAACTAAGAAAAATAATTTTAAAAATTCATAAATAATACAGAAAATAAATTTGTTGAAAATCGGTTGAAAATATAAAAAATCATTTGCTCAATAAGAAATTTTACACCGATTATAGAATTTTCATAATTCGAACAATAAAAGCATTCTTCCATTCACTAATTTTGTAATACAACCAAATTTGTAATGCAATACTTTAATAATTGATAAAACCAACCAATATTGAATTGAAAAAATAATTGTGGTAATGATCGGTCGACCCATCTGTAATAATAAAACCATATTAGTACTGGCACCTACCAATGTTTAATACGAACAGATTTTCAATATTCATTTCTTAATAAAATGTCAATAAAATTATTTAAACTTGGCATCTTGCTAAATGATAATTAAAGATCACAAACACTGTGTCGCATGGCATGGACGATTTTAAGAAGACATGCTTACCAGTATGGACAAAAATAATAAGTTTTAAAATAAATTAAAACACAAATTAACTTTAATAAAAAAATATGTTTTTATTGAAATTTTTATTTAAGAAAATGTGCCCACATGGGTTTCGAACCCGGGCCTCCAGGCTGTCCGTTAACCGCTCTACCATTTGAGATATCGCGACATGGAATACTTGATAGATAAAAACATATATGTCCTTACTTTCCAGCTTACAAAAAATCAAAAATAAATTGGTATAAATGTACTTACTAAAGTTGAATAAATAATGCGTCTAAAATTAGATTAGATAAATGAATGATACGCCTAATGATAAATAAATATTGTTTATAGAACTTTTCATTTTTATTTCTGAGAAAGAGTCACAGCAAAAAATAACCTGGATTTGGTAAGCAGTAACAACATTTCTATGCTTCCAAAATATCGCTTCACCGCCTTGCACACAATAAAGCAATTAGGAAAGGCATTCTGTTGTACTTCCCAAAATGCCTTCTTTGAAACAGTGAATAATGCTTAGAATGAAGCAATAAAGAATGCATACCAGTCATCATTAATATTGTCAACATGCAAAAAAAAACCGCTTCTTATTGCCTAAGAAGGCATGAATTTACTGCTTCTAAGAGCACATGAATGAAGCGTTTTTCACCTGCTTAAAAGAGATATACCAAGAACAAAAATCAATTCCAGAAGTGCTTGGAAAGCGCATCGTAATTAAGTAATGCCTTCCGGAAACGGTTCTGGGTAAGCACTATTTTTTACTGGGTTACTAAATCCACTATTTTGAGGAAAACATTTTGTTGTGATATTTTTTATATCACATAGTCTAACGTATAACAAATATAGTAGGTACACAATCTATTGTCACTCAACTCGATATTATTTCCTGAAAATTTTCAACCAATTACCAAGAACAGACGTTTATGTATGCATTAAATTATTTATGAATTGAAAAAATGAAAAAAAAAAACTGAAACTATTAAATATTGCATGGCTCACCCTCAACTGGTTATATTTTTGTATGAGGATGATGTTGATTGTATCATAAAGTGCTTTTACTTTATTGAGGCATTGAAAGAAAAAAGATAAGTTTGTGTACTCAATACTGTATAAGGAAGGTATCAGAAAGGTCAAGTGATGACAACATACTTCAAAATGAACTTAAAAAAATAAAAGCTAAAAAAATTAAATTAAAATTGCACTATGATAATAACACTAATAGAAAAAAATTAGTACAAATTTTTGCTTAAACTATCTGCTAAAAATTAGTTGAAAATGTCGTTGCAAATGTTTTGGTAAATATTAATAAAATAATAATAGTAAAAATTTGTTCTGTTAAATGTACAAAATTGTACTTACATTTTATCTACATTTTAGTTAACTGGATGTAACAATATATTCTGCTTCTAGTTGAAAAAAAATTTTCAAGCCCAGAATTGGTGTTGTCGTACCACTTACACCCCAACCCTAGTAAAACAACATAAAATTTCTATAGGATGGCGCCCAACAGCTGTGCTATGAAGTATTATCTAGCGCAATTACCTTGTTGCAATATTTTAAGACCTACATATCATATTGCGCCACATTTCATCTCTACCCAGCAAAAAATTTCCAAAAAGGTAAGCGGGTTTGTAATCAAGCATTTTGGGCAGAAGGCATTCCTTACTAGATTACCTACTCGATTCTTTTAACAGGGCGTGAGACTAAAATAATTGATTCTTTAGAATTGATTATTTTTTTTACCGAAGAACCATTTACTTCATATTTTTAAGAACTACATACATTTTTTAATAAAGAAATAGTTCCATTGTAAAACTACGAAGTACTTACACAAAAAAAAAATAAATAAATAGTTCCCTGGAAAAAATTAGATGTACTTACATTAAAAAAGAAGAAGTAGTTTCATAAGTAAATTCAACTTTTACTCACACGTAATTCTCCTACGTCACACAAATATAACGATCAAAACTCAAACGGAAATAAAATCCTAAAAAGTGAAACATCGAATTGTTATGATAACATGGGTTTGTCATAATTTTGGAGCTATAAACCTCGAAAATATAAATTTTTCAAAAAAAAGAACAATTCAAAATTGAAAAACAAAAATATGACTCACGCACAATCACCCTCGAACATTTTTTTTTACACTCACTCACGATAACGTCAGTAATTTTAACTTCCACTCAAAATTTTCTGCTCACGTGCGCTTCCCTAATTTATACCTAACCACAGTTTAACAAAATTTAGGCAACATGCAATTTCTGTTTTTAGTATTATTTTCCTGCAAATAAAAATTTGTTTGAAAATATATATGAGATAAATTTTTTTTTTCAAAATTAGGAACTACTTCCAATAACATCCTTTTATTAGGAAAAAGTATATGATTACTTCTTGAGTACAAAAAGTTATACATATAAGGTAATAACATTGTTATTTTCTTTTAAGTAAATAATTACTTTGTTATTGAGTTCATGCTTTCTGGTTTAAATTTAAAGAATTGATTACAATACTACTTGCTTTTTTGACTCTATCGTTGGAATGAGTTTGGTATTGCAGTTACTAAATTTGGCAATGAGATATGTAAGCAAGTGTGAGCATCACCTTCTTTTTGGAATGTGTAATTTTTTCCTGGGTACTCTATCCCCTTTTCAAAGACAGCAACACATTAATATAAACGTATGTCTGTTCGATGGCAATCAGAGGTTGTTATTAAGGAAAAGCCCTTAAAAATATGTTACACAGAAAAAACTAAAAACGAGTTTCAATTAAATAATTTACTGAATCAATTAATATTTTAATTGATTTTGCAGCTATCGCTGCAATGATAATAACAATTAAAACTTTTATGGAAAATTAAAAAGGAAAATAAGTTATAAATAACTAAAAAATATATATATATTTCTCACAAAAAAAAAGTGTTTGAACGAAACGTTTGTATGTGTGTTTTTGTTAATGCAGCGTCTGTTTGTATGTTTGCGTGTGTGCTTGTTTTGTTTGTAAACGTCATTTTGTATGTCATATTAAAAATTTTCCATTTAAGCATACAGTGCATGAAAAAATAATTTAAGTCTAAAATAAGATATGTATTAAAATATTTTAAAACCAATTAAAATATTAATTGATTCAAATAAATATTTGTTTAGAAACAAATTTAATTCAATTCAATTCAAATCAAATATTTAATTATATATTTTAAGTTGATAATTTTTCAGAGTATATGGAAGTTTAGTATAAGGAATTTCGCAAACAAATTGAAACACGTAATTTTTGCAGTTTATTATTTGGATTTTTTTTTGCAGTTCTTTAAATTTAACGTGGCTTTAAAGACACAAAGGAAAAACAAGTTTTCATGAGCTTTCTCACAGTTTCCTTACCCATAGTACCATAGTTAAGATTATACCATTTGTTAGCCATTAGTTTTAACACGACACTGACCATAAAAGTCATATTATGTGTGTTGAATTTATTGCTCTAAATAACCTAGTCATTGTTTTAATATATATCTAATGAATTTAAACGAAACCCGAGCGGATTCAAGGGTCACTTGGTATTATGTTAGAATGCACTCTCACAAACAGTTTAAGACCAAATTTAAAATTATCCATCTCAGAATTTTTAGATAAAGAGGTTTTTATCCTATTTGTTGCTACATGGCATTACTTTTCGGACTACCAGTAATGGCACCAGCTTACTCTCTTCATTACTTTTCCACAAAACAATATTGATTTACTAAAAACAAGTTAATTTCCTGTTATTTTATATAAAAAATAATGCGTTAATCATACGTACCTAATTTTATCATTATTTGAAGTATAAAGTAATAGTCTCTGTAGGTGTTTCCAACTTCGAATATTTACTTTGTTAATTATTTTAATATTTTACCTGTTCTCTTCTTCATTAATATTAAAAAATCGAACTCTCGCACAATTTTTGCGAATTGTTTTTCAAGCAAATGTAAAATATTTTCTAGATATCAAATTGAATTTCAAATAAAAAACAATTCCCTTAATTTTGTTAAAATCACATCTTTTATTAACCGCCACAGTCTCAAAATGTTTTGAATATCAATTTTTAGCGTCATTATTTTTTCATCTCAAGTAAGTACATATATAGATACTTATTTTATATATTTTTTAAGCTGAAAAGTAATAACGTTTTGTGTAGTGTAGAAATGGTAATGACAAGTCATTTTTTTCCTCATTACCACTAATGACACTAGCATACTCTCTGCATTACTATAACACAAATAATGACTTATTCATAACTAGTCAACTTTTCCATTACTTCAAAGCAAAAAATATTGTGTTAGGTACTTATTTTTATCGTTAATGATCTAAATTTTTTGAAAATCTATTTTAAGACATTACCTTTTCAACTCTAGTAAGTACATATATAACTACTTGGTTTTGATTTTTTTTTAAGCTGGAAAGTAATGGCATTTTGCGCAAGCAAGTCATTTGTGTTTTTAGCTATAACCCAGTTTATTTTTTATTTCAAGTACTTACAAATGCAAATCGCATTATTTTTATATGGGGATGTCACGCAAAGTAATAACATATCATTACTAACCACCTAACGAAAAAGAAAAAAATATATGCTTACCTATATGATTACCAGTATGGTCAATAATAATGAATCTAAAAATTAATTTTCAAAAAAACTAAATTTATTAAAAAAAAATTATTTTTATAGAAATTTTGTTTTTAATAAAATGTGCCCATTAGCGAAACGAACCCAGTTCTTCAGGTTGTCAGTCAACCGCTCTACCATCTTAACAATCTCTACATGTTAAACATGATAGATAAAAACACAAATCACTTGCTTGCACAAAATGTCATTACTTTCCAGCTAATAAAAAATCTAAAATATGTACATTTATATGTCCTTGCTAGAGTTGAAAAAATAATGAGTCTAAAAATAGATTTTCCAAAAATTTTTATGTCACTACTTTATACATACTGATAAATATAAGTACTTATGGGTATGCCATTTTTTTTTTTGTATTCAAATAATGGAAAAATTAACTAGTTATTAATAAGTCCTTCTTATTTGTGTAAGTCCTTATTATTTGTTGCACCATTACTGGTAGTGAGAAAGGTAATAGCATGTCATTACCGTTTCTACACTGGGCATGTATAACATGTCGATATAGCTTTGATGATAAAACGCTTGACTGCCAACCCGGAGACACAGGTTTGAATCTCGTGTGAGCACATTTTCTTAAAAAAATATTTTTTTTAATAGTGTTATTTTAAGGTCATATAGACAGTAGCAATTAATTTGTAATTAATATTCATTTGAAAAATTTTAATTTAGAAATGTTGATGTTAAGAAGAAGACAAAACGTTTTTCTCCAAAAATTATAAACACTATTAATTTTTAAATTACTAAAAATTAATAGTGTTTATAATTTTTAGAGAAAAACGTTTATTCGTCTTCTTAACATCAACATTTCTCAAAAAAAAAAATATTTTTTTTTTATTAAATTTAGTTTTTAGACTCATTATTTGTTCCATATTAGTATGCATATAGGTAACCATATATTTTTTTGATTTTTGGTAAGGTGTTTAATAGTGCTATGTCCTTATTTTGAGCGACATTCTCATATAAAAGTAATGAGATTTGTAATGACAACGCTAAGTATTTGCCATTACCAAATATTTATTTATACTATCACTTATATGTAAATGCTTCTCTACACTGGGTATTAGAACTTAAAAATAAAATAATTTTGGAAAACTTGCATATTTTTTTAGCAATTTTTATGAAATTTAGTTGACTTTGTGGTTACTTATTTGAAGGAGTCATATTAAATGCATCTAAATTTGCAAAATTCCAATTTTATAAGGGCGTTTTATGGCGTTATGGCATTTTTGTTTGTTCTATAAAATTTTAAGTCCTCAAAATTTGTGGATACATTTTCGATTTTAGTATTAAGTTCACTAAATTTTTTTATTTGATGTACGCCTTAGTTGTCACAAACGAAATGTATTTGGAAAAACCGCCGCTGTACCCGATTGCAATGAAAAAAAATTAAATTTCTTGATCGTAGTCAATTAAGTCCGTCTAGAAGATTCACACTTCACATTGTTCTGAAGCCATTGTGGGTAACTCTGTAAATGGAACTTTGTGAAATAATTTTTGTGAAATAATTTTAAAGTAGTCGTTTGTAATTTCTTTCAAAAATCATGTCGTTTTTTTTAAATAAAAAAATATAAAAAAATAAAAATTCTTATTTGTCGTAATTGTATACCATGTTTTTTATAAAAAAAATATGCGACAAAAAATAATGACGTTCATAATATTTATGTATGTATTTAACAATTTTAAAATGCCTTTTTGACTCGGAGGTTTCAAAGAATTCACTTCACGCAATACAATACAATAGCCAGAACCAAATAGAATTGCGTATGTCAGACGCAAAAAATCTAAATTTTAAAAAAATTCAAGATATTTCCTTATAGGTTTAAGATGTTTGAATTCCTTTGCTGGTGCCCTTACATCAAACTGTATAAAATTACACAATTTTTAAAATACTGTTCTCGAAATTCAATTTCAGTTAACGGCGCAAAAACACTATACAAAACCTGTGAATGCTTAAAAATACAACTTTTCACCACGCAGTGATATGGAAAATCCTATTTGAGTGAAGGTATTTCCAAAGTATAGTGGCTCCATTTTTTATTGGTTTGGATCTGAAAATTTTAAACTATGAAAAAAAAAAAAAATTAAATACATGAAAAATACTCTTGTATGTTTCAAGTATTATTTTTCATTTTCTGAATTTTAAATGGCCATAATTCTTTTGGTGAATACATATCTACGTGAAATTTTGCATATCATAGCTTTTAGGTATAGCCAAACAAACCCTGTATATCGTGCTTCTCAACTCATAAAACCTTGAGAAATACGAGGCATCTAAGGTCAGTTTCAACAGGTGTCGAAGTATCGCATAAAAAAATCAGTTTTCTGCTTTTTAGAAAAGCTTTATACAGAAGTTCTTTAAAACTTGTTTATTGGGTATGTTGTATGTCCTTGTTTGGTCATTTTGTTGTTTTTAATTTATGACCTTTGGTCACCACATAATAACCCCAACATCAGTTTAACTCAAGCAAGCAGCAAAAAATGTGTTCACATAATTACATCTTGTGCATTTGACAGTGTAAATTAATGACAGTCACATACACACAATATTTACACGTTTCTTTAACATCTTTTTGACTGATTAGACTTTGATTATATTACATACAAGCCCATGTAACAAGGTTTGATTGTACAAGTAAGGAAACACGTGTAAGTTTATATAGCTTTTGCTTTTTAATGGTTTAAAGTTCATTTTGATTATACCAACATATACTATCAAATAGGTAAGATAATTACATTTTATGGATACGATACCGGAGATGACTTATGTGGTTTTGCATAATGCAATTTTATGCCGTATTTCATTATAGTGCTTTATTAGGCTTAAATTTATTATCGATAATAAATTTTCTACAAGCTAGTATTTTAAAAGCAATAAAACCAATAACTGATTCTTAACTAACTTAAACAGATATTTTAGACATATTTTATTTATATGACACCAGCTTAAAAGCCCGATACTTCGTTACCGGTAGTTTTATATATAGGAATATATTAGGATGGAAAATTAATTATTTTTAAAAGAATTTCTTAATTTAATAAATTTGTTTATCCTTTTAAGCGGATGATTTTGTGATTTCAATTTGTGTGTAACCTTTAAGGCTATATCATTAAAGGTGGAACTTCTTTTCTTTAAGCCCCATTTATACCAAGATTTTATAAAAACCTGAAAGTTATATTCAATGAATTAACCCATACCTGCTCAAATTATTTACGTAGGATTCTAAGGGAAGCCTTTCTCTTTTTGTCCCTATCAGTAGACATTATCTAACACCAAGTTTTAGCGGATGCCTGCACCAATAATTAGATCCAACGCTTTATGCTAAGTGCATAAGCCGCACACTTTTTAGCCTTTTAGCTGTCAAAAGGCAGAGTATACCCCTTTTAGGACCTCCGCGTGGGAATTTCAAAAAATCCAGATATCTAAGCGTTGTGAGGAATACACATACCAAATTACAAGATTCTCACTTACGTGGTTTTGCCTGGCAGCCAACGGGTGGGATAGTTTTACATATTTCACCACGTTTTGTTTTTCACCAAGTTTCTGGACATATATTTTGAATTCCAGATTTTGCTTTGGGCAGATCGCCAAGGGGAGACCTTTATATACATTATGCTCTCTCCTAAAAAATCCCGTTGCTACAGATGTCTACTCATGATAAGGAACCCACATACCAAATTTGAAGTTTCTCCCTGCTTTGGCTATGCCGCCGAGGGGGGCACTTTCCCGTTCTTGCCCCTACCCGTAGAATATATATATATACAGATGGATATTCATTATTAGGAACCCACATACCAAATTTCCAAAAATCCCGTCAATACAAATGTCTACTTCTGAATAAGAACCCACATTCAAAATAAAATTTCCAATCTTCAGCGGTTTGGCTAGGCCAAGGAGGATGCCTTTATGCGCTATTTTACCACGCTTCTGGGCAAAAGTCCATGGAGTTATGTTATACCCGAATTAGCACATATTGAAAATTCTTGCCAAAAAGACTTTTCCACTTATTGCCCCTCCCAGAATAAATTTCCAAATAATAGTCAACACTGGGGGATGACCTTCATGCCAAATTTCAAGTTCCTTGGTTCAGCGGTATAGGCTGGGCGATGTCAGTCAGTCACTGGCGTTATTCTTTTACAAAATATAGATAATTTTAAGAACAAATTATTATGCGTACAAAATCCCATTACGTCAAATAAAAAAGTAAAAAAGTACTTATTTTTATTATTCTTTTAAATTTAAAGTAATGATCTAATCTTTTTTGGAAAATCTACGTTTAGACAAATTTTTTCAACTCTAGTATATGTAGGCTATTCGGAAAAATATTTAAAGTTGGGACTAAAAATCATTTTTTTTTTAACTTTATGGCACATTAATATGATTTTACACGATTATAAAAACCTGTTTAGAGACTTCGAACCCAAAAAAAAAAAAATAATAACAATTTTTTTTTTTTTAAATTTTGCACTTTTATGAATTGGAATTGATAGTTCATTTTAAAGTGTTCCGATCAAAATTTAAAAAAAAAAAATTCTCGAGTTTTTTGAATAGTTGTTCGCCAAGAACACAATTTTTATCAAATTTCTTAGAATATTTGAATATGGAATGTATGTATGCAGGCGACTTCAAAAAAATATAAGTATGTATCAAGATTATTTTAAACATTTGTGTAAAATTACATAACATTTTTAAAATCTTCATATATTCTCACATTTTTATGGAAGTGGTCGGAATTTCTCAAGTTTTTTTTCGAGAGTTGCTCGTAAAGGCCACAATTTTCTTCAAATTCCTTTGAATTTTTGAATACGAAACCTGTGAATGTAACTGACACCAAAAAATAAAAGTCTGTACCAAGATTTTCTTAAAAAATTTGTGCAAAATGACACCAAATCCCAGCAAAATCTCAGTAACTGCTAAAAATTAGTTAAAAGTTACGTTGCCGAAAAAATTGTTATGATTAGCATATATTTTTTTTTTTTGCTTAATATTAAGTAATAAAATAAGAACAGCAAAAATTAAACTTTTAATTGTTAGGGTTTTTGTTTATACTTCTGAAAACAGCAATTTACAATTTTTTATCAAAAATTTCTGTTGATTTTAGCAATATATTCTATTATATGCGTTTTATAGAATTTAAGATATGAATAGCAAATATTTTGTTGACATTAGAGTTTTTGTTTGCTAGTTTTAGTCTACAAATATTTAGTAAAAGTTTTTTTAACAAATTAAAGTGCTATTTTCAATTGATTTAAATCAACAACATCGTTTCTAACAAGTTTTTTCTAACTTTTTCTGCTATTTTAAAGGGGTATTGTTAGAAGTGCAGTATTTAAATAACAAGCAGTCGAATTAAGACCAACTGCATAAAATTCGGCGTCAAAACTTATTATTTTTGTTCGGCTACGATACACTCTAAAAAATGATTGTAAATTTACTACTATAAAACAAGTAAAGTTTCATGTATTATTACGCAAATTCGGTAAATTTATACATCAAAATGCGTAAAACTATTTTGCGCACACTTTTATATACAATAATACACACTTACAGTATTTTTACCAATTATTTTATTACAATTAAACACATTATGCCTAAAAGTAGTACTATTTTGTAAAATAAAATTTTTACGCACAAAGTTTGTAAATATACTAACTTATAATAGTAATAAATATTTTGACATTTTTAAATTGAAAAAAAAATAAAAATAAAACATGCTAAAAAATCTAAAAATTTAAATTTATTGAGAATTTTCGTTAATTAATAATCAAAATTTGTGATAGTGAATAAAAAAACTTCCTAATGTATCAAAAAAGTATACATCCATAATTAGAAACGGAATTTCCAACTGTTTGCAGCCTAATTGTGGAAAAATATTTTCAAAATATAATATATGTACAAAGCTTCAAGAATTAAATTCTTCATTCGATTTATTCAGTCGGTTTTTACTCAATCGATTTAAAAATATCGCCAATATTAAAAAAAATTGTCAAAATTGAAAAAATCGCTAAAAAATCGCTAAAAAATATAAAAAATCTTTTAAAATAAAAAAAAATCACCAAAAATAAAAAAAAACATTAAAATTAACAAATAAAAATGAAATTACGAAAAATCTCCAAATTGAAAAAACGCTAAAATTTAAAGAAAACCGCCAAAAATTAAAAAAATCGAAAATAATTAGAAAAATTCCTAAAACAAAAAAGAAATAGACAAAAATAAAAATAGCTAAAAATTAAATAAATTTCAAAACTAAAAATTGCTAAAAAAAAAAAAATCGGCAAAAATGAAAAAAATTTCAAATTGGAAAGAAAGCTAAAATTGAAAAAACGAAAAATATTGACAAGAAATTTAAAATAGTTGTAAATGTACATTTATCTTTATTAGTTTTCGAAACACAGGCGATGTTCCAAATAAATTCTCTTTTTGCTTTGCAATGCTTTGTTTTCGAGAAAAACGCGATCTGAGAACCTAGCCAATTTAGGACCAGTATTGGCGTTGAGTTTTCAACACCGGTGAAAACATTTTTCCAGTAGATCTTTTATTTTTTGAGTTATGTACAGTTTTTATTAAGTCGATTTTTAAAAGATACATATTTCGAAAGCTAATGGAGCTGGAGAAAAAATGGTTGCACCATTGTTCAAAACTCAACCCCATTACCAAAACTAAATGTCGATTTCATTGGCTGGATTCGTAAATCGCGTTTTTCTCGAAAAGTAAACATCGTAGATAAAAAAGAGTATTTAGTTGAATCATCGCCTATGTTTCAAAAACTAACCGAGGTAAATAAATGACACGGACAACTTTTTCCAATTTGAGCTATTTTTTTTTTATCAATTATGGTGATTTTTTTTTAAATTTTCGAGATTTTTTACTTTTGCCGTTTTCAAATTTGGAATTATATTTATTTTGGCGATATTTTTACTTTTAGCAATTTTTCTCATTTTTGGAGATATTTTTTATTATTAAGCGATTTTTCAATTTTGGCAAATTTTAGTGATTTTTTTTTAAATTTTTGGAGATTTTTTTAAATTTTGTCGATTTTTTTCAATTTAAGAGATTTTTTTACATTTTTGGCGATTTTTAAATTTTTGGGCATTTTTTTCATTAGCGATTTTTTTCAATTCTGGAGATGTTTTTCAGTTTCGCCGATTTCTGCAAATTGTAAATCGATTGAGTAAAAAATAGATTGAATTCCCAATTATTAAATTCGCATTGATTGAATTCCCAACGATTGACTTACCAACGATTGAATTCCCAATGATTGTATTCAATAATTGATAATATCGAATGAGCTAAATTTATTGAATTTCCCACTAGTGAATTCCAAAGAATGAATTCTCTGCGATTGATTAAGAAAAAAATCATTCGATTTAAAAAAATCCGATTTGATTTTTTCAAAATAGAATTCAATCTTTGAAGCTCTGTATATGTACAACCACTTATATACAAATATTTATTATTAAATTTATTATTATACAACACATTAATAAAACTCTTTCTAAAAATTAATTTTTGTTTTATTTAAAACATTTTTTGGGCTATTTTTCTTTCTTACCGCAAGGTAAATATACGCATTTTTCGGTGGTTTTTACGCATAAAAAATGTATTTTTACGCATTTTATCAGTATATTTACAAGTAAAGCATGTTTTTTTACTCGAAAATTCAGTAAAATTATTCATTTATTTCTAAATTTAATTACATTTTTACGCACTTGCATAGTACATTTACCAACTTTTTGTTGACCAACTTACACGTAATGTGTGTATTTTTTTTCATTTACACGCATAGAGTAAATTTACCCAACTTATAGTAGGAGTATAGTTTCCTACTGTAAGTTGGGTAAATTTCAACAGAAATTAATAAGAGTGTATGTCGTTTTTGCAAGTAGTTTTACATAGTCGCTTCATTTTAAAAATACACAAAATTTGTACACTAGCTTACCCGTTACATTACAAAAAAATAACAAATAAGTGTTTACCAAAATAATTAGTAATTCGTATAAGCAACTTTAAAAATATGTGGTTACAAGTTTGTAAATATAAAACTCTTACTATTATACTTGACATAATTCTGGTGAATTTGAGTTCAAAAATAATTGAACCCATTGTAAGATGGTTATTTAATTTATATTTACTTTTTTCATCATCTGTTGTTAATGTATTTATTAAATTAATTCAGTTTGATAATATTAAACAAATTCCGATGAAGTTTTTCGGTCACCATTCATGCAAGAAATATATGGTGTATGGGCTCACACAATTGAAACCAAAAATAAATAGTTTATGTGAATAATAAAATATATTTTTAATTCATTTCATATTGTTTTTGGTGGTACTTGTTACTAGACTAATTTACTCTTTTAATAAAACCAACAGAAGATTAATGGACAGATAACTATTATAGCAGATAAAATTTGTTTGAAAATGTTTCATTCAGTGAATCGTCATTGAAATATTGCACAAAATTAATTTAGCTTTTTTTTTAAATAAAGACTTGAATTGGTTATTAAAAAACGAGATCTCTGTTTTATATTTTATTATAATTACTGTTTTTTTTTTTTTTTTGTTTTAATTATCTTATATTGTACATTTGAATAAAATGATTCATTAAATTCGTAAACCCTTCAAAATGTCAAAGGTTATAAAAAAGTAAGCAAGTAATCTCTAATGTAACTAATGGACTATATTAAAAACTAACAATTAAACTATAAAGTGGTGAACCCTCAGATTTAAATAAAACTTGGTCAACATAATATTAGACATAAGTTTTTTTTAAGGTATGCATCATCAAGTTTTGGGATTAAAAGGTGGGGTCGAAATTATAAAATTTGATGGGTTTTTTCCATATATATATATAATGTTAAATTATAGGCAAAATGAGCATTAAATGAAACGTATTTGAAAGACCACTGGTATATGAGTCATTCCATGTTAAGCCTATTTATTCGAATTTCAAGAATGGGGGACGCCATGGGTTACATTTTTTTTTAAGAATTTTTAACAAAAAATAACCCAAAAATTTTTAATTTACATGTAAAATATTTTAAAATTCTTCAAATATTAAAAATTACAGTAAAAATAACTAATAACTAATAAATTTTTAACTGCTGAAAAACAATAAACAAACGCAATAAAAATAACTAACAATGTCGAAAGAATAAGTGTCAATTTGTTTACTACACACATTTTAAAACAACTGAAAATATTAGTCAAATCTACTGTTTTTTGGCTGGTATTTTACAGTATTTCAATAAAATAAAAAAAATGCATTGATTGAAGATTTAAAGTGCGTGAAATGAGTTGAGGTGATAAATACAAATGACGCTTATTTTCTGGCGTAAGTTTTTTTTTTTTTTTCAAATATGTATAATAGGGTGGGGCGATTTGAACATCTTAATAGGCGCTTCGCGTTTCTGATTCTTGGTATTGTACTGAACAAAAAAGTCCACTAGACCATAAGTCTACGGTGAAAATCGTGCTTCCAGATTTTGACTTTTTAGCCGTATTTTGTGAAAGTAACAATGTGTGGGATAGACATATCTCAGGAAGTAGGAGGAGCTTATCCAAGATTATGGTATCAATCTCTTCCTGGGAAGATTCTCTAGCAGATTAATGCATCAATCATATTTGTGGGTGGGGTTTAAGGGGATAATTTTTAATTTCAAAATAGGGCTTTTTTGCCGTAAAGTCAAAATCTGGAAGCTTGATTTTCACTGTAGACGTATGGTCTAGTGAACTTTTTGGCTCAGTACAATCCCAAGAATCAGAAACGCGAAGCGCCCATTAAGTTTTTTTTCCTTCCATACTAATCGCCCCACCCTAATGTATAATAAAAACAATACATACAACGTTTTTTTTAGAAATATCCTAGCATACCATTATCGGAGCGCTCTTATATATGAGCGATTTTATGAGCTTCTGTGAATGTTTCCTGCGTGCATATTTCTGGGCTCATAAACGATCGATTTTATGACTTTTTATGAGTTTTTCTTGCGTGTAAATTTCTGAGCTCATAAACGGTAAATTTTATGAGTTTTTTATGCGTGGTTTCTGCGCGCATATTTCTGAGCTCATAAACGATAGATTTTATGTGCTTTTTATGAGTAATTTCTGCACGCTGACAGATAACGGTAAATTCCAGCTAAGCAGAAGAAAGAAGTTACACAAATTGATTCATTAGTGAATATTTTTGGAAGCGTAAAGACAAAATTGTGAGTTATTTTATAATAAATACAAAAATAATACATAATTAAAATAATGAAAAGAGCAAGCTTAAAAGAAAGCAAATTAATAATAAGTGAAAGCATACAATTTAGAGCTCTTTCATGAGTGACCAGTTTAGTGGAAAAAGCCACTCAAAAATGAGCGTTTTATGACTGTTTATGATTATTTTATGAACTCATTATGAGCGTCAGCGCTCCGACAAAAGAGTCTTTATGAGCCCATTTAGAGCGCATATGGTATGCTGGGATGTATAAACAAAACAATACATACAACGTACGCGTCTCTACCCAGCATACCATATGCGCTCTAAATGAGCTCATAAATACTCTTTTGTCGGAACGCTGACGCTCATAATGAGTTCATAAAATAATCATAAACAGTCATAAAACGCTCATATTTGAGTGGCTTTTTCCACTAAACTGGTCACTCATGAAAGAGCTCTAAATTTTATGCATAAAAGAGTATTTTCCCAGCTTACCATATGCGCTCTAAATGGGCTCATAAAGACTCTTTTGTCGGAGCGCTGACGCTCATAATGAGTTCATAAAATAATCATAAACAGTCATAAAACGCTCATTTTTGAGTGGCTTTTTCCACTAAACTGGTCACTCATGAAAGAGCTCTAAATTTTATGCATAAAAGAGTATTTAATGACTCTTTTTTTAAAACGCATTTTGAGCTCTTTTTCCAGTGCATAAAATAACATTTTTGAGCCTCATTTTGCGTGCATCAAAAACTCTAAATAGTATCCTGAAAATGACGAAAAACAGATAATTCAAAATAGGATTTTTTATTCAATAAGTTAACATATTTGTATTGTTAAAGTAAAATGGTATTAAAATGAATTAAATAAACTGAATGCATTCAACATAAATTCAAAAAATAAAATAAATAATAATAAAACAAAAATTTTTAAATATTAGCACTCTTTCTTTTTAAGAAGTTTGTCACGATATTTAATACGGTCATTTGCAGTCTGAAACCACCTTAAAGTGCAGTTATTAAATACTTTTTCATCTATGTTAAATTTGCGGTTAAAGGCTTCTCTAATTATTGATGTTATTGTCATAGCCAGTAGACATTTTTTATCTTTAGTGCCTTTCCACGAGTATTTTTGTGCTAACTCATCAGTGAAAATTTTTTTCCAAACACTCCGAACGAACTTTGTAGGATCTGATATGCAGTAATTATATATTTCGTGCTCCTAAAAATAGCAAAAATTATCACAAGTCCTAAATTTTTTACTGTATACAACTTACTAGCTTGGTGCACAAATCCGGTGAGCTTTGTAATTTTTGTTCAAATTCTTCCAATTTGAATATATTTGAAAACGGTTCTGTAGACAGTACCGACTGCATTTTGGCCTGCTGAAGATTTTTTCTCTGTGACGTAACCTCAGTCAAAAGCCTTGTGTGCATTGCCATGTTTTCCGCCTCCAAGGCTTTTGATCGATCTTTAAGTTCTATTATTTTTAATATTACATGCTGGATTTTCTTTTCTTAATTTGTTTGAACGAAGTTCACTTATTATTAATTTGCTTTCTTTTAAGCTTGCTCTTTTCATTATTTTAATTATGTATTATTTTTGTATTTATTATAAAATAACTCACAATTTTGTCTTTACGCTTCCAAAAATATTCACTAATGAATCAATTTGTGTAACTTCTTTCTTCTGCTTAGCTGGAATTTAACGTTATCTGTCAACGTGCAGAAATTACTCATAAAAAGCACATAAAATCTATCGTTTATGAGCTCAGAAATATGCGCGCAGAAACCACGCATAAAAAACTCATAAAATTTTCCGTTTATGAGCTCAGAAATTTACACGCAAGAAACACTCGTAGAAAATCATAAAATCGATCGTTTATGAGCCCAGAAATATGCACGCAGGAAACACTCACATAAGCTCATAAAATCGCTCATATATGAGCTCATATATAAGAGCGCTCCGATAATGGTATGCTGGGTATAAGTAGTGAGTACTACTCATATAATTCATGAGACATTCAATGTATTTGGGAATGCTAGAAAATATATCGCTCATTTACTGCAATAAAGTCATAACTCAAAAATTTTGATTTTGTAGAAAACGAGTTTAAAGTTTTCAATTTACTTCCACCTTGAAGAAAAAAAAAATAACACCTTTTTTCTCCCCTTATGTGTGTATACGTAATATAACGAATAATTCTGCGTCATTAACTCAAAAATCATGTTTTTTGAGTTGTGACGTTCTTGAAGTAAATGAGCGTTATAGTAATTTGGGAATACAGTGGAGTATGGGTATAACGAACTCGCGGAGGCCTGACGATTTAGTTATTTGTAAGCGAGGTAACACACTTTCCAAAAATTATTAAAATTTAAGAATTTTTTCTTAAAATTTCCTAATTTAGATTACAATTCTAAAACAATTCTTCCATTAAATTAAGTTTCCTGCAGTTTTTAGTTCTTCTTAGTGAATTTGTAAAAAATGATAAAATTTATAAGATTTACATCAGAATTTCAATTTTACAATCTCTACAGTTTTATGTGTTCATTACAAATTTGTATGAAATTCTAAAAAATTAGTTCCTTATATAAAAAAATTGTTATAAACTATGTTTGTTATAACCGTATTATTTTGTAAGAAATATGTTAGTAAATGAGTCGAAACCAGAAGAAACGATCGTTATAACCGAACTGTATTGTAAAGGGTGTTTTTTATAAAGGTATGGAACTTTAAGTTGGCAACACATTTTTAACTGGTGGCCATTTTGTCAGCTGTCAGGTGATTTATGTTTAGTTTGGTTTGGCATTCTAACATAGACTGACGCCTAAACAACGCTTGCAAATTGTGCAAATTTAATTTGAAAATCATGGTTCTGTTTGAAATACGTATCGCGCATGAATTTTGCGACTTTTCCAAAATTGAATAAAATCGCCAAAATTAAAAAAAGTGAAAAATTCATAAAATTAAAAAAATCGCCAAAAAAAAGAAAACGGTTAACAAAGTTGATGTATGATCATACATATTTTTGATAGGTTTATATATGATCATCCATATTCGTACATTCTAGAAAAATGAACCTTTATTTTTATACATGGTCAAATATGGTCATATATGGTTATATATTTATTTATTTGGTCGTCCATGTACATTGTATGTTTTTTGTAATTTTTTTTTGCAAATTTTGCATTTTAAAAAACTCTTAATAAAAAACAAATTATATATGCAATTTCAAAAGTCCTAATTGCGATAAAAAAAAGTTCTTTCAAATGGCAGAACTTGAATACTACATATATGTCAGCGCAAACATTATGTTTAGTAAGAACGAAATATTTGCACATATTTCACATCACAACGAAATACTTGCTGATAATACGACATTTAAACAACATTAAAATAAAGTACAATACGACTACATTAAATTAAAACATAGTTAACCATATTATAATTATACATTTTAAATACGAATTAGTCAAAAACTAAAATTTTCTTCTCTTATTATAAAAAAACTTAAAATTTTTGTAGTACACTTAGGAAATTATGTTGGTAAAGACGACTGCAATTGCAGTCAAAAACAAATGAAATTTCATTTAAACAAAGGACGACCTACATTTCATTAAATTCAACTAACATTGTCATTTGTTTTTTAATGTTCAAAAAATGACTAACAATTGTAGTAAAAATGAACCACATGGTAGTAAAAAATAAACCAAAAATTTTTTTTTTATTTTTTTAAATAACAAAAAACAACTGTAAAAAATGAATGTAAAATCATAAAACAGTCATTTGATGTGAGTTGTTTTTTTAAATGAACTACAAGGTTAGTTAAACATTTTATTTGTTCTACAAATGACTTACATTTACATTAAAAATAATGAAACTGTATTAAAATAAAGCAGAAGTTTCCTGAGTGTATGATTTAATTATGATATTGTACTTTAGAAACTTTAAATGAAAATGTTAACTTACGTGCAACAATTCATACTAATTGAACGCTTTGTGTATTTCGTATTTTTATCTGTGAGGTCCTGTGTGCACAATATTTCAATTTAAGCAACGGTTATACTTCCATTTGCGCTTCATAAGGTTACAAATTTTTAATTTTTGTATGGCACGATGCGCCTGAGTGAATTTATCTTAAAGCGGATTCTGTTTGTGGATGATTTAAAAACGCTTTTTTCAACCAAACCGAAAAAAATTTAGTTGGCGCTTTTTTTCGCTGCCAATTCAATAAATTAATTGTGATAAATAAATTAGTGGCTATTCAGATACGTCAACAGAGTCTGCAATTTTTTTTTGTTTTGTCCGACACACTCTCTTTGGAGGCGGAAATGCTACAGAGTTAAATTTTTTAAGTTTTAATTTCTCAAAAATTACTTATCTGTTCATGACAAATCATATGTCACTGGAATGCTTGTGAAATATTCTTGGGAGTGTGTCATTACCTGTGACCAGAGACACATACCAAAGTAATTTGGAATAGACAACTTAGCCTGGACAGATCTTCGCTACACTGTCCAACGAGGGCGGGAGATGTAATTTATGATCCAAAGCACATAAGAGCCAACTGGCTATTAAGGAAGATACCCACGGTTCCCCGAATACCGAAGAGTCTTAAGGCCACCATGATTTAAAAACTGCTGACGACGTGAACAATGGGGAAAAATTATTTATAACCCAATTTCTGACGAGATAAATGTTATAATTTACGACAAATTGCCCAATTACTTACAAAATAAAACTTCCATAACTCTAAAACTAAAAGAGCTGGAGGAAAAATATTTGCACCATTGTTCCAAACTCAACCAATCCCAGGAAAAAATTACACATTGCAAAAAGAAAGTGATGCCCACACTTGCTTACGTATCTCATAGCCAAATTTAGTATCTGCAATACCAAACTCATTCCAACGATAGAGTCAAAAAAGCAAGTAGTATTGTAATCAATTCTTTAAATTTAATCCAGAAAGCATGAACTCAATAACAAAGTAATTATTTACTTAAAAGAAAATAACAAGAAGTAATCATATACTTTTTCTTAATAAAAGGATGTTATTGGAAGTATTTCCTAATTTTGAAAAAGAAGTTATACAATTTTAAAGAATTTATCTTATATATTTTTCAAACAAATTTTTATTTGCAGGAAAATAATACTAAAAACAGAAATTGCATGATGGCTAAATTTTGTTAAACTGTGGTTAGGTATAAATTAGGGAAGCGCACGTGAGCAGAAAATTGTGAGTGGAAAATGAAATTACTGATGTTATCGTGAGTGAGTGTAAAAAAAAATTTCGAGGGTGATTGTGCGTGAGTCGTATTTTTGTTTTTCAATTTTGGATTGTTCTTTTTTATTTGAAAAATTTATATTTTCGTGGTTTATACCTCCAAAATTATGACAAACCCGTGTTATCATAACAATTCGATGTTTCCCTTTTTAGGATTATATTTCCGTATGAGTTTAGATCGTTATATTTGAGTGACCTAGGAGAATTACGTGTGAGTAAAAGTTGAATTTACTTATGGAACTAGTTCTTTTTTTTCAAATGTAAGTACTTCGTAGTTTTACAATGGAACTATTTCTTTATTAAAAAATGTATATAGTTCTTAAAAATATAAAGTAAATGGTTCTTCGGTAAAAAAAAAATAGTCAATTCTAAGAATCAATTACTTTAGTCTCACGCCCTGTTAAAAGAATCGAGTAGGTAATCTAGTAAGGAATGCGTTCTGCCCAAAATGCTTGATTACAAACCCTCTTAACTTTTTGGAAATTTTTTGCTGGGATATACGGGTAACCAATGCCAAAATTCGACTTAATTTGCTAGATTCTTAGATCGCGTTTTTTTTCGAAAACTAAGCATCGCAGATTAAAAAGGGCATTTATTTGGAATATCACCTGTATCTCGACATCTTTTTTTTTAATTTGTGAAATTAAATTTTTCAAAAATCGCCTAAATAAAATTTAAATCGTCCATATCTCGAAAACTAAAAGAGCTAGACAAAAAATTATCGCATTATTGATGAACTTGTCAATTGTTCAATTTTTACGAGTTTTTTTTTTTTTTTTTTATTTTTGAAAATTTATATCAATTTTGTTTATTTTTTCTTAATTTTAATATTTTTTTTTTTTTTTTAAATTAGGTAATTTTTTTTTCATCATTTTTGACAATTGTACAATTTTTAGTTTTTTTTTTTAATTTTTTTATATTTTGGCAATATTTTTCAATTTCGACAAAAGTTAAATTTTTACAATTTTTCGAAAATTATAAATTAGAAAAATGCCCTGTTATAAACTTTTCCTTTAATTTTTTAGTTAAAATCGAATTAAAACAGCTTATATAGGCATATATGTGCCTTTAATATCAAAATGCTGTCACATTTTCTCCAAATACTAAAAAACCGGCCAACTATTGTTTTTAGTGTAAGTCTTCGGTCGGCTTAGTTAACATTTTTTCGAATTGTATTTGCTTTTGTTTGTCTAAATATTTTTATAAAGTGCTACACTACGTATGATTAATATTTGATAAAGTAAAATAATAATTAATAATACCAGTGTTCCATTCAACAAGCTTCATTAAAAAGTTTTGTGTATTAAAAAGTTTTGTGTACTAAAATTTATCCGAATATGTTCATACAAACTTTAATGAACAAGTGTGCTTGACTTTTTATTTGTATTTTTCATAAAAAAAAAAAATAATAAAACCTTAACCTTTAGGCCAACGCAATTTTTAAACGAAATATAAACTTTCACTTAACAAAACAATATTTTAAACAAAAAACATTTTTTGGTCCAAAAATTGCTAGTTCAAAAAACCAGGTTTGTAGCTTAAAGTGTTAATTAATCTACCATACTAGAATTTGTTTTTTCATAACTAATATGATTTCTAAAATTGAAGTATAACATATTGCTAAAAAGTCTTTACTACAAAATACCGGTACTTAAATAAATCTTAAGTGAGGCATTTTTTTTCTTCGTCGTATTATATTGTTGATATTAAATATAACAACCTTAATTTATATTTTATTTGGAAATATATATATATGTAAGAGGGGTTCCCCCCAACCCATTTTACACGGCAGTTGCTTAAAGGCAGTTGCTTACCTACTTTTAAAGACAGATAATTTTGAATAGGAGGCAGAAATAATAACCCAGTAAAAAGCATATGAAGAATTTCATATCAAAACCGATAAGCATTGAACCCGAATTCTCTCAGGTTTTGATAAAATTTTGCATACAGCTACATTTTACCTATAAAAACACAACCTCATTTTTAAAAATTGCATTTTTGAAAATATGTGGGCGTGGCAAGGTATCGAAGTTTTTGAAAAATGACGAAAATATGTACTTTCAAGCTGTGATTACTACGGAATGGCTGAGATCTAGGTACCATTAGAAAGGTATTTAAATCAGCTTTCGACAACATGTACAAATTAATTTTTTTCATAGATGATGCCATTGAAAATCAAATGCTCACCTGTTTTTTTAAAAAATGTAGTTTTTATGTTTTAATTTTAAATATTTTTTTTTTCTTTTACTCACTTTGGGTTACTCTTAGTTTTAATTAAAAGGATTCACTATCACAACACATAAATAAACTTTAAAATAACACTGCTTAGCTTGTATGTTTTAATTACAAATGTCATATAACAACTAGAAGGTCAATACGTCTATGTTCATAAAAAAATGTGTCTAAAATAAACAAAAAATGTAATCCATAATTCGGGAATTCCATAAACTAAAAAAAGTCTAACAATAAAACAAAAAAATTACCCAAAAAATTGTTCGCGTTTTAGAGTTTTCTTACTATATTTGGTTTTTCACATTTACAAAATCAGCGTCTTACACGTATACAATCCGAACGTCAACAAAGAGACTAGAAAGCAAAAAATTTCATTTAGTTGCATGTCAACATTTTTTATTTTTTTAATAATGTTTATTTATTCATAAATTAAATAGTTATTAAATAGACTATAAATAAACAAATAGTGGGTATATTATAACTAATAATACACAGTCCCAAATATCGGGCTCTCAAGTATACTTTATAAAACATATAATATAATTTTTGGTAATAAATATTTAATAGTTATTTACATTTGTATATAATTTGTAATAATATATCAATGAAATGTAAGAAAAAGTTAAAAAAAAACCTTGCTTTAACATTTTAAAGTTTAAAAGAAATGGTCCGAGGTTAAAAACAGAGAAAAAAAAAATAAAAATCAGTTAAATAACCACCAAAATTTTTTGATATTTGTAGCGTATTTGTCCGCTAAATAAACACTGGTATCAAACCTTGTATTCTCCGAAGTAAATTGATTGCATGATATAGCCTTGACATTGGCTCTTCTGTAGATATGATAAATTATGGGTACACCCGTTTGATTTTGGATGTAGCCGTATTTATCCAAGAACAAAAAAGCCTCCGGTGGTATAAAACCTTTCTGAATAATGTTCGATATATATGTAACGTCAACATGGTAAGGAGGCAAAATTAGGTTATTTTCATAACATTCTGTGCTTCTTGCATGTCAACATTAAATGAAGCAGGTTGATCGCATTGTTGAATAAAATAGCTTCACCGAGCATATGCAAATTTTATTCTTATTAGGCTATTTCATGCAATGTGGAATATAAAGTGGGAAAGCGAACTTGAGAATTATTTTGTTTAAATGTTTTTAATGAATTGAAAGACAAATAAATGGTAAAGGTAAATAAAAATAATATAAATTTCCATCCATTCACATTCGTAGCTACTATACTTTGTGTAATTCCATTCTTTTTTATTTTCGTAAATTTTCATGAAAATTATTTTTTTTTTTTTGTATGGGAAGTCCATGAAGGGTTGGAGATAGAGGGTTAGTTTGTTCTAAAGAAATATTGGGGATGCAAAAATAATGGGGGTTGCTCATACTTTTTACCTCCATAGGTGTGACTCCTAAGTAGTTACGAGTGTTTTTCTATCTATTTTGCCCCAATTTCGTTCTCACAAAACTGCCCGTCGTTTTTGGAAAATCGAAAATAAAAAATAAGGACCACCTTAATAATCATATATGATTCTTTTAACTCTTTCGTAAGCTCTAGCGGGCTTGAAAAAGACACCCTTCGCAACTCTCAATTTAAAGTAAAAAATACAAATTTTATTTAGTTTGTCTTTATGTAGCTAAAAAACTGTTCAATACAATTCATTTATATAAATTTTAACTAAATTTTTCAAATATCAAAAGTAAAATCTTCAAATTTGATTAATTTCGATTCCCAATCATTTAACATTACAAAATAAAATCAAGGTTGGCAGAGAACTTATGTTACCAATGTTGCCAAGGCTTTGTCAATGTTTCAAAAAACGAACGGCCAACCAAAGATTTCCGTTATCATTTCAAGGTTGGCCCAACACTTTCAAATTTGAAAATAGCACGTTCTGCTAAAGCTTCTACCACCATATACAGTACTTTGCCAACGCCTTGCCCTTTATATTTTTCTACCTGGGATACTTGGTGAGAAAGCCAACATTTGTCTGGATTGCCGATTTCTACACAAAAATATGTAAATTATACTTTTATACAAAGTCAGTATTTTTCCTTTGATGTTTTTTAATTAAAATTGTACCACATATATAGCAGAAAGTGTAGGAGAATTACTACAGCAACCATATTAAACTGTGAATAAACAACCACATAGATTAAACACTGCAATGTGAAGTTATATTACCTGGGAGGAAGCAAACAACTGTGTAATTTATCAGAACTACCAATCTGATCACATTTGATATTATTATTGTCAACCTTATAACACTAGAATATATTGCCAATTTACAAATATTTAAGCGGATACAAATATTTGTTGTACATTTTGGTTAATAAAATGTATTTTTAATTAGAATTGAAATGTTTGAAATTGGTGGATGATAGACTTTTTTGTTATTTTGTTTCGGATCTAGCACACCAAATTACACAGAAATTAGCTAAAGTTATAGAAAAAGTTTTTTCATCGTTGGCCAGTGTTATCAATAGTATGTATAATAGGACGGGTCGATTTAAAAATCGCTCAACGTTCAAGAAAAATCGTATTCTAGGGATCAAAATAAGAAACTTTTCCGAGGGAACCATACCTCTAAAACGAATTCTGATGTCCCGACTTTTGACCCGTAGCATCAAATTTTGAAAAATCCCACTTTGATATTTCAGAAAGTAGGAGAAATCTCTCCAAGATTATGGGAGATACTTCTTCTCCGGGAGACGCGCTAGCAGATTAATGCATAAATCATCATTCTAGGTGACCGTTAAGGGGTTAAAATTTAAGTTGAAAGATGGCCTTTTTAGCAGTGTTTTTATAGCAAAATGTACAAATCTCGGGATAGAGATATTTCAGAAAGTAGGAGGAGTCTTTCAAAGATTAGGGTCTCTATTTCTTCTCCGGAAGACGCTCTAGCAGATGCATGTATAAATTATATTCGATTGGGGTTGGATTCGATTGGGGCACTCTAAATGTGTCAAAGTGGAATTTTTCAAAATTTGATCCAACGGGTCAAAAGTCGGGACATCAGAATTCGTTTTAGATGTATGGTCCCTTCGGCAAAGTTTCTTATTTTGATCCCTAGAATACGAGTTTCCTTGAACGTTGAGCGATTTTTTTTGCCTCCTTACAAATCGACCCGGCCTAATGTATAAAGTACACTCATACAATTAGCACTCTAAAAATAGCAGAAAAAGTTACAAAAAATTAGTTAAAAATTAGTTAAAAATTGACGTTGCAGAGAGTAGATGTAAAATTAGCTGAGTGTTTTTGCTTAATATTAGTAAAAGAAAAAGAAAAACAACAACAAAAAATGTAAAATCTACTAAATTTTAGCTAAATTTTTAGTTGTTGGTATGCAAAATTAACCGTCATCTATTCGAGAAAATTGTTATTATAAATAATAAGACAACTTAAATACAGATATATAAAATACAGAGTTGCATCTATATTGAATTTGTCATTTCAAACGATAATATTCCATATGCCAAAGACTGAAGCGGAATCTAAAAAAGTAAAAATTAGACAAATAAGTAAAAATTTCATTTAAAAAAACACTGATTTTTCCAAAGCTTTCAATATCTATGTATAGTTAAAAGAAAAATATTTTTTGAATTATGTTATTAATTATTTTAAACATTATAAATTATTTCTTAAACAAAAAAAAAATGTAATCACTTTTTATAGTCCTTCAATTCAGATACAAATCTTTCCCTTCTTTACTTATTTTTTTGAAAAACAAACTCTTAAATATTTTTGTTTAGCTTTATTTTTTTATTTTTATTTATTTAATTTCATAATTGAACAATCGAGTATAATACATTTAATTGGCATTATGTGATTGTTAGTACAGTAGAATCTCACAAATTAGAACTCTCACAAAGTAGAGCCGTCCAGAAATTAGAACCGGCCATTCCAATGTATTGTACGCTCTGAAATTAGAACCTGTGGTTCTAATTTCTGGAAGTTTTTTTATTTTGTTTTGTATTTTCAAATTATTTTTTTGCTCATTGAAGTAAAAATAAAACGGGGAATCCCCGAGTTATTCGTGGTGAGTACAATTCAGTCATATGCATGTAAAATTTTATATGCTTGTACAAAATTAAATACCTAATAATAAAAAAAAAAAAAAACTTAAGTTTTCTATGAATTTAATATGTTCAATTAATTAAATATTATTAAATAAAAATTGTTTTGTGTTAAAATAAAGCTTACATAACTATTTTTTGTTATAATTTTCTTTAAAAAAAAAAAATGTTCACAAATTAGTGGTTCTAATTTCTGATATTCTACTGTATATTAATATAATAAATTTCCAATGAATTTATATATGACTAAAAATAAGTTAAGATAAGAAAGAACACAAATTTTAGATTGAAACGATAAAAGAAAATACAAGAAAATCATAGAAGCTTAATATTACAGAAGAAATATAACTGTGTACTTTATATTCTAGGGCACACTGAATGAAATCCGTTAAGGAAGAAGGTTTTTAAATTTAATATTTAAGGAAAATATGGTAATGAAAATTAAAATTATTCAAGTTCGAGGCCATATTTCTTTATAAGGATATTGTCCTAACAAATAATCTATAGAGTTTTTTGTTTTCAAATTTATTATTTGACCCTTTCATGAATGTGTTGATAGATCTATTTCGGGAATTTTCTAGGTTCCCATCATCAGAACACATTTTGAAAGCGGTAATAATCCCATGCCAAACATAAAACATTCATACACTTTGGAAATTCTGTTGGTAAAGACGACAGCAATTGTAGTCAAAAACAAATGAAATTTCATTTAAAAAAAGGACGACTTACATTTCATTAAATTCAACTAACATTGTCATTTGTTTTTTAATGTTCAAAAAATGACTAACAATTGTAGTAAAAATGAATCACATGGTAGTAAAAAATAAACCAAATTTTTTTTTTTTATTTTTTTAAATAACAAAAAACAACTGTAAAAAATGAATGTAAAATCATAAAACAGTCATTTGATGTGAGTTGTTTTTTTTTAAATGAACTACAAGGTTAGTTAAAAATTTTATTTGTTCTACAAATGACTTACATTTACATTAAAAATAATGAAACTGTATTACAACCCAAACAACTACATATTTTTAAAGCAGAAGTTCCCTGAGTGTATAAACTAGTTTACTCACTACATGAGAACTACTTAATATATGAGCTTGAAGTTAAAGATTATAACCATTGATCAAAAAATAAATTGAAAACTTGTTTGTTATGGTTATTATATCAAACTTGGAAAATATGATACTTATTTCAAATTCTACTAACCCTTAGAGGAAAGTGGTGTACCATGAAACTAGTGTACATTTAAATTGTTTCATATATTTGATACATTTTACGAAAATGGTCTTCTATATAGTGTTTTATTTAACATTGCGCTCATGTTTACCCTAAATCTGGGTCCATGAAGTAAAAAGATGCAAAGAAATAAGGGGTGGTGTACTTTTAAACGCTAAGAGTTAATTTTCATACAATTTTCGAAGTCTATTGAAATAGGTTAAGTGCAATATTTTTATTCAGGGCAAAAAAAGTATTAATAAGTAAAACTTAACTAAAGCCTGGAATTTGAAATTGTCATAAGTGTACATTGAATCGATTTACGAGTGTAAATAGAACTCTTTTTTCTTTAGATAAAAGTTGATTCTAAAGCTGGTGCACTGCAATAACTGATAATATCTACGAAATAAGCAGTAAAAGTGAGAAAGTTTCATGTATACTTTTAGAACAAAAACTGGAAATATTGTATTTTATTCAATTTTCAATATTCAAAAGAAAAGTTGTAACTTATTGGCATTTAAATGAGATGCATATTAAGAACTCAACTCTAATATCTACAATAAGACTAAAACTCCTAGCGCACTGTTTTCAATGAACGGGATCAATAAATATATTGAAATATAAGCCTTCAGTGCACTTAGAATACTATGTAGGTAAAGACCACTGCAATTGTAGTTGAAAACAAATGAAATTTCACCTAAAAAAAGGAAGACTTACATTTCATTAAATTCAACTAACATTGTCATTTGTTTTTTAATGTTCAAAAAATGACTAACAATTGTAGTAAAAATGAACCACATGGTAGTAAAAAATAAACAAACATTTATTTTTTTAAATAACAAAAAACAACTGTTAAAAATGAATGTAAAATCATAAAACAGTCATTTGATGTTAGTTGTTTTTTAAATGAACTACAAGGTCAGTAATATTTTAATTTGTTCTACAAATGACTGACATTTACATTAAAAATAAAGAAACTGTATTACAACCCAAACAACTACATATTTTTAAAGCAGAAGCCTAATAAATAGTAAGTTTAGTTGATTTATTTTAAGTGTAAAATATCTTAACATGTCCTTTCTGTCTGTGTATCCTAAAATAATGGCATGGAATAAGGTAATTTTAAATGTAAATGTAAAAGTTATAATAATTTTTAAGGGTATTAAAGACTAAACCCGACCGATAATAGCACTGTTACAGACAGGGAAAAATTTAGCTATTTGCCAACTGAAATTCTGTTACTTCGACTCAAATTAAGGTATTATGAATTTCAGTCTGTAGGTGCAACTAAACATTAGTTTTCACAACAATATTCGGTTAATTCAACTGAATTTTAGTTGCAACACACACACTATTGAGAAATCTAATGTAAATATCGTTTTATTAACTGAATTTATCAGTTGTTACTATTAAAATACACTTTTCAATTCGGTTGGTACTTTATTTCTCTGTGTGTATGTATTTAATTATTTACCCTTTGTCTATTTTTGTTCAACTATATTATTGTTAAATTTATTACTTAAAAACTAATATACGTGACCTAGAAACAGCTAATTTAAGCTATAAAAATGAATGTTTCAAGATACACTCTAACTGGTTAAACGTACTCCCATACGTATACCTTGAAACAAAATTTCAAAAATATGAAAATTTACGATAATTTTGCAATTTTTTATTTTTTTTAACATTTTAATGCAGGCGATGTAAGTACGCTTCTCAACAAATATATTTCACTTTAATCCGGCCATTTGCATGACTTTTCTGCAGAGATGGAACTCTTAATAAGTCAATCGTTTCATGGTACACCACATTCCCCTACTACAAATGACTGTCCATAGAAGGCATAGTTTTTTCCTATTTACAATCTCAAAACTTCTTGTCCTATTTTAAAACGAAAATAGTTTGTGCAATTAAGGAGAGTTTCTAAACTTCATAGTTTAAGAAAAAAGTAGCAAAGATCCAATTTTAATATAGTCAAAAAAAAAAAAAAAAACTACAACCCAGAAGTTTATGTTCAAAAAATGTTACATGTTTTTTGTTAGTTTTAAATAAAAACATATGCAAACATGTTTCTAAATATTTTTCTTATACGAAATGTTCACTTGTGTATTTTATACTAACAAAACATAAAAAAATACACAAATACTGAAACGAAACCATCGAATTACAGCGACGTCTGCTGGTTTTGATTATAAAAATAATATTTTTAGACTTTAGTAAATTTAGCAAAAACAAAAAGAAAAGTTAAAAATTTAGTATATCATCAAATCAAAACAGCAAAATTTTTAACTAAAATCTCAAATTAAACTAAAAATTAATTAAAGATTGCAAATTTTGCAAATTTGGATTACTAACGGGTTTACTAATTTTTGTACTAATTTTTTCTATGAGTGTACTGCGAAAAAGTCGACATGATTGCAAAACATGTTTTTATTTTTTGTAACGTATAGAAATGTTTAAAGCAACATATGTTTGGAAAAAATGTTTATGTACCCGACGAAAAAAGTTACGAAATAATCATATATGATTATATATAGTATCACATAACCCACAAAAAACTTTAGTTAATATTGCCTAAAATTGTAAGGTGATTTCATCTATTTTAAAAGGCAACATAGATTTTGCTATGTTTTACGTCAATATTACCATAAAAAATAGGTAATTTCTAATTGGCTTTTATGTTCAAAATATTACCTATAATTTTTGGTTAATTAACTGGGAAAATATATGGATTTTAAATTAGGTATTTTCTTTGTTACAAAAATCCCCTAAATAATAGAATTTTTCAAAAATATATAAAAATATATGCAAATTTTGTAATTTTTTCATGATACAAATTACAGATATTACTACACTATACAATATATTATAAATATAGATATAATATTAGCGGTTTTCTATAAAATTGTATCCAGATTCATTTGGTTATATACAATGATATGTTTGCCTTATATAGAAATTGATAGAATTATATAGAAATTGATAGAATTATTTTGGATTAATTGTACCATATACACTTACATTTAATCATATATGGTACTCAAAAAAAAAAAAGTTTGTAAAGTCAGCAAAAAATTTTGCTGAGTCAGCAAAATTTTAGTCAGGAGGGTGCTTGCAAAAAAATTGCTAATGTCAGCAAAATCTTTTGCTGAAAATCAGCGAGCTGATTTTTAGCAACAAAATTATTAGATTCAGCAAAAGTTTTTCTAACACTTAGTGGATTAGAAATAAAAAAGCCTTGCTAAAAATTAATAAATTTTTTGCTGAATTTTAGTAGACTGAAAAAAAACGCAAAAAATTTGTAGAAAAATTGTAATTTAGTTAATTTATTTGCTGAAAATCATAAAACATATTTTTGTGATTCTTTTAAAAATAATTTACAATAATTAGGAAATATAAAAATTTTCCTAAATTGACGACATGAATAATATCTGAAAATATATATAAATAAATATATATAACATAACAAACATTTTCTTTCAACTACTTACATCAATGGTTGTCTAATTGATGCTATCTTTTAAAGGACGCAACTGCCGAAGATAATTATAGAAACGAAACGAAAAAATAAACAAAAATAAACGAAACGAAAAAAACAACCCTTTTTTCAATAAGAAAAAGGAACCATAAAAATCTACCTAAGATGTGTGTCGTTGTCTTTCGCTTTACTCTGTTTGCAATTTGACCACACTAGATTATTAATATATAAACATTTAGTTTAGAAATACATATTAAATTTAAATATATTATTTTGTTTTTTATTTAATTAATAGACAATTATTTTCACAAGCCGGTGACAAATCAAAATTTAAGTTGTTTTAATCCTCAATTTTGTTTTATGTATGAAAAACAGATACAAAAATCTTCCATGGTTGATTTTTTTATATGTCTTATTAGAGTTGTACTTTTAAGTATCATTTTCCTCTTCTCTACTTCATTTTGACATGCCGCGACATCTGCTTCATTCCACACTATTAATGTGCTTATCAGCACAATTTTTTTTAGCAAAATTTATTAGTAAAACATTAGTATATTAGTAAGGCATTATTATAAAACAGTTAAGTGCTGAATAAGTTTAACAAAAATTTTAGCTGAAAACACGATTGTAGCAAAAAATTTGCTAAAAAATAGTATACCTGATTTACAAGACGTTTTACTAACTTTTCTACTAACTTATTTTTTTGAGTGTAGATCATATATAGATCTATATCTACTTTATATGATCAGATTTACAAGATATGCTAATATATAACATACGATGCAATGATATATGATGATATATTATGTCATATTAAAAAAATTTCATAAACTAAGTATAAGATATGAACATATATCTTAATATATTGTCAAACATATATCAAGTTGTATATGAGTATATAGAAATTTTTCCATCGGGTATGTAAGTTAGTCAATGTATGGTTCACTTTTATGTATTAATTATGTCGGTATTTGCCATGGAATTTTTAAAAGTATGCACTACAAATACAATATGAATGAGTTTTATTATTTCTTTTCCAAGCTGAAGTCTTATATGAGTCTGTGTATTTTTATTTTTTTTTTTGCAAATATAAATTTATGAAATTATTACATTTTGCTGTAAGTATATAAAGCAAGCATTATTTTTTGGGAAATAAATCATTTTGAGTTATATTTTTATATGTTTTTATATGTTTAATATACATGAAGTTTCTTTAATAAAAAAAAATCTAAACATGTGTAATTTTATATGAGTTTTATTTACGAGTACGTGTAACTTTACTGATGTTTTCATTACATTGTTACATGTACACCTATGTCCCGATTTTCACAATATAATTTTGTTAACCTCACTTTCGGAGTACAATTATACACTAAGCATATTATGTAGTTTACAATTTGTAGTTTAATAAATCAGTTTTTAAGTTAAAAATCTCATATGAACGGAATTTCAAGCCTGTATATCAAATCGTAAAAAAAGTTCATATGTATATGATCATATATATTTTTTTTATGATCATATATGGTCATTACGGTGTTTAATTTCTAAAAATATGTGATTTTCCTATGACTTTGATTTCGCCCGAGTCTATGTGCTGTAAAAGATATATGTGCCAAATTACAACAGGATTGGATGATATTTATGGGTTGAAAACTTTGATCACTTTTTTCTCAAACTAGCTAAATTTTTAATATAGAAGTGCATTGTACTAATGAGCTTTTTATTACTGCAGAAAAGGAATTTGAGTGCAAAAATAGGTGGCGTGTTCTTAGTTGCAGTTCGTCTAAATTTTGCATTGTTAAACGAAGATAAAGAATTTCATAAGTTATAAAAACAAAATCATTTGCATTTTTCCAGGAGTGCAGAGGAAAAAAGTTTCGTCTCTAAAATATATCTCAACTGCATTGGCAGTTCTAGCAATGCTTCTGGCTGCTCTTCATCCAACTTTGAAAGCGCCCATTCACCAAAAGTTTGCAGTTGTGTAAGGTCGTGTGGCTTCAATTCTTGCACCAGCTATATTTTAAAAATTTTTACACCAAAATCCTTCCGCAAAATTTTCCACGTAGTGGAGTAACAGAAGCCCAATTGTTGCTAACGGCGCCGAATCGATAATTCACGGTCATCAACAACACTGGCGGATACAGCTGCGATATTTTTCTCTGTCCGCACCCTTCGTATGCGTGTTAGTCACAAGATTCCAAATAGCCAAATCTGAAGGTCGCCCAAACTGACCATAAATTGTAAGAAGAATAAGAAGCACTTTCTTAACCGAGCATGTATATTGATAATAAAATTCAATAATCTGCAGGCGTTGTTCGTTTTGAAGCCAATTCATGGTTAAATTATAGACCAAACTGAACATGTTTAACAGTAACATGTTACATAAAAATAGCTGAGCTATCAAAAATAGTGTTGCCAAAAAGAAAGTGGCTAAAAAAATCACCCTTTAGTTTCGAAACAATAGCAAAATATTATTACACAATTGTTCTGTTAAATCAATTAAGTAATCTCTTGAATTTTATACAATAAGAGAAGGTATAACAATTTCTTTTTGTAATATTATAAAAAATAGCAAAATGCTTTTGTAATTATAGTTATGCAACGCAGTGTACTAGGAAAATTAACCTACAACTCCATTTATGGACAAATCTAGTCCTATATAATAATATATTTGTTTATATTTTATTGATTTTAAATAGTTTTTATAAGACAAATTCGTATATTGAAAAATAAATAATTATTTAAATGTCGTATTTGCACTTTAAACAAGTTTTAATTGAAAATTTATGAAGGACAATATTTAACGAACATTACATTTTCGAGATATGGGCACTTTATAATAAGAAAAAATATTGATGATATTTTTTTTTATAAAATGTTCAAGAATTTACGAAATATGTTTCATAAATTTGTATCATAAATATGAAAACTCCATATATTTCATGATTTTGAGATTAACCCTTGAAGCGCTGCAATATTTTAACTTTGCCTGTAATTAAATTTAAGAGATTACCTTCTGTAGATAGTCTTAGTGGTTTAAGATTTGAGTTTTGAATTATACTAAAAATTAAGAAACAAACTTAGATGTCGTTCATCGATCCAGAAAATATTCGTTGAATTTTGCCTTTCGTAAATATGGTTTTAAAATTTAAAACCATATGGCTATTAGGAATTTTATTATATTGTATGTTTTATTTATTGCCATGCAGTTTTAACATACACACATTGATATATATTTATGAAGGACAAAAAGTTGCAAAAAACCCTGAGAACGGGCAAAAAACTTATTTTTTTTTTTTTTCATTTTACAAGATTCTTAAATTTTCCTTGAGCATAAATGGGCGTTTTTTAATTTTAATTGTAGATTTTAAAGTAAAAAAAAGTTTAGAGATTTGAAAGCTCATTTTCTGAAAATTGTTAGGAAAAATTTAGAAAATAAAACATTCTGCACAAAATATATTACAACCATTGTATAGCAATGGTAGTGATTTTTTTGCATTTCATTTAGCAATAGCTGAAAGTATTACAGTTTATTAAAAAAAAATTATATTTGTAAATATGAGTATCAAGTTTTTAAAGTTATGTTATATATTTCTTAAATTATATGATTCTACTATAAAAATGCCATGCATATGGAGGGATAGGTGTTACATAAAATATAGCAACTTTTATTGTTTGCCTAACTGGCATTATGTCATTAATTTAATAGCATTTATACGACTTATGTGATACATTTTTAGTTGTTAAATATAAAAGTTTTTTGATAAAGTTGCTTTCTTCTATAATTCCACAACTTATAAAAGCTTGAGCTACAAATTAAACGTAAATCAACTAAAAAGTTTTTATAAAACTAAATGCGCTGAAAGTTTGAAACTGAAAATAAGTGTTTCTTGAGGTATGGGATAATACACCGATGATATACTATTTGGAGTTTTTATAAAATGTTGCTATATTTATGGTTTAGAAGGGAAAGGCTGAATGGTAAAGCCTTCAATGTAGAAATGTTAAACATTAACAGCTTGTTTTTTATAAGAAGAATGTAATTCGACATACGTTAGAAAACGGGGTATTCTACGGTACACGAATTCATTCTTTTAGAACTTACGTTGTCCTCTAAAAAAACAGCTGCTTTTTGTTTACATTAAAATAAATTCTGTGTGAAAAAAAAAAAAAATTATGAAAGCACAAAAAACAAATAGCTCTTGTCTTCGATATGGACAGTGACAGGCATGTAGCTAGGAATTCGTTTCAGGGAAGGCTTTTTCGATTTTTTATTTCGATTATATACTTTTTTTTGTAACCCGGGAAAAGTTATCAAAATATGCACACTAGGTTTACAACTTTTTTTTAGCTAAATTTTTACCTATCAGCACGTAAAAATTTAAAAATTGCATTTCGGTTTTTGGTTTTAAAACGTCATTAAAATCCGAAATATTTGAAAAAATTGAAAAAATTTTACAATTTTATCCCAGTAAAAAATTTTCGTATTTTTAGAAGCAGGATAAAACAAATGCGCTGAAGTAAGTGCTTACTATTATGTTGTTCGTATAAAAATAAACAAAAAATTTTGTTGAGCTTACTGTGTTCCCTTACAATGACGCAGGTTGTAAGCAGCTTACGTTAATCCATTGCGAGGATGCAGGTTGTAATGCAGAAAGTTTCATGTCGTAGATTATAAACGATCTTAACCAGTTTTCCCGAGTGATTTCCGATTGTGTTTGGTGTTTTCGAGTATGTTAAAAAAATAATTAGTCGTTTCACTGTTCCTGAAGAGCTACCACGAAGTGCGGTACAAAAAAAAATATTATATTATGTCTAAAATTAATGTCTGTAAAATTTTATGTAAAATAAATTATATATTATTCATATTATTACTTTTAATCGTAATAATGTAGACATGAAATGTGATTTTATTGAAAGCCATGAAATCACAGCTTTTTGTAAGCGCTAAAACCCGCGCTTATTTTGCCCAAAAGTAATGCTTCCAAGTGGGAATTCGCCATATAAAAATCATGGCATATGTAAGCAGGTTTGTAAGGGATACTATTTTGATTACTCCCTTAGAAACCTGCTTGCTGGTAAGCAGCGTTTTTTACTGGGATAATTTGTAGCAGATTCCTTTCCATTTTATTTTATTAAAAAAGTTTTCTTGAAATTAGCTAAAAAAATAAGTTGTTTGAGAAAAAATTCAAAAATTTTGGCTAATTTTGGCTAATTTTGTGTATAGAATTATACACAAAATTCAATTAAATTAACTATTGTATTGTATTGTCGGAAATTAACTCTAACAATGATAGCCCCAGGGCGATGTTCTCTAATGAAATTTGATGATTCCAACCATATAATATTGAACTAACATACATTTCCCATTTGATCCAAGTCAAAAATAAATAATTTTATATTAAATTTATCAATATTAAATTTATCAATATTAAGTTTTAGAATTTGTTAAATCATTTCGGGGGGCTCTAGTCCCCTTGCCCCCTCTAGCTACGTGCCTGCTTACGTTTATCAAATTTAACTTAAACGAATAATAATTTTCATTCGTCTGATTTTGACGTTTATGACATTTGCGTTCATGTTGTGAAAACCAAACGAATCATTACGTTTGTATTCATTATTGTTGACATTCGATTTACAAAAATGAAAATGACTGTTAGTTCGTTATTTTGACGAAAAGAATAAGGAATTCTTCTTATAAAAACATGCTAGAAATAAAAACCTCTTCTACATAAAGTTAGACAAATGTATTAAAAGTAAAAACTTTGCGAAACAATAGCGGTTTTCATTCGTGGTGTTATATTTAATTCGTTTTATACAGGATGAGCCAAAAGTTACCATGGGGTTTGAAAATGTAATAACTTTTTCGTTTATATATTTTTTTTATTTTTTTTTTCAGATTAAATAAATAACACTTGGAGAATAAATAATGGAGAGATTTACAATTGAACAAAGAACCAGAATAATAGAATTTTAATATTTAAATCAGAGTTGCACTGAACGAGTACAGCAAAGTGTTAACGAAACACCAGAAACATCTGCCAGAATGCGTTCTGCTCAACTAGGAATGTCTCGTACTTCACTACGGCGCATTTTAAAAAAAGATTTACAGTTACACCTATATAAGGTGCAATTGGTGCAAGAATTAAAACCCGCAACGTCTAAATTTTGCAGTTAAATTTTAAATTTCGCGATCGCCAGATTTGACAGCACCCGACTATTTCCTTTGGGGTTATTTGAAGGAGCGAGTGTATGTGAACAAGCCAGAGACAATCCTTGAACTCAAGGCAAACATTGTTGCAGAAATTCGAACGCTGCAGCCACACATTTTGAAAGATGTTATGGAAAATGCTCTAAAACGAACCCATCAGTTCGAAGCTGAAAACGGTGGTCATTTAAGAGACATTATTTTTCATACTTAGTGTAAAAAAATTTCCATTTTGTATATTATATAATCTGACAGAAAAAAAAAAAAAAACGAAAAAGTTATTAAACTTTTAAACCAAATGATAACTTTTGGCCCACCCTGTATTTACTACGATGTTTTCGCAACAAATCGTAAGTGATTTTTTTTTTTTAATTAAGATAATTTTATAAATCAGCTGATTTTTGTTGTTTACCACAATTCCATCACAATTATTTTAGTTAAAGAAAAAATACCAAAATTTACAGAAAAAGAAAAAATCACAAACTTTTTTGTACAATATGCAAAATGCTTTCATTTTAAACTGGGTTTTTCAATATTTTTATTAATTTTTAAGTTTTTCCAATAGTAATAATTTTTTTTTGACGGCAGAACAATCAGCTGTTTTTTTTCTGGTAAATTTATCACGCGTGTTGCACCTGAATTTTGGAAGATCTCATTTTTTATGGTATTTAGATATTATACTATATGATGAACTCTTATATCGTCTTTTCTCGCTTATCTGTCTTATACAGTTTTATTACATTTTGCGTTTTTTCCATGAAACCGACAAATGCATGAAACGCACAAAAATTTTTCAACCAATTCCAAAATAGAATGAGAAATCGTGCAAAAATAGTAAAATATAGTAAAAACTGATAAAAATTGCGAATTTACTAGTTAAAGCTGTATATTAACCAACTTTGATACCCGAAAGTCGCTGAAGGTCTTTTTTGTATTTAACATAAAAACTTAGAATAAAATCTTTTATTTTTAAAAATGCATAATACATACAAAACCTTGTTAAATCCGGCGAAACTGTAATAGAATTTTTCACAAAATCACACTCACTAGTGAAGAAAAGGAGACGTCATTAAAATTATAGGATCACTGATCGCTACTATATAGGATCACTGATCTACTATATGGGATCACGGATCGCTACTATTATTTTATTTATCAAGCCACACGGCGTAACTTAAAAGAGATCTCTAAAACTTCGTGTTCTGATGAGATCTTTAGCCAGATCGAAATACTAGTATCAAATTTGTCAAATTTGTAGTAAATATTTAATTATATTTAAATTTGTATACGAACGACTAATTATACCATAAAAACATTTAGTCATGTGAATTTGGTATTACTAATGGGCAGTCAGTAATACCCAACTTTCCGAAGTAATACAGGGGTAAGGGGCTGAACTTATTAACAAGTGACATGTTCCATAATACCAACCTATTACCGAGATTTTGCTGGGTGTAGTTAAAATTTAAGCATTTATTTTTAACTTACTATTCATTTATTCTTATGAATTTGTTAGATATTTAGACAATATTTAAAAATAAATAACAAGAAACATTTGATTGTTGATTAAAAAGTAAGTAGACCGGGTTTTAAGTGTTTTATCATTTATGTTAAATAACATTTTCAGTTAATTAAAATCGCAAACAATTTTAAGAGTATTTCTTCATATTTTTTTATGTTCTATGCGACTACACTATGCGAATTTTAATATTTGCAAAAAATGTTAAAAAATTAAAGCCCTAATGATCACCTAAATCCCTTGTGTTCTGAGCAAATATTAAAATTCGGTTTCCACGTGGACTGAGTAAGTGAATTTAGTGAACTTCTGATCTCAAATGTACTGAATAATTGTAGCACCTGTTGTACTCTATTAACGAGTGCATGCAGTGTGGCAAAAGAAAATTATTTCTGTCAAATTCATGTACCTCAAGATTGGGAGAAAGAATTTACTATAATATCAATGAAAAATGAGGACCTAATAACTCTATATAGAGTATATACTCATAACAATCCATGTATAAAAATGCAAAATGAATGTCAAAGCAACAAAAAACTTCGTAAAATTCACGAAATTTCGTTTATTTTCCGAAAGTTTTTGTTATTTTGACATTTTTTTCGTGGTTACACTTTGGAAAGTATAAACTTTGGAACTTCGAATACAAAGATGATTTAATAAATAAGCAAGAAAACTTCACCAGAGTAAACAGGAAAGCTCGAAAAGTTGGCCTAGCCGTGCAGTTACTCCTACAACTACCTCCAAAAAACACCATCGAACCGCTGAAGTTCGTGAAATTTAAAAACCTAAAGTATCTTCCAATTCACCATAAATGGGCTAAAACACTGCCTCACTATAAAATGCAAGAGATTCCGGAAGGAATCGATAGGCAATGTGAGGATGAATATGAGCCTGATGATGTCATGGAATCTGACTACGACGAATAAAAAATGTACCAAAGAACAAAAAAACATTTTCTTAACAAACTGTTTTTTTACAAAATTTTGACCATGTGGTTTTTTATTTGGTATTACTTATACTCTTTTGGGGTACAAGTTGAGTTGTTTAGAAATAAAAAAAAAAATTAGAGCACAAGGACTATAAGTGCGACTTTTCTTACTTCAAAGGTTATTCCTGTAAAATATGATATTTTTTGGCATGTTAGATAAAAATATATCTCAGGAGTTCTCTTGTAAAAAACTCTCAGATATTCTCAGACAATCACCTTTACATATATTTTCAAATTAACTTTACTTTTTCAATTTCGATTTGTGATGTAATCGCTGTCATTTCCTTAAATATCCTTTTACCCTTTTTGCACTCTCGTCTTTATAAAATATTGTCACTTAGTAAGATATTGTAACAATTAAAATATAAAAAAAAAACTTTAACAATAATTAACATTTATACCGAAAACACTTTATGCTAATGAATACATCAAATTAAATCCAATAATATTCACAGAATGAAGTATGCCAACGAAATTACGATTTCAATAGCACTTATAAGCGCAATACTGCTATATTGTAAATTTATACACGTTCAATAAAATAAAACCGTAATTGAACGATTGTCATAATTTAAGCAATTGATATAAATTAGTATGCGTAGCAGTTTGTATTTCATTAGTCATTATTGTTGAAATATTGTTTTCAGTAATTGGTTTGAAAATTCTGGTATACTACGTATAAGAAGAATTGAAAAGAGGTGTTAAAATGTTATTCAAACAAACTTAAGTAATGAATATTTTCAAAAAGGTATCACAAGAAAAGATTTAAAGAATCACAATGAAAATAAAATGAAAATATCCTTAATTATTTCAGCAATTAACACCAAAGGGTGCTATAGTGAAAACATACTTCAGCAGCGACATAATTCAGAAGCAGCTAGTAGAACCATTAACACTTTTTAAGTATTTTAATACACCCCCAAAATAAGAAACCGTTTTTTAAGATTTCAGAGACTAAATATTTAAAATGTTCAAATTTGTAATTGATTTTAAATTTTACCCAATGTAGTTATGACATCAGCTGAGTCTCTGCATAACTTTAATGCAAACAATAAGGCCTTACTGAAAACTAGATAATTTTCACATTATTTCAATACAAAAAATAATGCGTTACCCATAAGTGCATATTTTAATCGATATTTTAAAAATAAGGTAATGATCTTAACATTTTTTTGAAAATATATTTTTAGACTCATTATTTTTCAGCTCTAGTAACATACATATATATCTACTTATTTCTGATTTTTTGTAAGTTGGAAAGCAATGGCATTTTGTGCAAGAAATTCATTTATGTTATAATATATCAGTATTACATTTCGACATACATCAGATGGTAGAGTAGTTGACGGAAAGCCTGGAGTGCCAGGTTTGAGTCCCGTGTAAGCACATTTTATAAAAAAAAATCAATAAAAAAATATTTTTTTATTAAATTATGTTTTATGGAAATATATATTTGACTCATTACTTTTATCCTTACTAGCCAGCATATAAGTAACCACATATTTATTTTTCGTAAGATGTTAAGTAATAATATGTCATAATTTTGCGCGCTATCCACATATAAATGTAATGAAATTTGTACTGACAATTTTAAGTACCTGTCATTAACAAATATGTACACTTAGAATGTAGGTAAAGACCACTGCAAATGTAGTTAAAAACAAATGAAATTTCACTTAAAGAAAGGACGACTTACATTTCAGTAAATTCAACTAACATTGTCATTTGTTTTTTAATGTTCAAAAAATGACTAACAATTGTAGTAGAAATTAAACACATGTTAGTAAAAAATACACAAACATTTTTAAACAACAAAAAACAACTGTATAAAATGAATGTAAAATCATAAAACAGTCATTTGATGTGGTTTGTTTTTTAAATGATTTACAAGGTTAGTAAAAAATTTACTTTGTTCTGCAAATGACTGACATTTACATTAAAAATAAAGAAACTGTATTACAACCAAAACCACTGCATATTTTTAAAGCAGAAGTTCCCTAAGTGTACTTATTAGGGCGGGTCGATTTATTTTTCGACAATTTCCCTATGATTTCCGTATTCTATGGGTTATTCCGTGAAAATTTGCCAAAGAACCATACCTCTATCGTTAAAATCGAGTCCCCTACTTTTTATTGGTAGATTTTTTCCCAAATTGACGTTCGTATGAAATATTACCTACACGTTCACATCCATAACTCAAAAACTATCGATCGGGTTGTAAGCGCGTTGGAAAGGTGAGCTTATTTTGATCAATTTACAAACAAAAATCTCCAACATTGGTCCAACGGTTCAAAAGTTACGGGCATTTTTGTCCAAATTTTGGAGCATTTTTCCATTTTTTTCATGATTTTGTCCAAGAATATTACTTTCATGGCCATTTTTTTGGCTCAATTTTTTTGACTTACGAAGCTTACGAACCTTACGTTACGACTGGACTGATTTCCGCTTTACATTATTGGCATATTTTTACACAGGGTGCATACCCTGTGTTATGTTTGTTTATTTCTTTTTGTTTTTAGTTTCTTTATAGACTTCTTTATTTTTGTTTGTTATTTTTGTTTGCTATTTTTGTTTGTTTATAATATTCCAGTGTATGCTAGTTTTGTTTGAGCGTCATTTCAGTGAAGTGTTACTTGAAATAACTAACAAATAATCAAACTATTTTGAAATTTAGAAAAGATTTAAAGGTAAGTGTAAAAACATTGCTAACTATTATAGTTAATAGTTATATTATTATTCTATGAAAAACATATTTAATTCTTTTAGTGAAGGTTTAAAAAACGGATTCAGAGCCTGGTTCATCGCAAAATCCAACAGATACCCAACGCGGTAGTTTGCAACATTTGGTCTCTCATGATGTTTTTTCTTTTGGCGTGGCCTGTGAATTACCTGATATTAATCTGTCAACTAAACGAGATATATTGAGGTACTATTTTTTCTTGGCCGAACGTTCAAAAGCCCAAAGCAAAATGTTTTCGTATAAAAGATTAACTCCCCAAGTAGCAGACAGATTGTTAGAAATTTGGAATCAACTTAATATTGAACTTATACTCAAAGGTAGCATCATTAGAAAATTGAATAATTTGCTTGACGCATATAGTAATGCAGATAAACAACGAGTAAAACGCGCAACAGAATTAAAAAAATTCGTAGAATAAACAAACCAATTATTCAACATTGGAAAATGTAAATGCAACTTGAATGAAAACGACTGCTCATGTGGATCTATCCCAGAAAACTTAAAAGATTTCATGCGCGATCAATATAATGACAGAATACAAACGATACCGGAACACGATAGTGGAAGTGAAGAGACGATACCAACGACTATACCAACAATCCCAGTGAGCAACGATCCTACATACGAACCACATTATGAGGAAATGGAAGTTGATGTGAGAGGAGGTTCAGAATTAGTTCTACCACCACAAACATACACTCCCAGATACAATACTAAAAACTATGCAATGATGTGTGACAGATTTGGTGTGCATGATAGAATGGGATCAGCATTGGCAACAGCTCTGATGGAAGACCTGGGCGTAAAAGATGCCCATGACAATCTTCTGAAAATTTAAAAATTCTGGCTAACTATATAATAAAAGTATACACGCCAATGTATTTCAATGTTAAGTATTATAGCTCTGCCGCATTCGGTAGTACATTACTTTTGAAATTTATTACTTGGACACGATTTTTACCACAGAATTTACTTGGAGTTGTAAATACAGTAATTCAAGATAATCCATATTTTGCACACTCAGAAAATATCTTGCTATCTATGTTGTTTGATGATAGAATGGAAAAACGAAACATTGCTATAAAGAAGATTTTATATTACCGAAGAGATATTGTCGACCCAACGGAACTTAGAGTTTATAAAAAATCTCTTATAAACTTTAATTGTACGGAATATACAAATATGATTGATTTAAATGACGGTACCATTTTATTCGAACCACCGTTTACGCAAAGTTATTCGTATGAACATTTGGAGGGATATTTAAATTACGAAGTGCCACCGTTCGATGATCCACAAATTCCTTTACACATTCAAGGAACGGAAAGACATGTCCAATTGATGGCTGCCACTGTTAAACGAGTTGCAGGAAAGAATGTAGAAGGCGCTATAACGACGACATTAGAAAGCCGTACGAAAACACCCAGACTTGAAAGCAAACAAGACTTTCAGAAAAAATAATGTTTTTTTTTTTCACATTTTGTCTTTTACTACACTCAAATTGAATATTTTTTTTTGATAATAGGTTAATAGATACTTTATTATCTCTTAGTTTGAATTTTTGTAGAAAAAAAAAATAAAAAGGGAAAAAAAATCAAAAAGTTGGTTTTATGTATTATTTTGTTTTAGCAATATCGCATGAATTAATCAACCGAATTCGATAAATTTGGGCTTAAACTCTTCGTTTTGAATTGCAAATTGAATTAAATAATGGATTGAGCCAAAAAAATGGCCATGAAAGTAATATTCTTAGACAAAATCATGAAAAAAATGGAAAAATGGTCCAAAATTTGGACAAAAATGCCCGTTACTTTTGAACTTTTTACCAACAAAAAGTAATGGACTCGATTTTAACAATAGAGGTATGGTTCCTTCCGCAAATTTTCATGGAATAACCCATAGAATACAGAAATCATAGGGAAATTGGTGAATTTTTTCACCCCTACAAATCGACCCGCCCCTAGTACTTATATGTGGTTATACTTTTCTACATTGGGCAGTTATATAAATAATAGTTAGTACGTTGGGCTATTTAACAGAAGGCTGCGTGGTTCGATTCCCAGCCTAGTGTGGTTAAAGGTTAGGAATCTTATAAAAAATATATATTTTTTTCCGAGTAGTTGCGGTTAAGTGTACTACAAAAAAATGTAATATGGTGTAATATTATATTGTATTGAAATAAGAAGCGCAGGTTTGATTCTTACAGCCGGCAGGTTGTTGATAAATTTATCATATAGAGATAATCTGACAATTAAAATGACACAAATAATAATACAATTTTAATTGAAAATCACTGATGACGCCGGTTCATGAAAGGGCAGAAGCTAGTTTAGTATGATTTGAAAATTAATAGTTAATTAATTAAGAGAAAAATGTTTATTCTTCCTCTTCTTAAACTTAACCTTTCTAAATTAAAATTTTTTTAAATTTTTTAATAAACTATTTTTTGTCACTAAAGTGTGGAAACAAAAAGATTTTTGGTGATTTTTAGAAAATTCAAACACTTATTCCATTCCTAGCGCGTACAGTAGCAGTTTCCAAAATAATGGATTTTTTTTAACGCTGTTAAAAATCGTCATGTAAGGGACCATATAGTATGTCCATGAATTAATTGAAATTAAGGTAATATTTACATATGCATTCATGCATGATCATACATTTCCATACATATTTATATGACTATATTAACGAAAATTGAGGCAATATTTACATGCATGATCACATATGAACACCTCTGAAAATATATGAATCCTATATGGTGGTATGTACCCAGGAAAAAATTACACATTCCAAAAAGAAGGTGATGCCCACACTTGCTTACATATCTCATTGCCAAATTTAGTAACTGCAATACCAAACTCATTCCAACGATAGAGTCAGAAAAGCAAGTAGTATTGTAATCAATTCTTTTAATTTAAACCAGAAAGCATGAACTCAATAACAAAGTAATTATTTACTTAAAAGGAAATAAAAATGTTATCAACTTATATGTGTAACTTTTTGTACGGAAGAAGTAATCATATACTTTTTCTTAATAAAAAGACATTATTGGAAGTAGTTCTTCATTTTGAAAAAAAAAGTTATACAATTTTAAAGAATTTATCTTATATATTTTTTAAATAAATTTTTATTTGCAGGAATATAATACTAAAAACAGAAATTGCATGTTGCCTAAATTTTGTTAAACTGTGATTAGGTATAAATTAGGGATGCGCACGTGAGCATAAAATTGTGAGTAAAAGTTGAAATTACTGACGTTATCGTGAGTGAGTGTAAAAAAATGTTCGAGGGTGATTGTGCGTTAGTCATATTTTTGTTTTAAATTTCAATTTTTATTTGTTCTTTTTTTTGAAAAATTTATATTTTCGTGGTTTATATCTCCAAAATTATGACAAACCCATGTTATCATAACAATTCGATGTTTCACTTTTTAGGATTTTATTTCCGTATGAGTTTAATCATTATATTTGAGTGAGCTAGGAGAATCACGTGTGAATAAAAGTTGAATTAACTTATGGAACTATTTCTTTTTTTTAAATGTAAGTACTTATTATTTTTTCTAGGGAACTATTTATTTATTTTTCTGTGTAAGTACTTCGTAGTTTTACAATGGAACTATTTCTTTATTAAAAAATGTATATAGTTCTTAAAAATATAAAGTAAATCTTTTCTTCGGTAAAAAAAATAATCAATTCTAAAGAATCAATTATTTTAGTCTCACGCCCTGTTAAAATAAACGAGTAGGTAATCCAGTAAGGAATGCGTTCTGCCCAAAATGCTTGATTACAAACCCGCTTACCTTTTTGGAAATTTTTTTGCTGGGTATGAACTCGAATGTCTTAATGTATGAGCATTAATTAGTTCATACATGTCCAGAAATATATATGTACATATATGTTGATTTTTAACCGGGAAGTCATAATATATGACCAAATATTTTTTTAATTATATTTTTATATTTTTTGTTGGTGTAATATATGTTTTGAAACGTGGTGAGTACAATGAAATCTTTAAAGTGATGTAACTCTAGTTAAATCTAAGCAAAACCGTAATATTTAATTGGCTTTAAACTTACAATAGCCATCACTTTTAAGCCGTTAACGATAAATTATTAACGCGGATGTATTTAGCATGCTTACATACTTGTACATACCCAAAATTTTATTCATGTCATACAAAAAGTATTTTCGGAAATATTTTGCCTCAAATTGTCTAACATTTTTTAAATTCCTCATATTATTGATATTCATAGTAATAATTTTGTTTGAAAAGCATCTGTATTTATTCTGATAGTTATGGTTGAGTATAAAACCTTTATATAAATATTTATGTTTTCTGAAATGTCAAAGGTAATATCCCAGCATAAAGTCATAGATTACATAGATCCCCAACTCTTTGACGTTACATGGACATACGTGGTATACCAAAAAAATATTTGAATGTGTACGAAAAATTGGGTTTGTTGATATAAGAAGAAGAATAAGAGTTTGAGAAGCAAATATTTGACTGCTCCTTGGAGAAGTGCTTTAAATTTTAGTAATTAAACAATTTTTAGCGTATTTCCAAGTTATAATTTCGCATTTCATTCGCTGCGTAGACCTGATTTTATTTCTTCAAAGGTGCAATTTAAGAAGCTCATATTACCTGCTGACAAATATATGCGAAGTGGGACATTAAAGACAAAAACCATGTTTTCTGGAATTAGTTTAAGAAGCGGTCGGGAATTTAGTAACGCCATGACTTTATCTTGGTAAGCAGTATTTTTTGTTGTGATATTTTATATCATTTTTATTACTTTTCTTATTGATTTGTAATATCATCGCTTAGTGCATGATATGCTTGGTTAAAGTTTGTTTGTCAAGTAACTTCACGCGTTTATAAACTTGTGTTCATATGTTAACCAAAAAAATAAGGTAACGTAAAGTATTAAGGGAATGTATGCTTATACGGACTTTACGTTTTTTTTTCCGTATTATTTGCCGAATATATCAAAAATATCAGATGTCATAAAGTGTTATATCTTGTTTAAATAAAACCTGAATAACAATCGAGTTTTAAAGAATTTTTTATATCGGATTTTTGCAAACGGTAGGAAATTTATTTACACACACAGAGAAAGCTTTTTGCCAACCGAAATTTGGTTACTCGGACTGAAATTCGGAATAACTGAATTGAAGCAGATGCTATAGTTTTGCAAGTGTTGGAGTATATGTTTGAGAGTTTTGTTGCAGATGTAGGTGATGATATACCTGAGATCAAGCTTAATGAAGAGCTAATGTTCAGTTGGTACAACTGAACATTAGTTTCCACAACAAAGTTCGGTTAATTCAACAGAATTTTAGTTCGACCACCCAAAATATTCACAAATCTAATGTAAATATGGTTGTCCTAACTGAATTTACAAGTTGTCACCATTAAAATACACTATTCTATTCGGTCGGCACTTTATTTCTATGCGTGCAGTTACAATAAAACTAATTTGTTCTATTAACAAAATATTAATAACAAAAAAATTTAAAAACTTAAATTTTTATAATGTTTCATAATTTTGTATCTAGTTTGGTTGCTAAAGTGCAGAGTGGGATATTTCACAAAGTTTTTTTTCTTTTATAAAAAATTCGGCCATTTGTTAGTTAGTGGTCCGATTGAAATACAATTTGAAACAAACCTAACTGAAGCAATTTCTTAAGTTGAACCTCAAAGACCTCCCGGAGTCGTCGATATGACCCCCCAAAGACTGAAACTTTTTCCAACACAATTTTGAGTGTTATTCCTTTTTGTTTCTTCTCCGATTTCCATAAAAATTATATATTTGTAATCCGCTAGTAGCGACTTACAAGCAACATGCGTACTTGTGTGCGTTATTTCTTTCAGTTCCAGAATTATTCCCATTTGAGAATGTGAAATTTCAAATTTTGTCTGAAACATTTGTTATTAAACCAAATATATACTCGATTTAATAAAAAAAAATTTAAGTGAAACCTTGTACTTAAAAAAAAATGTTGGTATTTTTTAATCACCCAAGTAAAAAAGTTTATATAAAATTATATATGATGAGATATTTTCCGCAAATATAAGAGGATATAATTTGATCCGAAAAATGGTTCTATTAAATTGTATCACTTTCGATCTTATTATATTTAATTAGACACAATTTAATAAAAAAAAACTATCCAATTCTTTACGAGTTTTGTCCCGATATAATTACATCTAATTATATTATATTTGATACAATTAGATATAATTAGATACAAATATATACATAATAATCCAAATATATTTAAATTAAAAGATATTAAGTTACATATATTCGACCTCCATAAAGCGGGTTCAAAACACAAAATGTAAGATTGAAATTTACATATAATTAAAATTTTATTTATATTTATTTTCGGACATTAAATTTTTGTTTTAGAAATTGTTAATTTTAATTTAATTAAAAAAAAAATGTTTGTCAATATTAAAATGGCCCAGTAAAATCCAAATAACAGGTTGCAGAACAATTTATCATTTCTGTTTTACAACCGATTCTTTTTATATGGAGTTTGTCCAATTTGCAATAGAGAATAGTATTTTTTTATACATGATTGGATGTGCTTATACCTTAACTTTTTTGATAACACATTTTGATAATATTATTATATATAAATACATATTGAGACATATGCTATTTTATATGATCTTATATTTTTATATTAAAGACTACATCGTTGTATATAATTTTTTTCCCCGGCCATATACACTATTTCCTAAAATTTTTATTCCTACATTTATGACCGTCTAACTTTAGTTATAATTTAATTTAATACTTATAATTTTATATATGTTTTAGTATTACGTTATAGTATAATACAAATCATATTTGAACCTATGGACTTGGCTTTTGAATAAATAAATTAAAAGAAATAACAGAGTGTTACCTCCAGGCAAATATTATATATATAATACGCCCATCTCCGGAAATGATATAATATTACACATAATTTTAAAAGTACCTAACCAAGCTTTTAAACGGTACCCATACGGATACCACACGCTCTATTTTAGGTAATTCTACAAATCCTTTGCAACTTTGACGACACTGGGCGTCATGGTCCATAAAAAATAGGACAATTTACCTCAGCTTGGATTTTTTAGTTTATACTCAATTGGTTTATTTTATTTATGAAAAAAAAAATACAATAGTTTTGATATTGCGTATTTAGACCGCTTTTTCTAATAAATAATATTTTTTTTGGTCGTTTTCTAGTTTACTAGAAAATTGGAAAATTTTAATGTTATTCAAATTCAAAATAGATTTTGAAAAAGCGCTCGTTTGTAGATTTTGTTCTTTAAAGTTGTTCTGAGATAATCAAAAAATATTATCGTACTTTTGAGCTAAAACTTGCTGTGACGAAGAGTAGATCTTTCCCTAAAAATAGCTTTTCGAGAACATCCTTATTGCACTGTGGTAAAATATGATTTATGCTTTTGCTTAATTTCTTACCTGAAAACTATGATTTACGTTTTTAATACTACACTCAGCTGTACACAAGTCTGATAAATCAATTTCGTCAAATACATCACTCTGAAAAGAAAAATATAAAATTCATAATAAAATAGATATAGAAATTTTGTGTAAGTTTTTAGGTATTTATAACTACTTTATAATCTTGTACTATATAAGTCTTGATACATTCAAATAAAAAAGTCAATAAAACGCTTGATATTGCAAATAACAGTTTGTGTACTAATTTTTAGTACAATATAACTTTAAGCACACATTTTTTATATTCTATATTAACAAGTAACAAAATGGTTACAAATTTCTGAACATCTAACCTTTTTAATAAATAAAATCAACAAAAAAAAATTTTTTTTTTGGCCGATTTTAAGAGAAATAGATTTATTTATATTACTCTAAAAATTCGGTACTAGTTCTGAATTAAAAAAATATATATATTTTTCAATATCTCCATAAAAAAATATATTAAAAGTGTTTAATTTCTTTCATCTGTCAAATTTGTTTAAATAAATAATATACAAAAAATGAGGGCGTTGCGGTGTAATGGTTAGCGCGTTGGACTGTTACACAGATGGTCCCGGGTTCGATTCCCGGTGACGACAACAAGTTTTCTATCCCTCCTATGTATCGCAGCGTCCGCCTTCGGTGTTCCCATAGCACTTAACCCCACCGAAGTAAAATAATGAATCAGGGCTATGACACAAAAAAGCTTCAATAAATTCGCCAACTCTACATCATGTGGCGAGCAACAACTGTCCTTAGACTTATCTCGCAATGTTTGAAGCCCTTCATCCTTCACAACTTTTCATCTCTTCACTATCCCCTTTCCAAAGAAAGCAACACATTAATAAATAGGAAGAATTTTCTGAGTGTTGCTTCCCTTTAAAAAAAAAAAAAAAAATTACAAAAGGTTTTTTATTTTTCTTTTGTTTCTTATAGGAGAACAAATACTGTTGAACAAATACTATATACTTTGTTTTCTGTTAGACAGTTGGCTTGGAAATCAACATATGTATATATTAAGATATGATAGATCTATATTAAAATTTAATTATGTTAACAGATTGAAATTCTATTTTCTTCTATTTATATAAGAAACTAAGAATTTCTTTACATCAATTCGGAAATGTCATAATACTCGGATTACTTTTGGAGAAAATATTCTTTGAATAGTGTTCATCCTTAATATTCTAATAACTGCATGTTAAAGCTACATGACGACTGGTGAATGTTATTATATATATTATATCATACGCCATGTAGTTTAAACATACATATGGTAAATTTAATTTGAAAGTGTTATGAATAACTCCATTGTAGGTAATTACTTCTACACACAGAGAAAAATTTAGCTATTTGCCAACTGAAAATAGGTAACTCTGACTTAAATTCGGTTATTATGAATTTGAGGCGGTTGGCACATTTTAACATTAGTTTTCACAACAAAGTTCAGTTATTTCAACTAAATTTTATTTGCAACACACAAAATATTCAGAAATCTAATATAAATATCGTTGTACTAACTGAACTTATAAGTTCATATCATTAATATACACTTTTAAATTCGGTTGGCACTTTATTTCTCTGCGTGTATTCAATGAATAACAATTTGTTGTTAAAATTTTAATTAAATCTGAAATTTAAACGAAATTCTTATATTGTTAGTTGTGTTGAAAAATACGCATATCCGAATCGATTTGAAATCTGCTCTTTGAATTTTTTCCAGGGCGCATCATTGTTGAGTAAAAATACAAAATTATAAAAGAGAATGTGCCCGAATATGACCCTACACATTTTATTTGAGCTATATAAGAAACGTATAAGGGACGTATTCCCATCCGAACCTGCAGATTTTAATAAGTTTTGGATATGCTGTAGAGAAATACACTTATAATACTATGTACGTCAAGACCACTGCAAATGTAGTTAAAACAAATGAAATTTCACTTTAAGGAAAGGAAATGTAAGTCATTTCAGTTAATTCAACTAACATTGTCATTTGTTTTTAATGTTCAAAAAATTACTAACAATTGTAATAAAAATTAACCACAAATATTTATTTTTTTAATAACAAAAAAACAACTGTAAATAATGAATGTAAAATCATAAAACATTCATTTGATGTGGTTTGTTTTTTAAATGAGCTAAAAGGTTAGTACAAAATTAAGTTAGTTCTACAAATGACTGACATTTAAATAAGAAATAAAGAAAATGCATTACAACCCAAACAACTGTATATTTTTAAAGCAGAATTTTCCTGAGTGTACAATTTAAGGTACCCGGGTTTGTTTTTAGCGGCCCAAGCTATGGTTTGGTCTTATTAAGTGGGGTAAAAAATTACCCCATTTTACGTTTTTTTCAGTTTATTTCGTTCTATTTAAAGAAAATAAAGACAAATTTGTTATCAAATGAATACACCATACACATGAATACACATTAACTGGCTTACGATTTATCTCTAAATAATTATTATTATTATACTTAAAAAATAATTACAATTATAATTTCAAGCATTTTTGTTATTCAAGAGAATGTATTTCGAGAAACATTAAAACCTGTCGTTTTATTAAGGAATTTAATTTAAGCAAGTAGATGTCTGAGCTTTTTCCGATGTTCGAAATTGTTCGGTTTTTATACGACCTAAATGAAGAAAAAAAACTCCCTAAAAGCATAAAAAAATGTTGCTTACTAATATACAATCTGGCTTTAGACCACAACATAGTTGTTTTTCTGCTTTATTAGAGGTCTCTGAGGAATTAAGAATTAATGTTGATGAGAAAAGGATATGTTTTCTTGTTTTACAGGATCACTCAAAGGCGTTTGACACTATAGAACACTCTATTCTTTGCCTTAAACTTAAACATATGTGCAATTTTTCACCAGCTGCGATCAAATTAATATCTTCATATTTACAAGATAGATCCCAGGCAGTTTACTATGGTAATGATAAATCAAATAGTTGTTTAGTATCGAGAGGTGTACCACAGGGTTCTATACTTGGTCCACTTTTATATTCCGTATACTCAAATGATTTACCTTCTCAACTTAAACACTGTGGAATACAAATGTATGCGGATGATGTACAACTGAATATCAGTTGCCAATCATCCGATACCACAGAATGCATAAGTAAGCTAAACCAGGACCTGGACAGAATAAACTCATGGGCTTCAAGGAATGGTATTTGCTTGAATGGTAGGAAAACTAAAGCTATGGTAATTGGTAAGAGCAAACTGATCCCCACATCTTTTCCACCAATCCAAATAAGCAATTCAAGTACAGAAATAGTGGAATCAGCTAAAAATCTTGGTGTTATATTTAATTCTAAACTTAACTGGTCTAACTACATTACTGCAATATGTGGTAGAACGTTCTCTATGTTGCGCAATCTGTGGATGACCCAATATTACACTCCCTTTGAAATCCGTATGTTATTGACAAAGACATATCTAATGACAACACTGTGGTATGGTTGTGAACTTTTTTCAAGCTGTGATTCGGCAAGTAAGAAAAAACTTAATGTTACTTTCAATAATATCGCCAGATACGTTTTTGGTCTTAAGCGGTTCTCAAGAATGCCCCGTTATGCAAAGCAGTTGTACAACATATCCTTTGATAACCTGTTAAAATGCCGCTGTTTAATTTTCTTACATAAAACTATTTATACAAAACAACCAGGCTATTTATACAATCGTCTTATCTTCTCTAGATCAAATAGAGGAGTGAAGATTAACAGTTTTCGATATCTTAGTCAGATATCTGAAAGACATTTTTTTATAAACTCCATTCGCGAAATATTTAAGCATTTTTCTTAACTTTTTTTAATTAAATTTAATATTTTTTTTTTTTTTAACATTTTTGTTTTTTTTTTTTATTTTTTATATTTAATATTTTCTTTAAATCATCAAAAATTGTTTTATAAAATTGTTTATTTGTTGCCTACTGTATTTTGCCTAATTGTATATTAATCTTTTATATTAGTCAAACTTTTTTTATACAATGGTGTACAAAACATTTGCAACTGAAATCATGTTTTAGGTAATTATAATTTTTTTGATCAACAAGATTTGTTTTATAAGTTTTTGTTTTTTTATTAAATTCAGTTATAGAATATTATTTTACAAATACAAAAGAATTATTCATAAATTCTCAAAAAAAAAAAAAAAAGTAATTTTAATAAAATAAGTCGATAGTGCAGTGTTTAAAACATTTGCAACTCTTAAAGTAATTAAGAGTTACAAATTACTTTAAGAGTAATTTCGGAATACTTTATTGGCGATATATGCCGTTTTACAATCATCCACATGTTCTCAATCGGGTTGAGATCGGGAGATTGAGTCAAATTCTCGGGCTCTTCTTTTAATGGTGGGAAGACTGGTATCTATTAAAAGTTCAGTTTTAGCTTCTCTGGGAACTGCTTTGGGATAAAATTCTTGATTTTCCGATCTTCTCTTACAGTTGTAATGCGGGGTCTTTTACCTTTATGAGTTGTGTGGATGTTACCACTATTAACAATGCGGCAAATCGCTGATTTTGGAACGGAGTACTTTATAGAAATTTCTTTTTGGGAAAGTCCATTTTGAAAATCATTTAAAACTTTTGATTTAAAATCAGAATTTTATTTATTTCCTGCCATTTTTTACAAAAAATATTCTTACGATGTTTATGCTTCCAACATCTTATTACAACTATTAAAGAACAATAATTATAATAAATTTGTTTAAAAAATGTAACGGCCTGAATCTCATATTAAAAAGGAATGCGATTTCCGTTTTATTCTAGCATTTGTTAGCATAAATTGTTTCGTTAAGGGTAAGAATAATGAGAGTTGCAAATGTTTTGAACACCTGCATTTTGAATACATCTATTATTATTAATTTTTGTGTTGTTTTAATTTAACGGAATTTTTTTTTTATTTGTTTAACATAAAACAACGTATGAGTAATATGTAAAAAATAAATTTTAGTAACTAAGTGTGTTTTGAAGAAAATAAATCTATGAAATCAACAAATGTGATCTCAGTTCCAAATGTTTTGACCACTACTGTATGTTACATTTTTGATTAAAGTTATATGTACAGTAGGGTAATAACTTTTTGCATTTTTTGCAAATATCAAATATCCCAGACAAAATCGTGTAGGGCATGTACAAATATTAAGAACTGCGTTTTTAGTTTTTCGCTATCGTTAAAAAAGGTTACGCACCGAACGCGTTAAAGTTTTGAATCAAAGTTAAAAAAAAAAAACTTTTTTTCATGCCTCAACGTCTGACCATCACATCTATATAATTAAGGCATGCTGATTTCAATAGTAAAGTCCGTTTTCGAGTCAATGGAATAGTTTTCTTCCAAATTTGCTTTTAATTTCCGCTATTTTTTTGCAGTTTTTTATATAAAAAAAATCTGTTTTCACATATTAATATATTAAAGGCATTTTAGAAATCGCTGTCGGTTACCAAATTGAACTCGTTTTTTTATTATTAATACAATATTTGCCATTAGAAAACCCCTGGGGAGAATGTTGTCCAAAAAAAGTTATCACCCTAATGTACAGTGCTATAAAAGACACGTTCTTGTTGCACTGTGTACCAAATAAATAAAACAAAAAATTTTACAAAATAAGCCACATCGACAAAAAAATTTATTCAAATTAAAATTATATTTAATTTTGTGTATTAAAACGTTTTATGTATCGTTTAAAGCTGCTTAAGGTCTTACCATATGAAATGTTAACTTTTTTAATTGCTATAAAAAAAAAAAATTTTTTTTGTTGTGAAACATGTTGAAAAATTTTCGAAAATATACAACAAAAGTTGAAGTGCAGCGTAAACCATTTAAAAAATACTAAAACTTGGAAAAAAAACAAAATAATAAGAAAGTTCCCTAAATGTCCACTTTAGGAAACTTTATAAAAATTAAAATTTTCAATTTTTTTTTTATTGATTTCATTAGTTTTATTAAAATTGTGAATTAAGTTCTTACCGTTTACAAAAATACGGGTTGAAAAACCATTTGTTATTCACTTTTTGTATTTACGAAAGCTTATACTTAATATTGCGTTTCTAAAATAGTTTTGACATATTCATAACAAGGGAACATTTCTCTAATGAAAAGTTTTTTATCTAATTTTTGTTTCAAATTAATTTTTTAGCTTCATTCAAAATTAAACATTTCAGTTTTTTTTTTGTTGTGAAAAATGTTGAAAAATTTTCAAAAATATACAACAAAAGTTGAAGTGCAGCGTAAACCATTTAAAAAATACTACAACTTGGAAAAAAAAAAAACAAAATAATAAGAAAGTTCCCTAAATGTCCACTTTAGGAAACTTTTATACTACAATGCTAATACTGAGATTTTTCTTTAACTCTTATAACATTTTCTATTTGAGTGTAGCAGAAAAAGTATCTGTGGTGCTCAAAGAGCACTTAATTTGATTTATTACCATCATATATTTTTATATATGTATATAAATTTTACTTTTTGCTTTAGTATTTGAAAAATTAAATTACATTTATCATTTTGTAAATTGTTATTTATATATCAAAAGATAATAATTTAATAATCATTTTCAGTGACATTTTACAAACAAAAACAAAAAATAATATTAAAAACTTTTTACTTCTTTTGCTGTGAAGGAAAAAAAAAAAATAAACTCAATAAACAGAAATGCTTTAACTTAATTGATACTATAGTAATCGAAAGGTTATTATTTTTAACGATGACATCAACAGAACATCAATTTTGTATAATTTTTGTATGGTAGTTTTTGTTATTATATAAAATATTGCAGGGTGGTTAGTATATTCAGTTAGCCACAAATGATATTAATGGTTGAAATGTTTTTTGTTTACTCCTCAATTTTTATATATATTTTATGTTCCATTTAGCAGATAAAACATTATACTTAGTAACCGACTTAAAAAAATATTAAATTTTAAGATTAATCTGGGATCATTTTTCATTGGATACAGATGTTTAAATTATGGTTTTACCTTTCAAAGAATTTTTTAACAATTTCGCCTATCATCATTGTGCTTACCAAATAAGCTATGTGCTTTTTGAGATTTACAAAACATTGCTTTATTTGCACTTCTGTTTTTTTTAACAAAAGCCTTAAAAAAAATTGTTAAAATATTTGTTAAAAATTAGGTTTAAAAAGTATCGTTAAACAGCAATATATACATTAATACTACCCATAAAGCACAAAGCTTATTTTGCCAGCTCAGTGTCAAGAATATTTGCTACTTATTATTACAAATGTATAATACATTAATTCTATACTTTTAACAAATCTATCTAATTATATCTTTACAATTATTATTGTATACATTTTTGAGATATAATCATCAAACATAATCATTAATTTCCTTATTTTTGAACTAACAGGTTTTGTTTTCTTGAGATTATCTCAAAAAATTTACTACTTTGTTTTCTTAGGACCCTTAAAAGTAATTACTGCTAATGCGTAAAATATGACCTGTAATCAGATATGCAAGTCATCGACTAGTGGCAGGCGATTAGTCGCCGTCGCTCGAAATGCATTAAAAATTCTCTGACGTTGCAGCCATCCTTATCAACTTGAACTGGCAGGCAGTTAACATAAGACGTTTGACAAATGCAAACAGATAATAAATTAGATTCTATACCATATGCATTAAGGTGTCCCAAAAACAAATTTGTTGGGCTACACAAAAACGTACCTCAAATTATGAATAATGGTTTCGATCATAATATATTGGCAAACATTTTAGCATCCAACTACTACTGCAATGCGATGCATCGCAATCATTTGTGTTTCATTTAAAATCATATCTCATTTGGTATAAATTTATATATAGTCTTATCAAGGATGATCTCAAAATTTCTGTCTGTAGTAATACCTAATAAAATAAACCAAATATATTACTGGATTTAATTAAATAAAAATTGATCGCTCAATTAGGGGCTACAAAAACATCTTATTAAGATCCTGATAGATCACAAAATATCGCATAAGATTAATTTAGATCTAATGCGGTCTAAATAGATCCCAAAAGATTAGTAATTTTTGGTGGATGGAATTAAACATTTTGAGATTAAATTGGATCTGTTTAGATTAGATCAGAAGGCATTATGCACCGCGACCAATGCAGGTCTTTTGTGCTGCCTAAAGTTACCTACAGATTCAAGTTACCTATAAGCCAATTATCCTATTAGGCAAAATGTTCGCGATGTCGGAAGGCGAAATGAAGCGATCACCTAGAAACCTAAGTCTCCTATCACAAAGCCTGGGACACTCGCAGAGAACATGCTCCGAGGTCTTAGACACCATCTCACAAAACCTACACATATCAGTGTCTGATTGACCCTTCCTGTTCAGATGGTATCTGAGATTACAATGTCCAGTTAAGTACGACACCAGGGTCCTCAAACCCCCCCCCCCCCCATTGGATCTGTTTAAATCCCATGAAGTTTTACATTTTTATTTAATTAAATCCAGTAATAACTTTGGTGTATCTTATTAGGTGTTACTCCAGACCCAAATTTTGAGATTATCTTGGATAAGCCTAAATACAAATTTATATCAAATGAGATATGATTATATATTTGAGATAAATATTTTTTTATCGGGGAGTAGTGATCATTTAATTATTAAACAATATAAAAACTAATTTTGGCACAATTTCCATTAAAATATCGGACCCCAATACTCTTGAAACCTAAGTGTGGTCGGAATGCACGACTTTAATTTTTTGCTGGTGGGAAAATATATGGAACCGTTCGATTGTATGTCACTCTGAATTTAAACAGTTTAAGAACAACATATAATATTTTTAATGGTATTAGCTTTGTTGAGACAACGTATTTAAGACGAACATCCCAAATTTTAATATTTTTACTATTAATGTGCTCTACTTAATTAAAAACTACCCTAATTTTCCCTAATTTTCCCTAATTTTCCTTGCCACTTTTCAAAGTTTTTTAACTCTTTTAGATATAATTTTTTCAGCCCAAATTAAATCAACTGAAAGCTATGGTCTTGATGTTGCAAAATCTCTCACATGTTGAAAATATTATGTATCTTCAGTTAGGAATAACTGGTAGAACTCCAAAACCTGTCACTCTGTTTTTTCAATACTTACACTCAAATATGTTATCGGGAAACTGAACAAATATGCTCATACATTTTAAGAAAATATTCGCTTTTTTGTTGAAACAAAATATTTCGTAATATTACCCAGTAAAATAGTAAAATCCAAATAACTGTTTGCAGAACAGCTTATACTGAAATCTGTAACCTGTTCTAAAAAATTTTGCTGGGCAACTTACGTCATTTCGTAAATTATTCGTATATTTTCTTTGAAATATGCACGATATTTTTGTTTTTTTAAGAAAATTTGTTTTTATAACTAAAGCTAAATAAACAAAAATATGTCTAGAGTTACGAAATATTTCGCTATTTTCAGAAAACAAATTATTTCGTAAAATTGTAAAATTTTGGTTTTTCTACAAAAATAAATGTCTTTTATTTTTCAGAAATCTTTCAAGTAAAAAATACATCCACTAGTGCAAAAAGATGTTACGGATACTTTGAGCTTTAAAGTACCCAATTGTTGACTACTATTTCTATAAATATTGCAGTGTTAATGTTATTTTACGCTGTTTTAGTGTTAATGTTATTTTACATAACTTTTTAGTACACTCAGGGAACTTCTGCTTTAAAAATATGTGGTTGTTTGGGTTTCAACACAGTTTCTTTATTTTTAATGTAAATGTCAGTCATTTGTAGAACAGATTAAAATATTTACTAAACTTGTAGTTCATTAAAAAAAAACAATTCACATCAATTGACTGTTTTAGCACACCTAAATTAACAAGTGAAGAATGCATTCCAAAATAGCAACAACATTAAAAATGCATATTTACTTGTTTTAGTAAAAGTATACAATTGCAGCTTTCAGAAGCATTTTTAATTTTTGAAGTAGCCGGTTTAAAATTTGTCGGGCATAAGAGTTCATAGGGTTTTTTTAAGTTTTTTAAAAATTAAAAAATAAAAAAATCGTGAGTTTTACAAATTTTAAAGATTTATAAACGGGAATGTCTACATATATTGATCCATAGAATATTCTTGTTCAGCATATTAAGAAAGTTGGATGACACGGTGTCAAACAATGTTTCAATGTTCTTTCATGGAATGAATGCTATGTATGTCTGACATTTATATTTCCACACGGATAAATTATATTTCATGATATTAATGAAACAATTTCATAGATTTTTTTTCAAAGATTTAAGGAAGAAGTTCATTATATTCAAGAAACTTAATTAATATTAAGAAAATTTTCATAAACTTTTTTTTCATAAAATTGCATAGTTTCAGAAAAAAAATTTATTCGATTTTGTAAATTATCTCTTTATAAATTTAATGAAAATTTTCTTTAGAGCTATGAAATTATTTCAAAGAATGATTTTTTTTTTATTTTTGTACATAATTTCATAATTTCATAATAAAAGTGTTCAACATATTTTGTAAAGTGCGTTTTCATTTGAATGTAGCCTTTTATTAATTTTGGACTTCTATGAAATTGCTTAAAAAAAATCATTATTTCATTTCTAATGCATTTTTCAAGACTTTCAGGAATAGTTTTATTAATTCAAAGAAGTTCTTAGTATTAAAAAACATTGTATGAAACTGTTTCATAAATTTTATTATCACTTCATTGTCGGAATGCTTCGTTAGTTTTATGAAGATTTACATTAACTCTACAAACATTTCATAAACATTGACTTTAATCAAACCTGTTTCATAGATTCTATGAAAAGTTTCAATGGACGAGTTTTAGTGACAATTTTGATTTGATAAAATGAAAATTGCCACTCAAACTCGTCGCTGATAAACTGAAGATAATTCTCTCAGTGCGGCAGGGCGTTTTTTTTCGGCGTGTAATGTCGAAATCTAGACACTGGTTTCAAGCGTTATGTAAACAACAAGAAGCCGCCGTTGAGGGTCGGCTTGAATCTCTGCATGCTATGCTTAAGATACTCTTGTAATACCTTTGTCAAAAATGGATGAATGATACTACAAGAACATTAAATACACTTTTGTATTATATTCTATTAAAATTAAATAAATAAATTTAAAATGTTTTCAATAGTACATGGAAATAAATCTGAGACAAAGGTTAGAATATATTAGGAAAAATATAATTTAAGACAAAAATAAAGATTTGACCCTGCTTAACAATTTGAGTGAACTTAATATTTTTTTAATTGTAAAAAAAATTTTTAATCGACCTTTATTAGTTTTTATTTAAAATTTTTTATTAGAAGTTTTTCTAATCAGGCTTTCAAGGTCATGGTTTTCAAATGCAAATAAAAGATTATTTTATTTTTCAATCCGACGTTTCCTTGGGATTATTCCAACATTTTCAGGGATTTGAATTTATTGAATATATAATCTTTTTTGTCAAGTTTACATTTAAATTTCTTTAATAAATTGGTAAAATACGAACACGCAGTACGACATTAAACACAATATTATAATTAAAAATAAATGTAAAAATAAATAAAATAAAATATCACAGATTAGAACTTTTCTTTATGTATCACAGTTGAAACTAAACTAAATTAATTTTATTTATTTTTATTTATTTATTTAGTTATCATTTATCGTATTACATTATACAATATGCTAAAATCTAATTTAATGAGATGCTACCTTGTATATTAGATAATATATATAAGATATTTCAGCATATGAGCAATTACATTTAATATTACCGTAAAATTAATCGATATTTTCCGATTTTGATAAAATTTTGTGAGTGTATGCCGTAGTAAACGCAAGTATTAATTTTTTTTTTTTTTGAAAACTTTGGCAACCCTATAGCTTCAAATTGTGGGGTAGGAACTTCACTTAAAAGGTCATAACTTTTAATGTGTAAAAAATATCAACAAATTTATTTTTGCATAAGAACGGCTAGGTTTTGGGGTATAAAAAAATAAATAAAAGAAAATTGTACACATTTTTTAAAAATATAAATTTTTGAAAAAAAAAAACTTTAAAATCAAGTTTTGGAAAAAATCATCATGTAGGAATTTGGCAACAGCAAATCGGAAGCATTGATAATTAACATATATTTTTTTTAAAAATTTTTAGGAAATCACTTATTTTTTTAATATACAGTTAAAAAATGTTTCCGATTATGTACTACAACTTTTGTTAAATTTTCGATTTTATTTTTTTTTCATTTTTATAACGCGATATTTCCACAATCGCAAGAGCTACCAACCTACATTTTGGGCCATGTCATAGACTTACTTTCCATACCAAGTTTGATTAGAAGCGGTCGAGGTCAAAAATTCAATTCTTAATGGTTTTGTATGTAACGAGTCATATGTATTTATATATATAAATTTACTCACGCCTTCATATGTCATTTTAAATTTGTTCACATTGTTTTTTCAAGTTTACTACGTAGGTACTGAATTAACTTTGCATTATTTTTACTACCCCATAATCCACTCACTGATTGTCACAAACATGAAAATACTTTAAACGTTCAACACACAGTTTTGAAATTAATCAAATTATATATCTAAGCAACCGTAAAAAAGTTAAGCAAAAGAATTTATGAAAAAATAAAAAATTAGTCTACCATTTAATTATAATCAAAAGAAATAAGAAAATTGAAGTCGAATATATAATACCATAAAAATGACGCAGACACAAATAAGAGAAAAGAAAAATTTTCCACTAAAAAAGCGCCCAAACCATTTTGCTAGATCCAGCTAAGCGCCCAAAATAATTGTAAAAAATTCAATTTTGTTCTATTTATTTTTTGAAAATCGTATCCATATCCCCTATCCTTCGATTTACACAATTGATACGGTCCTTAAATCGAACAGGATATGAAGAGTAGAAAGTCTACGACCTATTAATCGAAATCCGGAAGAACCACCCAAAAGACTTCACTTGCTAGTCCGGCAAGTTTGGTAGAAACAAATATAAGAACTTAATCATATCCTGGCAAAATATTTGTGGTACTATCAAACATTATATATCGAATTAAAAAAATTTACAATATTTTTTAGTAAAATATTTTAAAAGTTTTTTTGTTGTATGTGTTATGTTAGCCGATTTTTAAGCCTGTTAAATCCCACTCGGTTTAATCATTTATCTTTAACGGAGCAAAATTATGGTAGTTTTAGATTTCAAGAAACTTAAATATACAAAAATTACAGTTTTTGCTTGGATTTAATTAATGCATGTGGCATTAGAAAGCAGTTTATCTCCACCACAGTCAGTGATTGCACAGAAAATTTCATATAGACGCATTCGAACTAATAAAAACATAACAAATATTACATTATTCAAAAAAAAAACAGGGTCACTGACGAAGGCTCAATACCAGAAACTGCCCAGTCTGATTCAGAAAATTGAAAATTTACATTGTAGTTATGATTTTTAGAAAATACACTCATTCTTCTCTACCACACCTTTCACAATTAAAAATTAAATAAAATTGCATATATAGTATAGTATTAATCGCAATTGTCTGCAAAAGACGTTAAAATTCTAACTCAAACAAAAATCAAACTATGCTCTCTGGTAATTCTTCGCTAACTACGTAAGCGCCATCTATCGAATATACAAAGAATATATCATATATGGGGTATCACTTACAACATATGGGAAAAAGTGGACATTAGAGTGAGGTAATTTTCTAAAAATAGAACTGTTGTGTTGTTGGAGTTGTACTTCTGAGATTATATATGCAAGAACAAACAAAAAAACACCGTGTATTGAATAAAACTAGTTTTAATCACAACAAAACTCGACCTGACGATAGATCAGTGGGCTAAAGCGCTCTGTCTAACGTGTAGTGCGAGTGCATGTGGCATTTGAAATCAGTTTATCTATACCACGGTCAGTGATTGCACAGAAAATTTCATATAGACGCAATCGAACAAATAAAAACATAACAAATATTACATTATTCAAAAAAAATCAAAAAACAGGGTCACTGACGAAGGTTCAATGCCAGAAAACTGCGCAGTCTGATTCAGAATATTGAAAATTTACAATGTAGTTATGATTTTTAGAAAATACACTTCTTCTTCTTTACCACGCCTTTCACAACTAAAGTTACATTGTATTTATTACATTTCAAAATATATATTAAACCACCAAAAAATATAAAACTACACTCGCAAAATTAGTTAGTCATAGATTAGAACTTGAAAAGAAAACCGCGATTATTTTAGAAAACACGAATTTTTTGCCGCTTTAATTATATTTAGTTGGTTTTAGGGTTACTTATTTGAAGAAAATCATAATTAAATACTTTCGAATTCGAAAAATTCAAAATTATATATAAAGATTCATTTTGAGTTTTGTTTGTTTCATCAAATGTAAAGTCCTTAAAATTTATGACTTTTCGTTTTTAGTATTAACATTAAAATATTTAATAACGAAATTGATACGGCGCTCTAGTTGTCACTCCTCTACCCTTTTGGAATGAAACACTTTATCAATTTGGTCCGTAGCGAAAATTTACTCTAGAGACCTAACTATGTTCTTCAGATATGTTTTTTTTTTGTAAATGCTTTAGTGATTCTTAGTTGCAGTTTGTCAAGAAACTCGGTTCCCACATAACGCTAGCCAATTTTAAATATAGTTTTAAATATCATCCATAAACATACATTTAAATAGAATTTACTCCAACTTCTTATAAATTTGTGATATTCGTATCCCATTATTACTGTATAAAATCACACAATTTTCTTACATCTAAATCACTGAGGAAATGGACATTCAATTTTAGTGAATGCAACTCCCAACTGCAATTTATATAGGCTTGGATCTGAAACTTAAAAACTATGAGCAAAATATTAAAATAAATGAAAAAACTCTTGTAAGTTTCAAGTAATATTTTTAATTTTTCGACTTTTAAATGGCCATTAATTCATTTAATGAAGACGTATCAAAGTGAAACTTTCCATGTCATACACAGATAAAATTATTGTCAAAAAAATTTGAATTAAAGTTTTGTTTGATTTCAAACTTTCAATTAAAAGTTAAATAATATGTATTAAATGTTCAATTGAAAATAAATTTGGTGCACACAAAATTTCCACTTTTTACAAAAAAAATTAAAAAATTTCAAAAAATCATCAAAATGGAAAAAATCGATTAAATTAAAAAAATTCTCTAAAATTTAAAAAATTGGCCAAAATTTAAAAAAAAAAAATGTCTAAAACAAATTTTTTTCAATTTTAGCTATTTGTTACGATGTGACGATTTTTGTAAACGATTTTTTGCATTATGTTGATTTTTTCGATTTTGTCAAATATTAACGATTTTTTCCAATTTGACCGTTTTTTCAATTCTAGATATTTTTTTTTTTTTTCAATTTTAGCGTTTTGATTTAATTTTGCAATTTTTTTATGTTTGGCATATTTGAGGATTTTTTTTTTGGCGATTTTATTAGTTTTATTTTGAATTTTTTTCAAATTTTGAAACTTTTTTTTTTCATATTTTTTAGTTTTTTGTCCAACTTTGACTTTTTATAAATTTAATATTTTTTTTTTTATTTAGGCTTTCTTTAAATTCTGGCGATTTTTATTTATAATTTTGAGTTTGTGAGTTTTTTAAATTTTCGCAATTTTTTTTTATAGCGATTTTGTGCAATTGTGAATTCAAGTTTTAACAATATAAATCAAAAATTTGTTTAAAATTAAAAACAATTGTCAATTAAATTTTTATTATATATAATTAAAACCTTAATAGAATCAATTAAATAGTTACAAATTATTTTAATTGATTTTACAATTTCCGTAGTAGGACCGAATCCAATTTAACTTTTAATTGAATCAACAAATATTTTAATTGAATCACGATATTAATTTTTTTTCTGTGTAGAAGTATAGTCAATCTTAACCCTGTCCACCATTATTTTCCATTCATAAAACCTTGAGAAATGAGAGGCATGTAAATTAATTTTCAACAGATGTCGACAATTTTTGAAGTAGCTCATATATTCTTTAAGAAAATTTATAAATGAAAAATCTTTATAAATTTTATTTTAAAAGTTTTCTAAATCATATAAATTTTTATGTCTGTATTTTCATATTATAAAAACCCATATTAAGTCAGCCATGAAATGAATGAAGGTAGAAAATAAATTTTTAAACTGAAAAAGTGTTTAATCATTAACAAGATAAATATTATTTTTTTTCTACATTTTTGTCCTTTTTTTTTGCTAAGGCACGTGCAAATATTGTTGCTTAAATGCTTATTTAGTTGCAAAAAAGAAATAATAAAAGAAAATTGAAAAAAGTGAAAAAGAAAATATCCGTTTAATGGAAGGAAATCAGCTTAACTTTCTATGTAGTTTTTTATGATTAAAAAAAAAAAACACAAATCACGGTAATTTATAACTGGCAATTTAATGTTATAATCATAAGGTGAGAAGGAAGGTAAAATAAAATAAATGAATTCAAATTCAGAGATGAAACAACATTTTTTATTTATTTGTTTTAAACGCTGGACAATCTTTAAATTTATGCTAACGGAATTTACTGAGTTCATTTACAAAAAAAAAAAAAAAAAACTTAGTTTAAGTTCAAAATATGGGCTATAACATAATTTTATGTTCGCTATGATCGACATTTAGCTGGTTCTTAAATTTTGGTTTTTTTATTTTTTCAAATTCTCCATAAAAAATCTATCTATTGACATATTCCAATTTCGAGAGAAAAATTCAAAAAATGGTTTAATATTTATGTGCTTATATGCAACAACAAATACTGATAGTTTTACATTGAGACGATATAATTTTACTGCAGCTGGTTAGTGGGCTTAGAAAGCCTGATATGGAGATATCCAAGTCAACCTTAAAGCTGAAAAAAGTGTATCGTATCAATATAAATTTCAAACTAATAGTATTTATTGTTCTTTATAATTAAAAAATAAAATATATGTGTCGGCCATTCCACAAAAGATCGGCCAAATTATGTCCTTGGTTCTTCCGAACAATATTATATTTTTGTACTCAGCCACTTAAAGATTGCGCCTTTTTTTTATTTTTGTACAGAGCCACTTAAACATTGAGCCTTTTTTCCTCGAAATTTGAAAAAAACCATAATTTTATTTGAGATTTTTGTTTTTTTTTTTATCCACAAAAAATATGCAAGAATTGTGTAAGTTTCAACATATATTTAAGATGGTCTAGTTAAAAAACAAATCCGAGCTACTTGGTGAAGCTTTGTGAATCGGTAGAAAAACATCTAAAGAAAGCATTCGTTGAATATTTTCAAACTTAAATATTCATTTGTTACGAGTAAAACTACATGAAATATGATGAATAGGACTTATAATAAATTAATCATATGCCATGTAGTTTTAACATAAAAATGTTAGGAAATTTAAAATTTATCATATTCATAGAATATATGATCCTAATTAATTCTAATTTTTGTACGTTAAACCTACATAGCGTATGATGAGTCAATAAGACTTACTTAATCTAACCCATGTAGTTTTAACATACAGTTATTAGAAAATTTACGATTTTCTATATTCAACGAAAATTTCTCTTAAATCCGAATTATAGAGTATAACTTTATGATTCAATGAAAGAAAAAGCACCCTCTTTTTATAAATAAAAAATAAACAAAAACTTTGACCGTCTTTTAGATAAACTAAAATTTACATTATACTAAAAATTCGGAACTAGTTCTGAATTTTTTAAGAAAACTTTATATTTTTCAAATTCTTTATAAAAATTTTTGGATACAGCAAAATTCTAGATATTTCGAAATACAAATACAAATGAGCGCAACATATGTCAATATTTTACCACGCCTACTTCCCACTCCTTTACTGCATAATATTTTTTGTTTTGTGGAGCCAGTCATATTACTTTCAAAATTTTGATTAATTTTTCAACAAATATTTTCCTGGTTTTGCAGATCTAATACAAAATATTTTTTGTTGAAGTATCTAAATAGTTTAAGTATTATTTTAAAGAAATAAGAAATTATGAGATATTTAGCCAGATCGAAATACTAGTATCAACCTAGCTTATATGTTTGATTTGCTTTATTTTTTGTAAATATACGAAGGTTGAAAGCTTGTTACAAATTGAAAATAACATTATAATAATCTCGATCTATGTGAAAACAAAAAACAAATAAAACTGTAGAAAATTTCAAGATCCTTACAGAATTCTAAAAAATAGTCTTCAGCATTAAATGCCAGTATTATACTCATTTGGAAGCTTAATTTTAAGCCCATAAAATGTTAACATCAATTCCGCCAAAAAAACAGGGTGCGCAACAAAAATATAAAAGTTGAAATATCTCGAAAACTTACAGTACGATTGAAAAATTTGTTAATATATTTTCTTACTTAGTGGTCACATGACATTGAAATTTCGAACAGGCATAGCTGACGTAATAGCAAAGCTTATGTGTGGACGCCGCATCTCACAGAACACTTCACTTATGAAAACTCGTATAAGAATCATAAAAATGTAGAGCACCCAAAAATGTTTTATTCAAAAACTGCTTTACTTTTAGGCCTTATCTAAATTTAATCTAAATATTACCTGTTCTAAATTTCAATGCAATCGGACCACTAGCAATTGAGAGGTATCCCTACACAGACTCTCAGATCTCAATGATATTTGCGTATGGTCTATTTAGGGGTTAAAACGTGAGACCAAAAGTCTATATACGAATGTATGAAAATTGGCTATCAAATGAAAGGTATTTTGAAGATCTATTCAATAGAACCCAAAAAAAAAATTGAAAATCTTTTAAATAAAAAAGTTTTGAACAAACTTCAAGCCTATTTTTACGCCCTAAAATCAATTGGACGTGTATGTTTATTAGGGTATATTTCTTACCTTGTCTGCTCTATCAAATATTTATCAAGCTATATAGGGGGTTAGGTGGTTCGCATATGGCCCTCCCTTGTAAGTAAAAAATAGCCGAATTATTTTTAAAAAATTTACGAAATATCCCACAGTGAAGTGGTCGTCAAACGTTTGAAGAAGTTTAAAGAAATTGTTTTAGTATCCCTTCAAAAATTGTGAGAAGAAGTTTATTTTTTTTAGATCTTTAAAGCCAACGTAGTTATTTTTTATTTATATTTGATCTGTTATATAGTAATTATGCGGAGTATTAAAAAATTTGTTAATATTATATTCCTAATTACTAAATACCTTTAACCTTTTTCGTTAATTAATGAAACGGTATATTACACACCTTTTTATATTATATATAAAAAAAAAATACTACCTCCGAGCCTTGGGTATAAATACAATATTGTAATTAACATTTGTGTATGTAACAAAAAACACAAAAAAAAAAAATACTTTTGAAACTAAATGGCTAACAGTTCACAGTGGAGTGTTTCACAAATATTTTTGAAATAATTCAACCATTTATTTCTAGCTAAATGGATTGTCATTAAATTTCACACAGTCATAATCAACGTAATTTTAAGCTTAAATTTCCAAAAAGATACCACTAAACAAATCAAACGCTGATCAATTTGACTACAAAGTATTCAAAGATTTTCAGAGCTTACCAATTTTATATTTATCAACCGACTATTTTAAAAAATTACATTTCTGTAATATGCTTGTAATGGCCAACAATAAATAAATACTTTAACACATGTTATGTTGGTTATCCTTTAAAGTTATCCAAATTTGAAAATCAAAATTTTGCAATAACCAGGTCCGGTTTTTTGCCAGTGGAAAATGCAAATTAAGTACAATTGCTGTGATGACGTTATTGATATCAAATCGATTGATAAATATAAAATTGGCAAGATCTCAAAATTTCTCAATACCCGAGGAGTTTAATTGATCAGCAGCTGATGGATATAGTGGCCGCTTATTTGAATCTTAAGCTCTAAATTGAGTTGGTTATGCCCGTCTGAAGTTCCATGGAAATCCGATCATCCAGTAAGAAAAGGGATGAACTATTTTCAAAATATTTGTAAAACACCCTAATGTGTAGTCAGTCACTGCTGTTCATGATTTATTAAGGCCAAGGTGTTAACGAAAACAAAGAAAATATGTACCTTTAATATAAAAAAAAAACATACTAAACCTTAAATTTAGAGATATATACAATATATTCTCAAAATATTTAATATTGGTGTTAAATTTTTTTTTTTTTTTTAACTTAAACCTTAAATTTAAAGAATTATACGGAATATTCTCAAAATATTTGAAATCGGTGTTATTTTTTTTTTTAATTTATGGCGCACTAATATGATTTAAAATTCCCAAAAATTATTTCCAAAATTAAACACAGTACAACAAAGTATATGAAATAGACCATACGAAGCATATGAAATAGACAATACACGTTAGCATGTTTTTTGTTCATATTTGTTAGAAGAAGAATTATATGTTACAATCTTGAAAATCGGATCACATTTACAACATTGGTTACCCAGTCAGAATGGTACAAGAAATAAAGCACTTGTAGACCACTGCGTAACCGAGGAATTCTAAACATAATAGTGGCAGACCATTTTCTTAAGGCGCTTTAGCAGCATTTCCAAAAAGCGTTTTGCCAGTATTTGTTTTACACTAATTTCAATGCCTTACAGAAATAATCATTGGCAAAAATTGGCAAGACCACTATGCCAACGTTGGAAAAAGTATTTTTTCAGTGCAATCCGGACAGAAATTACCAACGGCTCAAAACTCTAACCACTTTTAAAGCATTTTTTTATAAAAATGATTATGCTTTGTTAAAAAAAAGTTTATAATCGGAAGGCTTCGAGTTCGAGCACGTTTTCAGGCAAACATTTTTATATAAAATATATTTTTTTGTTTCTCGAAACGATCTTTTATGATCTGCTTTTGTTTTTCCAATGTTGGCAAGTTGTTTCCATTAAAACTTAAGCACCTTATTTTGCACTATGTTAAATTTTATTGCAATCAAAGTACCTAGTAAGAACTGGCCGAATTATTTCCAATTTTTTTGTAAATCCATCCACTGTGCACTGGGTAAAGTGAAAAAATGGAAAATTTATCATTTTTTATAAAGGGTCCGCCAAATAACTTTTTTTTTTTTGTAAATGCTATAAAAAAACTACTGAATATTTTCTCAAATTTCTTTTTTTATTTGAAAGTACAATCCTTCCGGTTAATAATGGAAAATAATTTCATTCAAATGGCTGACTCGGCTGGCCATGCAGTAGCCTACACGATCGGTTCAATTTTTAAGCACATTATCGATTGTGTGCAGCTGCATTTCACCAATGGCTTCACGAATATTGTCCTTTAAAGCGTCAATTGTCTCTGGCTTGTTGGCGTAAGACTTATCTTTGACGGCACCCAATAAATAATAGTCCAACTGTGTCAAATCGCAGCTCCGAGGTGGCCAAACGACATCAGCTCTGCGGCTGATAATGCGATCTTCAAAAACAGGGCGCAAAACATCGAGTGTAGCTTCGGCTGTGTGGCACGTAGCGCCGTCCTGTTGAAACCAAATGTTGCAAATATCCTCCTCTTCAATTTTTGTGAACAAAAATTAGTTCAACATGGCCCGATAACGATCGCCATTGACTGTAACGGCCACTCCTTGCTCATTTTCTGCAACATTACCATGATTTTCAAAGTAATGTCGCAATATTTCCCAGCGTTGTTCAAGCGTATACACAACCATATTCGTTCAGCGGAAGGATAAAACTAATTATCTGTCAAATCAGACATGAGCTAAGTGTTACGATTCACGAAATAAACACTAGTTGAAAAAAAAAACGTTAGATGGCGGACCCTTTTTGGGTTTTCCGTGACTAAAAGACCATCAATTAGTTTCATACCTAAAATTAAACTTTTTGTGTAATTTATATGTTTTATATTTAAAAAAAAATGCATTTAAAAATTGCATCTGAAATATCGTGTTCTGAGTTTTAGACTGTTTTATAACATGTTGAAAATTAAAAATTATAAATAAAATTTTTTGTATTTAAATAATAGGTACGGGTTTGTTTTTTTAATCGAGAATATTAGACGCCATTAACGCCACAGAAAAGGTGAAATATAACTCTACATAAAAATGTTAAGTTTTTGATTGATTCATGTTGAAAAATTTTTAAAATTGAGAGCAATTTCTAAAATGCATCTAAAAATTGCATTTGCATCAAAAATTTATATTTTAAATAGAGAACAGCCATATGAATCTAATACTTTTCGAATCAGAGAAATGCGATAACAACTTTCGAATATATATCTCTCCAAATTAACATACACTCACAAGAACTTGACCATAAAAGTTCAACAGTTATTTGAAAATTTCATCGGTAAAGTTGTTTCAATAGAATATACAGTAAAATTACCAAAGAAATATATTTTTTAACTTTCTGTCTGTTATTCAATAAACGAAAAAAAGCGGACTTTCGGTAATAGTTAAAATATTCAGTTAAAATTTTCTATTTAAAACAAAAAGTTTTTATTTTGAGTTTGAATTTTACCGTCTTTTTCAGAAAATTGCAATTACTACTATAATTAATATGCAATTTTATTTAATTTAGTTGTGAAAGGCGTGATAGAGAATAATGAGTGTATTTTCTAAAAATCACCATCTCTAACACGCCTTTCACAATTAAATTAAATAAAATTGCATATTAATTATAGTATTAATTGCAATTGTCTGAAAAAGACGTTAAAATTCAAACTCAAAACAAAAATCAAACTTTGCTCTCTGGCAATTCTTCCCTAACAACGTAAGCGCCATCTATTGAATATACAAAGAATATATCATAGATATGGCATCACCTACAACATATGGGAAAACAGTGGACATTAGTGTGAGGTAAGTTTCTAAAAATAGAACTGTTGTGTTGTTGGAGTTGTACTTCTCAGATTATGTATGCAAGAACAAAAACACCGTGTATTGAATAAAACTAGTTTTAATCACAACAAAACTCGACCTCACGATAGATCAGAGGGCTAAAGCGCTCTGTCTAACGTGTAGTGCGAATGCATGTGGCATTAGAAATGAGTTTATCTGCACCACGGTCAGGGATTGCACAGAAAATTTCATATAGAAATTTCATAGACGAACAAATTAAAACATCATTATTACATCATTCAAAAAAAAAAAAAAAAAAACAGGGTCACTGACGAAGTTTTAATACCAGAAACTGCGCAGTCTGTTTCAGAAAAAATTGATTTTTAGAAAATACACTCATTCTTCTCTACCACGCCTTTCACAAAATTTTTTATATTTTATTGAAATAAACGAAAACAATCTATTGTTTTTAACAGTTTTGTCAATTCATTTTTCAACAGTAGAAAATACATAAATAAATACAATTGTTTTAAATGTTTCTAAATTAATTTAATGTGTATATTCAGTTGTCTTTACATAAAAAATATTGTGAGTGTACTTTTGTAATTTCACTAAAAATGTATACTTTTAAATTATCTGAAATTTATACATTTTTTTAGAATTCGAAAAACTGAATATCGAGATGTGTTATAGGCTTTATAGGGAATATATGTTTTTTATATAAAGAAAATCAGAAAATATGAGGACTTCAGTCCCCAATATTTTCGTCTTTTTTCATAGAATGAATGATATATATTTTTGTAAAAATATATCATTGATATTTGAGACAGTAAATAAACGATAATAGCCTTATTCCAGCTATCAATTTAGTATAAAGTTCCTTATACTAAACAACGAAAATATATATTAAACCTCTAAGAAGCAGCAGCAAATGTTTTAAAATTCTGTATACATATAAATTCAGAATCTGTGCATCTGTTCTTACGTTATTGTTTTAAGCCATAAGTTGTATCTAATAAAAATCAATCAACAATCAGAGGGTTAACTTGTTTTTAACACATTGTTTAGGGTTGTTTATTTTATAAAATTTTGTTAGATTTTTTCTATTTACTGCTACATATTTATATTCCCCTGCCCTTTTTCTTTAGATTTTTTTGTCTTTGTACATATTTTGTGTTTAAATTACAAAATAGAAGTTAAAATGTGTAGTGCTTTTGATATTAAACTTGATTCCTTGATTGAAAAGTGAACAATGCTTGGGGTTAGAAAAATCACAACCTTTTAAACACTGCTTTCTTATTAAATCAATCAAAACCTTAATATCTTTGTTCATTGAACAGTGACAAAAAAAAAAAAATATTTGATTTATACGTTTTTACTACAGATCAAATTACATTTAATACATATAAGATAAACTGAAAATGTAAGGCAAAATATTTAACTCATTATCAACTCATTATTAACACAGTAATCCATTTTCGACCCATTATTTCTAAACTGCTATATTTTTTGCTGAATACAGACAATTAAGTGATTTGAAAGCCTTAAAATTATTCAACACCTAGACAACAATCGAGAATACAAAAAAAGTTTGAAAGATTTTGCTGATTTGCCAAATAATTACACAGTAGGTACGTGAAAATGACACACCAAAACCCCGTGACACGTAGCATTAATTTTGGCTCGTTAAATCTAGTGGTATGCATGCTTCGTTTTTAAAGATTAGGTCAAAATAAAGAGATATTAAATTTTTAAATCCGCATTGTCTCAAGCCATTCTTTGATTCTATTTTTAGACAAAAGACATCGAAATCTCTTTTGACATAAACAATTTTATTTGTTGTTTATTTACTTAAAATTAAATTAAATTATAAATAACACTATAAGTAAAATGTCAATTTTTGAAATGGCACACCAAACCCCGGAACATGTAAACTTAATTTTGGGTCGTAGAGTCCAGTGGTATACTCCTTTTTAAAGGATTAGGTCAAAATAAAGAGATATTTAATTTTTAAGTCCGCATTGTCTCAAGCGATTTTTTGATTACATTTTTAGACAAAAGACATCGAAATCTCTTTTGACATAAATAACTTTTTAATAACTGTTTTTGCAACCGTCAGATAATAACAATCGCAAATAATTTTTAATTAATTACTGTAGAATATTACTTTAGTTAGTCTCTTTGCAGGAAGAAGAAGAAGAAAACATTTTTATTGAAAAATTTTTACCGACCCAAGGGATACACCAGACTGCCGCAGTTTTGTCCCCCTCCTGGGACTCGTCAGAGGTTAATTTATGTGTCAATTGAACAAAGTATTTTATATTGTTAATTTGCTCTATATGAAAAACTTTTTATTTTTTGGTGTCGTACTGGTATTTGAACTCACTGCATTAGCATCGTAATCTCACCTCTTAAAGAGTTGAGCCACTGTCGACACAGCGATGACTGTGGCTAAAGTGGAGTTTTGTCACACTACGTACACACAAGTATTGTTTCGATCAGAAGAGAAAGAATTGCACAATTCATTTCTCAACTTTATTTGTTGTTTATTTGCCTAAAATTAACTCTAGAAATGATCATTTTTAGGCACCTACCATCGATTTATATTCGATTCGAAATGTTGATTTAATAATCTCTGAACTATACGGCTTTCTGTTAGTTAACAATCATATGGTAAAATTCTCTAAATTTCATTAAAAAAATATCGCCCAAAAATGGGCAGCCGTCATTACTAGACTCGAGTTTCGATAAATAAACATTAATAACATCATTTCAAAATAGACGTCGTCTCTTTTATCTTAAATATAATACAAAAAATCGCTTGAGACAATGCAAACTTGAAAAATAAATATCCTTTTATTTTGACTTAATCTTTTAAAACGAAGTATACAACTGGACTCTACGACCCAAAAGTAAATTTTAGTGTCCCTGGGTTTTGGTGTGTCATTTCAAAAATTGACATTCTACTTATAGTGTTATTTAAAAAAAATCAGTTTAAATTTTTTTAAATATACCAAATGCTAGTCTTTTAAATTTTTGATGGCTATGTAGATGAGAAAAACTAAAATGTATTTCTATGCTTAAAATTAGTTCATCGATTTGAAAATCTGACCAAAAAAGTTTCAAATACACAAAGTCTAATATATTCCTAAATTTATTTCGTTTTCATTCCAAACATAAATAATGCCCTTTTGCTTTATTTAATATTACCAAACTTATAAAAATTATTAATGTCATGGTATCATCAGATAACATTTAAAAATGGTCAAAACCCACGATATTTTTCAAAAAAAAAATTTAAAATCGATTACCCGATAAAAAAAAAATAAAAATGATATATTATAAGGTTATACAGGTTTATCTTACTTATAATGGCCACACACTTAACTGTATAAAATTTAATCCAAAAAATGGCCCGATTAATTTGTATCACATTAGATATAATTGTCTCATATTCTATTTATACAATTAGAAGTGATTTGATATAATTTTGTCCGAATTTTGTTATTATCCAATTCAAGCTAATGATACCTTATATTATAAGATATCTTAATTAATATAATAGAATATAATATGGTTATGTATTAAGATGATTAATGTCAGAAATTTTTCTCTTCTAAAAATGGCAAACTGCTAATTCATTGCAAATTTAAAATTAAACATATAATAGATATTATTATACTTTTAATTGAAAGTATGTTTGAAATCAAACAAAAGTTTAATTGAAATTTTATAGAAAATAATTTGTTCTGTATAATATACAGATACAAACTTAGCTATTTGCCTACTGAAATTCGGTTACTACGACTCAAATTCGGTAATTACGAATTTGAATCGGTTGGCACAACTTAGCATTAGTTTTCACAAGAAAATTCGGTTTATTCAACTGAGTTTTAGTTGCAACACCGAACAAATTCAGAAATCTAATGTAAATAACGTTGTGCTAACTGAATTTATATGTTGTTTTCATTAAAATACACTTTTTAATTCGGTTGGGAGTTTTCCTATGGGGAATGGGACCGGTTCTGCGTATGCCATATGATCGGTCCCTTCGTACCAGAGACCGGTCCTCTGCTAAACCCTGCCCTATGTAAACAACTGGCAACTTTAACATTGGCTTGTCATAGGAGGGGGTCATTTGTCCTGCTTTAAACCACATAGTGTCATGCCACAGGACTAACCAAAGATGTGCAATAAATAAGCAATCTGGTTAAGTGGTATGTCCTCCCATTACCAGTCACAGGATTGGTAATTTTAGGAAAATTGACACTGCTTAACCCACGTTAGTATTAAATATGCACTGCCTCTGAACAGATTCCGAAAGACCTAGTTAACAGACATTTTTTGAGAATTAAGCCTGAAATTCCTGTTGATTTATCTAAATACTTATTTATTTAACTACATTTGGCAAGTCAAATTTAGTTGTTCTAAAATGTGGTCACCACAATTTAGTAGCAGACTGTGATACTCAACTTCATTGATAAATCTGTTAGCGCAAATTCAGTTACTATTTTCTGTTGTCGCAGCTGATTTTCAACTATGTGTACGATCTTATTCTTATGAGTGCAACATTCAACATTTCACCAAGCAGCAATATGGAAATTAGTGAATGTATCTCCCAAGTGTAATGACTCCATTTTGCATTTATTTGGATCTGAACATTTACAACTATTAGCAAAAATATAAAATGAATAAAAAACTCTTGTAAGTTTTTAATTTTTTTTTTTTTTTTTTATTTCTTCATTTTTTTTTAACCGAGCCCTTAGGGCCATATACAGTTAATTAAGGCTACTACAGTAACAACAGCATAAATATATATATATATATATATATATATATATATATATATGTATGCACAGCGCATACTCTAGAGACATTTATTCGTTGCCCCGCATAGTTTAGGGACATTTGCTTACTTTGGGGACTGTCCCCAAAGTTTTCGCGCCTTTTCATACATCTAGCGTATTAGATGAGGACAATTTTGTCTATACACCGCATATTTCAGCGACAATTTTGGGCGTGTCCCTAAACTATGCGCTGTGCATACATATATATATATACATATATATAAAATATAAAGACCTGAGGCGAATATGAAAAACACTTTAAGTCTCTGGGTAAAGCATTCCACAATCGTATTAATCTTACATTAAATGAGCGATCAAAAAAGCCAGTATGAATGCGGGGGAATATTATTTGAGGATTTCTTATAGAATGCGAGAAATGGAAATTTTGTACAATATAGTTAGGAAAGCCTGTTATGATATTTTATGATAATTTTAACAAGAATTTTCGAATTTTAAATTGACATCAAACTTTTCAACGTAAAACAGTCCACTGTTTCTCTCAAATCAAAAACCTTGAAAATAAAGTTCATATAAAATCAGTTTCAACCGTTTTCGAAAATTTTTCATATAACTCATATACGAATATTTTTAATGATCATTTTTATGCCCTTGAGGAATTTAATTAAAGTTTCAAATTTAAGTATTAGTCTCTTCTCATTCCGCTTCTATATTTTTGTAAAAAAAAATTCCATATTTTAAGATTATTTTGCCATTTACCTTTAACCATATTATATTTCAATAAATGCTTTTACTCTTCATTTGAATTATTATTTAAAAGCTTTGTTTAATATAATTTTCTAAAATGTCTGACAAAATTAAACAACATTTCCGAAGACAAAGCATAAGTGATTTAAAACGTACATATAAACTGACAAAACCCAAGAGTAATATTCATAAGTTGACAGCTCATAATTGAAAATTTAGTACTTTTATTAATACACAAGTCATTTGACATGACCATGGAAAGTTTAAAATAGTTATTACTTTTCAAGCACTGAGTATCAATTTATGACCTTTGCTACTTTATCATTGTTATTATTAAAATGACAAAAGCATTTCGAATTACTTGAGAATACACAAAACAATACTTTGTTATAATGAATTATAAAGAAATCCTTCTTTTCTTCCATTATGACAATCATTATGGTAATTTTTGTCTGCTAATGGGTCTTAGTAGTGTAATTTTAAGCAAAATTCTACTTTGTTGTCATACCAACAAAATGTTGAAAAATTTAAACAATTTCTTTGTTTTTATAAAAAAGCTTTCACCTGATGGTAAGGATTCCATTTATGATTGATGATTTTAGTTATCGTAAATTTAAATAAACTACGAGTTTATTAAAAACTTTAAATTATTTGAATATCGCTTTATTGTTAACTCTTGCAGACAACAAATTCAAATCGAGTTTTAATTAAAATATTTGCACATATAATTAAATATTAAACTTTTATTTATATCAATTAAAAAATTAAATTTAAATTTTTTAAAAATTTCAATTTATAATTGAATTCAAATTTCTACAAAACCCCAATGAAACATTTTAATCATATGAATTTAAGATTTTAATAGAAATTTAAAAAAATCTGCATAAAAATAATGCAAAATTTTGGAGTTGATATTAAAATACTTACAAGATTTTTTTTTCTACTTACGAGGTCGGATCAATAAGTCCGTGACTTTTTGAATGAAACACAGTTTTTTTTGGCAAAAAAAGAATTATTTTTCAACATAATCTCCTTTTAGCTCAATACACTTAGTCCAACGTTTCTCCAATTGTTGTATTCCTTCCAAAAAATAGTATTTCTCCAGGTCCATAAAATAGGCATTTCTTGGCCATATGGGGTCGTTTTTTTTTTATTCCTCTTTAAATCGGTCCAATAATTTGGCATAATATTCGCAGTTTATTGTTTTTCCCTTTAGTGCATCCCAAAAAACCGTTGACATCACCTTATTGGCCACGATTACGTTTATCTTAAATTGAGAGTAAACGCGGCACCCATCTTGCAGACAGCTTTCCTAAGCCCAACTGATCATTTAACATCGAAACCACACTGCCATATGAAATGCCTATGGCATCAATAATCTCACGCACTTTCACTCTTCGATTTGCCAACACCATATCGTGGATTTTTTCGACATTTTCGGGTGTATTGACCTCAATTGGCCGTCCAGAACGTTCAGCGTCATTTGTGTCACAACGAAACCACTTTTTCCCATTGAAATCGATGGTGCAGATTCCCCGTAGTATTTATGAAGCTTTTCTTTGGTTTGATTGACGTTTTTTCGCAAAAAATAATGTTAAACTTTTTTACATGGTATTATTTGTGGTGTTATTGATTATCCTGTGCTATTAGAGTTAATTTCAATATAATTTCAATATATGTTTTAGAAATATAAGTAAATTTTTTCATATTGATAAACACTTAACTGAATATATATTAAACGAACCACTAAATAGATCTATGAGATTATTTAATATTTATTGTAATAAGTTAAACATAAGTGTTTCTCACTCCCAATTTAAAATTTTGTTAAATAATTTATTTTAAATATCTTAATTTTTATATGCTAGTCTGTAAGGATATTGTATCCATAGACTTAAATAAATAAATAAATAAATAAAATGAGCACTCGAAATTCACTTGTTTTTATTTTTAAAAAAATCCACGAGGTTGTATGCGTTGAACAGCTGTTAAACGCAAAGTAAATGACGGAACTTGCTCAAAATTTGACAGTAGTCTATTAACAGGTGGTACTTGATGGGAGCAGTATTGTATTTCATACAACTACGAGGAAGTTCAAATAGTCACGGACTTATTGATCCGCCCTCGTATAAATAAATTTTTTTTTTTAACCGTACACTATAAGGAAAAAGGTTACGTGAATTATGAGCTTAAAAAATATATTAGCTACTTTGAGCACTGGCTTTTACAAGACGTTTGCCACTACACGAATGAGTGACTAGATGTATTTTGTATTTCTGTTTATTGCAGGTATTTTGTTATTGATTTTTCGTCATCTGAAATCAGGGTATACAAATTTTCGAACCTGTTGAAATATAATTTAGATGCCTCTTGTTTCTCAAGGTTTTATGTACTGAGAGGAACAATTGACAGGGTTATATTGACTTTGCTTAAACGCTATGACATGCAAAATTGTATATTGAAAAGTTGTCTCCAAAAGGATTGATGTCCATTTAAAAATTGGACTGGAAATTTACAAGAATGGTTTCCATTTATTTTATTTTTTGCTCATAGTTTTTAATTTTCAGATCTAAAACAATACACAATAGAGTCACTAGACATGGGAGTTTCATATTCTGAAAAGTAATTTCCATACCGCTGCTAGATGAAAAGTTGTATGGTGGTTTAAAAGTGAAACAAAAATTTTCCAATGTTTTAACTTTCGCATTTTTCCATAGGGTTTTTGCTACGTTTTTATATTAGATGCCAGTGCTCAAAGTAGCTAATATCTATTTTTAAGCTAATAATTCACGTAATCTTTTTGCTTATATTGTAGGGTTAAAAAAACAAGTTTAGGTGAGGTTAGGTCGGAGTGGTAGCCGGCTCCGTGAGCACCATCACACTTAGACTCTGAGGTCCGTTGTGATGCCACGAGACTGACGGATTACCGATCAGACTCCACCGTTGAACCAGTTAGAGCTCCTTACGAAGCTAAGGAGGTGCGGAATACCAGCACCTGAAAGATCCCAAGATCGTGAAAGAACGCCGATCCAAGTGAGGCCCTCCTACGTAGAGCCAGCGCAGGACATGAACAGAAAAAGTGCTCAATACTCTCCTCCTCCTCCTCGTCCCCGCAGCTCCTACAGAAGTCAGGCGATAACAACCCCAACCTTCGAGCGTGCCTGCCAATAAGACAGTGGCCTGTTATAACCGCCACCATGTCACAGACTTCCCCCCTGGAAAGCGACAGGAGCGCCCTCGTTCGCCCCAGATCCAGAGCCGGCCAGATGTGCCTTGTCACCACACAAGTCACGCCATTAGCCCACCTAAGGTCAGTCGCCCTCTCGGAGTAGAGCCGATTGTTCAGCTTACAGGTTGCTAGTGGAACACCAACTCCAGCAAATTCCGCAGGAACATGCAGGGTGGTTCCTAGCCTTGCAAGCTCTACAGTTCCCTGGTATGTCAACATAAGTGCCAATTTAGGAAATTAAGATTCTAAAAAAAGCTTATAACAATTTTAATATCAACTGCAACATTTTTCCCCATTTTGCATTATTTTTAAGTAGTTTTTTTAAAATTTCCATTTAAGTTTTAAATTCATATGATTATAATTTTTAATTGCGTTTTTGTAGAAATTTAAATTCAATTATTAATTGAAATTTTTAAAAAAATTTAATTAAATTTTTTAATTGATATAAATTAATGTACCCAGTAAAAAAAAGTCGTGTTTTTAGAAGCAGGATAAAACAAATGCGCTGATGTAAGTGCTTACGGTTGCTTTATACTTAGAAGCTGCAAAGTAAACGAATAATTTTGGTATAAAAATAAATAACGAACAAATGTCGAGCTTGTGTTTTCCCTTACAAGGATGCATGTTGTAAGCAGCATACCCCAATCACTTACAAGGATGCGTATTGTAATTAAAAAAGTTTCATATCGTGGGTTATAAACATTCTGTATCAGTTTTCCCGTGTGATTTCTGATTGCGTTTGGTGTTTTCAAATATGTTAAAAAATAATTTTATTTTATGTCATTTAAATGCTTCTAAAGAGCTAGAATGTGGTGTGGTAAAAAAGAAATAAAATTGTTATATTAATGCGTCTAAAATTTTAACAACAAGACAAAATAATAGCAGTAGAATTTTATGTAAAAAGAAATATATATTATATACCATTCGTATTATTACTTTTAATCGTGAAAATGCAAACATGAACCATAATTTTACTGAATGCCATGAAATCACAAATTTTTAGAAAGCGCTAAAATCCGCTCTTATATTGACAAAAGTAATGCTTCAAAATTGGAATTAGCCATATAAATATCATGGCATATGGAAGCAGGTTTGCAAGTGACCCTTTTTGGCTTACTCCCTTATAAAACTGCTTGAAGGTAAGCAGCATTTTGTACTGGGTAGTTTAAGGTATGCAAAGTGGATTTCAGCGCACCAATAACAGAATACAAACATCACAAATTTATAAGCAATTGGAGTAAATTGTTTTGAAAATTTAGGTTTTTTGCGTCCGAGATTCACAATTCTATTTGAAATTGGCTAGTGTATTGCGTGAACTGAGTTTACCTGTAAGCAACACCTCCGAGTCAAAAGGGTATTTTAAAAGCTTTAAGCACAAACATTTTATAAACTTTTTAAAAGTTTTACTAAATTTAATTATTTTTTTCTCGTTTTTTGGCCAACCGTTGGTTTGAGGAAACTTGCCACCGTTAGCATAAAGTTGGTTGTTCAAAAAAGTTAGTGCTTTTAAAATAGCTTAAATTAAATTATTTTGAGAAATGTGTTTAATAAAACATATTTTAAAAAAGAAATACAGTTATGTCTCTGTTTTACACATCACCTTTAAATTGGTGAAATATAATTAAATATTAAAAAAATTCTTCTAATTGTTTCACACAGGGAAAAAAGTTGCTTCATATGGATGAAACTGTTTTATAAATTGTTTGTATTCAATTATTCATAAAATTTACGAAATTTTAATAGATATGATGGAGAGTTTCATAAAAATGTATATCAAATATTTCATGAATCTTCATTATTTGATAAAAAAGTTTCAAAAACCGTGTGAACATATATTTTTTTTTGCGTTCGTATTAATTGAAATTAAGATTTTCCATTGGAAATTTAGAAATCTTCAATAGAAATTAAGAATTTTTATATGTAATAAAGAAAATATAATTTGTTAGTTAAATTTTCTATTTAAAATTGTGGACATATCTTGGTTTACCTCAGTGGAAATTATAATTTCCATTCAGTTGGTGGGTTCTAAATTTTGCATTGAATTTTGTGATAATAAATTTTGTTTTTATAAATTTCAGTTGAAACGGCAATTCTTAACATCAAGTAAGGCTTTTAAATTCGAAATGAAATTTCTTAACTTAATTTATTTTTTCTGAATTCTAATAAAAATTAATATGAATTGATATTTTCTGGATTTAAATTTAAAATTCTGAGTTTTAATTGATATACTCTAATTTACAGTTGTAAAGATATTGGGTTTTAAAAATAATCCCAGCAAAATAGTAAAATCCAACTAACTGGTTGCAGAACAGCTTATACTGTATTGTCGCAGGTTCTAATTTCTGTTCTGCAACTGGTTCTTTTTATATGGAGTTTGCCCTATTTGCAATATGTTCTTTACCTCCAAACAAGAACAGGTTGCTTTAGAACCGGTTCTACAAGCAGTTATAGAACTGGTTCTGGGACAGTGACACCTTTCATTTTGATTTCCAGAAACCTGTTCTAGAATCGGTTTCATGTAACCGGTGGTAAAAGAAGTTGTTCTAGAACAGGTTCAGAGGTAATCTGTTCTAAAAAATTTTGCTGGGATGTATTCAAAATAAATTTTCGTCATTGGCTGGAGCATTTATTGTGTTTGTCCGCTACCAAAGAATATTTAAAATTTCATTAAAATTTATGAATTAGTTTCATCATTAATAAATCGTCTCATAAGATTTACGAAACATTTCATGAAAGGCTATGAAACTTCTTCATATTTATGAAATATATTTTATAAATATAATGAAGCCTGTTTTCATTTTGATTTTTTATGAAACAGCTTCATCATATTTATGAAGTGTTGCATTGTACGAAAATCAATGATGTTTTTCATAATATTTATGAAATTTTTTCATTAATATGATCAAGGTTTACCTTCACTGATAGAAATGTGTGCGTAGTATTAATGAATTCCTTCATTTATCAAATGAATTTTTTCATAAAAAATTCCCCAAAGAAACGTTTCATTGAGTCAATGTGTTTCATTAAATCAATTTTAATGAATGGTTTCATGAAATTTTTTTCATTAATCCTAGCCTAATCGTTATGAAAGTTTCATGTGTTTAATCATTCGTTGATATTATTTATAAGGTTTGGTCTGGTTCAATTTTAATTTATTTCTGTTTTTATTGTTTTATTTTTACAAAATTGTTCAATCTTTCCTTACATTTTTTATAATTTGTGTTAAAAGATTACATATTTTCTTATATGTCGGTACAAAGTATATAATTTTTTTATCGATCGGGCTTGAATTGTGAGGAACGATCGACAATTATAGAACACTTGTTGTAGTTAAATTAAGACCATATTAGATAAAAATGTTAAATATTGTTAACAATGTTGTTAAAAAACAAAAATTTATTATCGTTTAGCATAACGTTTCTGTGTAACATCGTCAAAACGACAACAATTTAGGTCTCGTTTTGAACAAAACTATATCAAAACTATGTTTCTTTGACAATCTGTTCCCTGGAATTTAGTGACCATCTAATCAAATTCGTCAAAAACTGTTAGCTCTAGGCAAATTTAATAAAAAAAGTATTTATATCAAAGTTTTGTTTAATTCTGTTTAAAAGAAATTTTTCAGTTTTTTTTTATTTCAAAATGATAGTAGAAAAAAAATTTTTTTTTTCTTATTACAAGTCAAAATTTTTATTGAAAAAAATTTGAAAATTTTTCTTTGTTTTAATGAATTTTTTTATGAAGTTATCAAAAAATCATAAAAAATGTTAATGAAAAACAAATACATACCAATATTAATGAATTTTCATTCAGTTAATGAAATTTTTCATTAAACCAATGAATCGATTTTAATGAAATCGTTTCATTACTACTATGAAGGAAAATTCTATCAGTGTTTGAGTTTAGTAAAATTGGTAAAAACAAATAATTCTTGAGCTACCATACACACAGGGAAAATATTAGTTGGAATTTAATCAATCGCATTAAAAGTCTTTCCTATTTATTCTTATTCTATAGCAAGTACGTACTATATATATTTAAAGCAAACTAATCATTATTATCATGAAATGACAGTAATTGTAACAAAAAAATTGTAAATTTTACTAACAATTTGTTACATAAACTATATTCAAATAATAGATACTATTTAAATAATTCGTAATTGTTCCAACCGTCTATAAAATACATTTCCACAGCTTGAACCTATTTGATAATTATGATTGTACAAATATTGTTCAACTTAGCAACAAATCATACTTGCAACTAAAGCATTTGCCTTTTTCTTAAATGTCAAAAAATAAAATAAAAATTTCAATTAAATTAATTTTCAAGAATACACATTTTTACAAAATTTTTTTTCATATACATATGTATGTATATCAAAATCAATGGTTTGAAGGAAACTACAACATACATGAGAAAGGTATTTCCATTTAGTTAAAAATTTCTAAATATTTGAATGTACAGAAGAAAAACAAAATACACATGTATGGAAATATCATTTCACAGGAATTTTAAGCAGATTGTTTGGAATTTAAGCAACCAGCCTAACCAATTTGACTATTCTGAACACATGTACTATATCAAAAGTGGCTTTATTTCCTAACTGATAGAATTCCTTTGCTGATCGCAAGAAATGTTTTCACCAAAATTATTGGAGTATTTCAAAATTGCAGTCATATCCTGATGAAAACTGATTGGATTTTGGTAAAATATTAATGGAAAAATCTCTTTGAGAAATGCTACAATATCTGTAAAGTTAGTGTTAAAAAAAGTGCAAAAAAGTATCATAAAATTAAATTCACTACACTCATAGAAATAAACCTGTGTAAATAGCAGAAAAATCTATTCAAAATTAGTTAAAAATGACCTTGCAAAAAAACTGCTTAATTTAGCAGATTTTTTGCTAAATATTAATAAAATAAGAAAACCAAATATAAATCTGTTAACCTTACAAAATTTTAGTTATATTCGATGTGTATTTTAGTTAATTGAAAAATAGCATTTTACTCTGTTAAATTAGCAAAAACAATTATTAAATATTTACAGACTCAAAATAGCAAACAAAAACTGCAATATTAACAAAATTTTAGTAAAATGCAAATAACAGTTTATTTTTCTGAAATCCACAGAAATGTTTGCTAAAAAATTGTAGACTGCTGATTTCATACCAATGATTTTTGGTACTAATATTTTGTAAATGTTTTTGCTGATTTTAGCAGATTATTTTGTTACTTTTAATTAACTAAAATTTAGCTCAAATATAACTAAATATTAGTAAATTCAACACATTTATTTTTGGTATTCTTATATTACTAATATTAAGTAAAAAAATCTGCTAATTTTAGCAGTTTTTTTCTGCAAGGTAGCTTTTAACTAATCTTTAGTAGCTATTTATTTTTTATTTCTATGAGTGTAAGGAATATGTTTAGTATCTTTTACGGAAAAAACTATATGTTTCAACTTTAACTGCTCAATTAGATTCAGAGGCATAACTTTAATGTGCCAACAGATTTTGGACCTTTTTGTAGAAATACATCATTTATGCGTAAACTACAGGTATTATTTTTTGCCGAAACCTAAAATTAATCTTAAAATCTGAACAGGATTCCTGCAGAAAAAATATTTAATCATTTGTGGGTTACTGAATTACATTTTTCGCAGATAAATCCTTGAATTTTATAGTATATACTGCTAGAAAATATTTCACATTCTTATTTACGTTAATATAGATAGATACTTAAAAACATTTAATTTATAATTTTACAGTATGTAAAAAAAATAATTGCTTTAGTTTAAGAAATCGCAGTATATCCCGTTTTTTATAAGAAAGATTAAAAAGGGATGCCTTTATAATATTTTTTGTTTTGGGTTTCAATAAGAAATAGCTAAAAACTCAATTTTAGAAAACGGGTGGGGTAAAAACTTGTATTTTATATGTATTATATTTTGTATTAAATTTTGTTTTGTTTTAATTAATAAAAAATAAAAAAATATATATTCTAAATTGGAAATGGTGTATTTATTTAAATAAATTCGAATGAATCAACAATCATTTATATTTAATTCAGTAGGGATAATTAAAAATGTCGGTGTGTGCAACAATATTTATTTATCATTCTAATAGAAACATGGTTACAACTATCGAATCAACAATAGATTTTTAAGGTAGTACATGTGACTATCAGAATTCGGTTGGCAAAAAATACGGTTGGGGCAACAAAACTATTTTCTGTGTGTAGTTTTTGTGCAACATTTTTTTTTGCTGTGTACAATATATTGCAAAAGACTATTGCAATTTGGAAATATGTTTCCAGTATTATAATAAATTTAATAAATTTTTATATTTAATCATTGATTGTTTAAAATATTGATAACTAATTTTTTCTCTACTTTTTGGACATAGTGTCCTATTTTGTACTTTTCTTATATCAAAATATAAGGTGCAGCGTTAATATTTTACCAAGGAGTTTATATAATTGGAAAGACAGAACCTTTAAATCACAACATAACACCAAACGCGTACCTCAAGTAATGTAAGTTTTTAAGTGTGTAAAAATTGGAAGTATATAAACCATACATAACTTGTAAAGAATGTAATGTAAATTGTTTTTGTTGGATATGCAATGATGAGTATGTAATGTATGTAATGTAAGTAATCATTGTCAATATTCACAGAAAAAACTATTGTCACATTTCAATAAAACTGTGATCCTAATATTAGAAAGAAAAAACTTTATTTTATAAAATTAAAATTAATTATTTGCCATTTTGTTATCTATTTGCCAGAATTTAATAAATATAAACTCCTGATGAAGTTGGAAAAAACAACCAACGAAACGGTGAGTGAAAGATGATGGAAGTTGTTTTTATTTATATCGATTTATTAAAAGACTGACCATCAACAGCCCGTAGAGAAATCAAAACTTCATAAATATTAATTTGAAACTGCACACAGAGAAATAAAGTGCCAACCGAATTGAAAAGTGTATATTAATGGTAACAACTTATAAATTCTGTTAGTACTACGATATTTACATTAGATTTATGAATATGTTTTGTGTTGCAACAGAAATTTAGTTGAATTAACCGCACTTTGTTGTGAAAACTAATGTTAAGTTGTGCCAACCGTCTGAAATTCATAATAACTGAATTTGAGTCGTAGTAACCGAATTTTAGTTGGCAAATAGCTAAATTTTTCTCTGTGTGTGGTCTATAAACAACTAACTTAAAAAAAAAAAAAATTATGTTAGATGTTGGTTAGTTCGGTTAAAGAACATGAATCTAAACACATCTCCTACACAATTTATAGATCAACAATGAAAATTCACTATTAAAAATTTTTTTATTTCAAACACATTTTGAATTAAAAAATTATTAATATCTATTAAATGTTTAATGGCAAATTAATTAAAGATACACAAATGTCTAGCTTTTATTACCTACGATGGCAACAAATTGAAGAAATATAAAATTTTAATAAATCGCAGATATTGAAAAAAAAATTTAACAAACTAAAAAATATCACTCAAATTGATAGAAATTGGCAAATTGAAAAAAAAAAAATATAATCGGCAAAAATAAAATCCCGTTATTATATTTAGAAAATCGCAGATATAAAAAATAATTGCCAAAATTTAAAACTAAATCGATAAAATTAAAGCAAATCGTAAACATTTTTAAAATTTCTCCAGATTTTTTTTTGTCAGTTCTGGCGATTTTTTTAATTTAGCCAATTTTTTAAATTTTGGCGTTTTTTTTTAATTTTGACGATTTTTTTTTTATAAGTTTTGTCGTTTTTTTTTTTGATTAAATATATTTTTTTTTTTTCAATTATGGAAATTTTTTAAAATTTTTGTTAATATTTCTTAATATTGGGAAATATTTGAGCGTCAAAAAGTCCAAAATTTTAAAAATAAGTCGCCAGAATTAGCAAAATCTTAAAAAATTAAAAAAATCTCCAAAATTAAATTGAAAAAAATCGGTAATATTTAAAAAATTTGACAAAATCGAAAAAGAAGTCAATAAAATTTAACAAAATTCGCAACATTTCCAAAATTACCTCTTATTTTTTTAAATTTTAGCTTTTTCAATGGGCGATTTTTAAATATTTTTTAAATTTTGAAGACTTTTTGTTGATTTTCTCAAATATTGGCATTTATTAAATTATATCCGGTGGTTTTTTAAATTTTCTTAAATTGTGTCAATTATATTTAAATTTGAATGATTTTTTTTTATAAATTTGAATGATTTTTCCCAATATTTGGCTATTTTTTCTAATTTTAGTTAATGTTTTACTAATTTACTAATTAATTTTTTTAGTGCGCCCGGTAGGCTAGTTGGTAGCGCGTAGCGGCTTATCAGTGCGGGGGTTGTGGGTTCGATTCACACCAGAGGCACTGGTCTGTTTTCGCTACTACGCGCCGAAGGCCGTAATAGCTAGTGCTCGGTTAGGGTAATAGTATATAATTTGTAATTATATAATTATTAATTAAAAAAAATATTTTTTAAATTTCATTTTTTGTAGATGTTAATCAGGTTGTAATTAATACTAAATGAATTAAAAAGTTACAAATTATTCTAGTTAATACCACGGTTTACTAAATAGGACCGCATTCAATTACATTTTTAACAGTATTAATAAATATTTTAATTGTAAATTGATTTTAGCATTTCTGCAAGAAATAAAGTTTTTATTTAACTTAAATATTCGAGTTTATTACCGTTGACTTCAAAATTGGTTTATATTATGTTGCGTTTGATAGCTTCTGGTACTCCTATTGCAGAAGCTCCTTGGGTTTACCTTCTCTTGTCATTTACACCTATTTTTTATGTACTCAAATTGTGGAAAGTGTTGTACTCAATCTTTTACTTCTCCCGTTTAGTATCGTTGATGCCTCATCAAATGTGACATTTAAATGGAAGATGGTTTTTAAACATTAAGTCAAAATGAAATGAAATATTATGTGTGATTTTAGAGAATTTGTAGTTTAAGACAATTTAAAGTTTTAAGCCTAATTTTCACAATGTCACGTTAGCTACTAACTAACACATTTGTTGTTATTTCTCATATCAATTTTCAATTTAACTGTTTGTTAAATTTTAACTGAACATTCAGTTATCGAGACTAAGATTTTTTAAAAGCCATTTAAAATCTACGATAAGAAGTGATTTAATAGAGTAAAAAAATAATAATTTCATAAGCTTTTTTGGGAACTTTTTTGATTAACCCTTATGTGTGTGAAAAAAAAACCTTCTATAGGGTGTATAAGTACCTAGCTACCTACATACAAATTGTGTGAGAAATGTAGTATTTTTGTCTTGTATTGTACAAAGTGTAGACTGTTAATGGTATAAAATTATAATTTTACTCTGGTTTTCCCTTTTCACATATTTTTTAAAATCCTACAACCAAAAAAAAATTTCTGATGTCAGAAATGTTTTGTTTTTTTTTTGGGGTATGATAAATGCCGTGTATGATAAATGGTGGTGTCGACACTATGGATAAGCTATTGGGTTAATATACTTCTAAACGTAGGACATGCCGATGGAAGTTAGAATTATTTTTCAACATTATCGATGTAGCAGCATTTGCAACGTACATTGTTTATATGGAGTACAATGCACAATTTACTTCAACTGACCGTTGTAGACTATTTTTGAAAAATTTAAGTTTTGAACTTAGTAAGGACAACATTGAACGACGTGCTAAAAATTAAAATGTAACAAACATCGATTCCACTCGATCAGTAATAGAGGTAGTATCGGTACGAGATATTTCAACAACAGCTGTTGCTAACGTAGAAAATCGAGATAAGAATGGCCGTATTGCAATTGTGGAAAGTTATAACCTATGCTCTCACAAAGAAGCAGAGAAAAATCCGCAAGCCTTGAAAAAACTCCTTCTAGCCGATTTATAACGAGCATTCAATCAATCGTCCCATATGCAACAACTGTTTGGATTCATTTTTCGTGCCTTTTATTTATATTTAAATTATTAATTTTTTTTTGTGTTAAACCTTGAAATAGTCTTTTTATTACGTAAAATAATTTTTTTATCAAAAATAAACCGTGAATAATTCTTTTTTATTGTAAAACAAGCTTTCTTTTTATCAAATAAAGTTTTCTTTTATGTTATTTCTAAAAACCAAGTCAAATAATATAAATTATCACACGTTAATAAAACAGCTAATTAATTTTTTTCATGTGCCTCCATGTAAAACGTATGCAGGTACCCAGGTACATATTCACCATATTAAGGGTGCAAACAGCAAGTTGATATGCCAAACTGATCTTGTATATAAACACCTATGAAAATATAAAAATAACAAAAAATTAGGAGTTCTCATGAAATTGTAGAATTGTATACTAAAATCTTATATAAACAATTTTGATTTGAAAAGGCAATAGGTACACAGCTACCTGTCCACACACACAAGGGTTACATTTTATAACCCTAATCCCTATAAATATATTTCGAAACAAAATTGTATAAAATGTACTTAAAATATCAATATCTAAGAAAAACGTATATCGTTTAAAAGGTATACAATATATGATATGAAAAAAAATTGTTGAAGCGGCTTGTTGATTATAATTTTGAATTTGGCAAACGGCAGAACATTAAATATATTATTTTTCATTAAATATATTATTTTTTATTTCTAAAAAAGTTCCGATGACTGCTTCAAAAAGTTTTAGCGTACTCTACTCGGCTAGTAGTCATTTTATAGTAAAATATATATAAAAAAGCAAATATTTATTCAAGTGCCACTGCACAGTGGTAAGTATAAGGAGTTAGATCAGTCAAATTAGTGAACGAATAAATCGATATAACTTTTGATGTATTCAATCAATTCTAATAATTATTAAGGTTTATTAAATGATATTTTATACAAATTTTATAAACAGCATTAAAGAATTACTTGTTTTTTATTATTTATTTTAATTTTTATTTTTACTTTAAAGTCTTATTATATGCTAATTTGAACTCAAACCAACTTCATCAACTTCCTATACAGATGTGGTATGAAAATTTTTTTTTCCTTTGACTAACAAATTTTTATTTTCACATGCACAGACATATATTATAATAAACCAGTGGATGTGTCTTAAAAATGCTTTTCAAATACCCAATTTGCATCTTTTTTAATGATTTATATAATACAAATATTAAAATAAAAATCAAATTGGGTCATTTTAGACCCCACGTTTTTAACCATTAAAAAAATATACTACGTGTCTAATATCTGTTTGTTCTCAACAACATATTCTAGTTTCACTCAAATTTGCGGATGCCATTTGTGAGAGACATATCTGACGTAATATTGAGCTTAAAGTTGGAAGGTGGGCCTCATAGACCCCAAGGGTACGGAAGTATTACTCCCATAATAGGATATTAAAAACTTTTAGTGCTCTCCATTTTTGTTTCTTATCTGATTTTCATAAAATTGACATATTTAATAGAGTTATTCAAGAAAATTTGATTTTGGGATATTATCACTTCTTTTACAAATGTTTTCATCAATAAAAAAAATGGCGTAAATTTAAATTTCATCAATATATGCTGGGAAGCCGAAAGGGTACAGAAAAAATTATCAACCTAAAGTATGTAATTAAAGATTTGATTTGAATTAAATTTGTTTCCAAACAAATATTTAATTGAATCAATTAATATTTTTAGATATATAAATACTATATATGTATATAATTCGTATTATTTTTGGAAAAAATATTCGTGTGTTATTGGTATTTATTTCAATATTTCTGTGTTAAATCTATGTGTGCTACGTAGGCGTATGAGTAATAAATAAAATATGTAATAAAGGAAATATTAATAAGGACTTGACAACTTTTTCTTTAAATAAAACGCAAACCATTTGAGATATTTCCGAAACTTTATTATCGACTTGAAATACAATCAAACCATTTATGAATGGAACTCGAATTCGTTCATATGGCCACCGCGGGCACGTCGGCAGCGTTCGAGTCGTTGGACCCAATTTTCGATGACTCGGTCACACATTTGGGCCGTAACGGCCATTATTTTGCGTTCAATGTTGACTCTGATTGACCAATGATTTGACGTAGCCCCAAAGAAAAAAGTCTAGAGGCGTTAAATCGCACGAACGAGGCGACCAATTGACAGGTACATTTCTTGAAATAACACGCTCACCAAACTTACTCTTCAATAAATCGATTGTAACGTGTGCTGTGTGGCTTGTGGCACCATCCTGTTGAAACCACATGTCGTCCAAGTCCATGTTTTCCTATTCGGGCCAAAAATAATCGGTAATCATGGCGCGATAACGATCGCCATTTACAGTAACGTGACGATCGTTATTGTCGACGAAAAAATATGGCCCAATGACGCCGCCAGCATGCAAACCGCACCAAACAGTTATTTTTTGTGGATGTAGTGGTGATTCCTGAAGCACCTGTGGATTTTCACCAAACCAATAACGCATATTTAGCTTATTGACGAGCACATTGAGCCAAAAATGAGCTTCGTCACAGAAGATGATTTAACGCTCTTAAAGTTGCGGTCACCGACTTCGAATTTTGGTAGTACATTTTTATAATTTGCATACGTTGTTCGTTCGTGTACTTTACCATGATGAAAATGTTGAGTTTACTGAAAAAAGTGAAAGTAACTGTTGAAATTTGTGAACGCACTCACAAATTAAATTCAAAGTTGTCAAGTTCCTGTTCTAAAACCGTTTATATATATCAAATACAATATTCAACGAATATTTTCTTATTTGAACGTTATAAAAAGTTTTAAGATTTCTTTTGTTTCGTATTCCGTAAGCATTTAATTCTGTAGACGAAATTAAATAAATAAATAATAAATAATAAATAATTTAGTAGAGAAGTTTTATTGTTTAGTAGCTTTAATTAGCCATATAAGGCCCTAAGGGCTCGGTTATGTAAATGAAGATTTAATAAAAAAAAAAAAAAAAAAAAAAAAAAAAAAAAAAACATTATATAAATAAATAAAATTGTTGGCCGATTTTTATATTTTTATATTTTTATATTTTGAGTTTTGTATTAATTTAAATTGTCGGAACTAGTTTTAAAATTATAACTTTTTTCAAATTCTGCATAAAAAATATATATGGATTTAGTAAATTAATATATAAAATATATAAAATTATACAAAAATGATCGCAAATTCTGCCAACATTTAACTATGTTTACATGTTTTTATGTCTTATATAGGAAAACAAATACTTTTGTTTTTGCATTTATGCGATATTCTTTTTACTGTAGCTTGGTAGTTGGCTTGGAATGCGCCATATGTGTATGCTTGTATATGAGTATCATATATCCCTCGGCCTAGCGTTATATGAGGAAACTAAATTATTTTGGAAATCAGTTGAAATCGAGATTAATATTTTGTTTTATATGTTTTGAATTGAGAGATTTTTTTTTTTGTATAGAGTTAAGAAAACCATTCACAAAAACGAAGGTTGTGTGGTTGTCATCTATGGCCACTTAAAAGACAGAAAAAGAAAAATACTTTAAGCTTATTTAATTTTATTTTTATATTTATAGTTATTTCTTAAGTGAATTTTAGTTCTAAAATATGATATAAGATATGGTTACTAATTTACATCAAATCAAAAAGTTTAAGTATCGATTATTTTTTTTTTTTTCTCCTAATTTTCAATTTAAATCCGGCATCATTTTTGCACTATCATGGATAAATTATTAACGTGTTTGAATTAAGCATTCTCAAAACCGAGAAAATTTTTGAAAGTCCTCATATATAAGCAATAGATTTTATGAAGCCTCATATCATACATGGCATATGTATCAAACATATGTATACGTAATAAAGAAAAAAAAAAAAGAATATTGAAAGGACTTTTCAATTATCTATATGTTTTTGTAGGTATATTTGAGCATTTCCATTTAATTTCAACGACTAATTTTTTGATGGTCTCCGAATTTGATAATTTATTTTTTTTAATAATTAATAATAATATAATTACAAATTATATACTATTACCCTAACCGAGCACTAGCTACTATGGCCTTCGACGCGTTTTAGCGAAAACAGACCAGTGCCTCTGGTGGGAATCGAACCCACGACCCCCGCACTGATATGCCAGCACGCTACCAAGTAGCCTACCGGGGCACTTGATAAAATTAAGTGAGCGCATATTTCTAAAAAAAAAAAACAAAAAAAAAAAAACAAATCTTTTCATTTTTATATTTTAAAAACTGTGGCAACCAGGGACATAATTCAAAAGGCATTACTTTTGTTGCGTGAAAGTTATTGAAAAAATTCTTTTTGCGTAGGAACAGTAATCATTTTGGGATTCTAAAATTTTATAAAATAATGTTTTAAACAATATTTTCTATAAAAAAAAATTAAAATTTATTTTTTGATATCTCATTTATTTTTATCTATTGTAAAAAAAAATTAAAAGCAAATTTTCTTCAAACAATAATTTTGATTTTTTTTTTTCATAAAGAAAAATATTTCAAAAATTGTTTCATTTCATTTTAAATTGTTAGGTTTGAGATCATAATTATATGTTATTTTTACAAATAGAAAACACTAATTGCTATCAAATGCAAGAGAAGATGAAAACTCTAACTGTTAATAAATGTAAGAGAAGAAGATGATGTGGGAGTCTTAAGAGAGTGCCGAACTTTCGATTTAAGCAACTATGTCATCTTCAGCCTCATTATAAGCTACCACCCACAAGAGACTCAAGATTTTGATCAGATATATTATCAAACTACTACAGAAAATCGGTGATTTTAATTGATTACGCGAACAACATGAGTTATTTCCGTATTTTCTTACAAGTTTAGCTTAAAGCTTTTATTTGGCGCGGTTACCAGTCTAACTGCTGATGTGGTAACGAATTGGGCATCCGACGTGTATACTAATATTTAAACACAGCATATTCTAGTTAATTGTTTTGGCATTAGATTTTTCATTGCATGTTACCTGTATGTTTGGTTTGAGAATTTCGTATGTATTGTATATCTTTTAACCCTCTAATGGGTAATTCTCCATTTAATAAATTATTCCAACAGAAAACTAAATTTACTAAATATTTTGCCAAGCAATTTTTAGTGTGCCGTCCACGGTTTGGAAGCGAGAAAGATTCAAAATCAAAACTTCGTAAAATTTCAAAAACCGAGTATTTTAAAAAATTATAATTTTATAATAAAACTTAAGTAAGATTGAAGCGTTATTTTTAATAATAAGTCCTAACTTTAGTCCCAGGACTCACATGATTTTATCAGGATTCCTCTAAAGGACATCGTCTTAACTTATAAACTAATAGACGGATTTTAATGAAATTTTGCAGAAAGAGGACATTAAATATTAATAGCAAAGCGTTGAAGTTTGAACAATATAAATAGAAGTTTAGATACTTTTTCGCCTAAGTTCGCTTTTTCCAAAAAGCGAATATCGCGATATCGTTTTTCATTTTATGTCCAAAACTTATTTTTATATGCTTTAGTTTCCAAAATGTACCCTAAAATATTTTGGCTCATATCGTCTAAATTAGGCAACGACAAACAATTTTATTTAATAACTTATTATTTGTTTTTCGAGTGGTGCACATGGTATGAATTTCGTTGCAACACATCGTTTGCCAGTTAGAGCAAGGGTGCCCAAGCCCTATGCGCTTCGTGCTCATTTGTATTTGTAAAAACACTTAGCTATAGGCTGTGTGTTTTAATACACACATAGAGCACTCAGCACTAGCAATACGAAATACACAAACAACTTTGTCTTATTAGTTTTTTTGTCGTTCTTCATTGTATACACGCAAGTGCAAAGCAACAACACTTTCGTATACTTTGCTGGTAAACATTGAAATATTTTTATATATTGGGTTTTACACAAAAAATATTGAATAAAAATTAGTTTTTCTTTAAATGCATTGGTGTTTGCTCTTCCATAAGGAACTCTTGGGCACTCCTGAGTTAGAGGGTTAAAATTGAATTTCATTTTGAATTGTCTTGTTTGAGATCGTAACTAAATGTTTATATTACAAATAGGAAACACTAATTGTAAATACATGTAAGAGAAGAATAAAAAACTAGTTTTTAATTTTTTTTTTAATTCTCAATATTCCTCCACTATGTAGGTAAATACCACTGCAAATGTAGTTAAAAACAAATAAAATTTCAGTAAAAGAAAGGGCGACATGCATTTCAGTAAATTCAGCTAGCATTGTTATTTGTTTTTTACTGTTCAAAAAATCACTAACAATTGTAGCAAAAATTAACCACATGGTAGTAAAAAATAAACAAATATTTATTTTTATTTTTTTATTTTTTTAAATAACAAAATATTACTGTAAAAAAATGAAGGTAAAATCGTAAAACAGTCATTAGATGTGGTTTGTTTTTTTAAATGAACTACAAGGTTAGTACAAAATAAACAAACAGTTTTTTTTTTTTTTTTTAATAACAGAAAACGAATGTACAATCATAAAACAGTCATTTGGTGTGGTTTGTTTTTTTAAATGAACTACAAGGTTAGTAAAAAATTTATTTTGTTCTACAAATGACTGACATTTACATTAAAAATATAGAAACTGTAGTACATCCCAAACCACTACATATTTTAAAAGCAGAAATACCCTGAGTGTATGTGTAAAAAATAGAAATTTCGATTTAAAAATATTCATTCACTGCCAAACATACTTACAAAACTGTATTCAAATTGGGGGCCATCGATAAATTAGCCGTTGAGTTAAAATGGAAATGCTCTATTACAAAATGTTACCAAAAATAATAATACATGCAATGTTAAATATATTATGGTATTTAGATAAAAGTATTTTCGTTAAGTTGAAATATTAAAAAAATAAAATTTTAAGATACACTGTTGAAATAATATTTAATTACAAAATGCATTTAATTCGTATTGTACTATGTGTACTGAAGTCCAACAAAAACTAACAAAACTGTAAAAAATATTACTTGAGCCAGAGTAAAAACTAAATTTTTTTTATATAAATAGAACATTTTTGGTCTTCAAAGTTTAGTAACGTCATGATGCTTGTTAGGAAAATACCCTAACCACGTGCTTGATTACTAAGAAGACAAGAATGGAGCAAAATTAATGATTAATAGGTTTTATGTTATAGTTCTGCCTATTATGGAGGCTCTAACTTTTCTAAAACTTCGGGTTCTGATGAGTTCTTTAGCCATATCGAAATACTAGTGTCAACCTAGCTAATATGTTTGATTTGCTTTGTTTTTGTAAATGTACGAAGGTTGGAAGCTCGTTAAAAATAAAAAATAAACAAGTTTTCGTTTGCAAAATTTCGATTTAAAATTTGTATAGAATTTAAAGTTGAAAACTTCAAACAAACGAAAACTCATATTTTAGTATTCAGTATGATCGTAGTATCCCAGTTAAATAGTAAAATTCAAATAACAGGTTGCAGAACAACTTACACTGCATTATAATAAGTTATAATTTATGTTGTATAACCGATTCTCTGTCCTATTTGAAATAGATTCTTTACCGCCAAACAAAAACAGGTTACCTTAGAACCGGTTTTAGATCCAGTTATTGAATGGGGTTCGGGACAGTAAAACCTGATATTTGAACTCCCGGAAACCTGTTCTACAACCGGTTCCATGCAACCGGTGGTAAAACAAGCTGTTCTGGAATAGATTTATAGATATCCAGTTACAAACAATTATGCAGGGGATTCTTGTTGCAAAAGAATGTTTTAATATGCATATATTTTTTAGTTTAATTAAACATCTTTTGTTTCAATTTGCTATTCGCCTAATTTAAATTGTTCAATTTTTTTTTTTTTTTGACCACGAAGTTTTTTAAATCTCAGTTGGAATTTTTTAATTAAATTTGGTAATTTTAAATTTCAAATAGTATTTTTTCTTAAAAAGACTGCGAAATGAAATGTTTTATTTTTTTTTTAAAGGAATCTTGCCCTCAGAAAACAGTTACTACATGACAGTTTTTTGTGCGGTAATACGTTTGTAGTTATTTTAACTACAATTGCAGTTGTTTTACTTAGACAAATTATTTTTAATGTGTTTGAGGGTTGATATTTTAAACAACCTAACAAAATTAACGCATTTGGGTAACAGTTATTTCATGCAGTTGTTTCACATTTTAGACAAAGTGTGTGTTTATGAAAACCTACAAAAAGAGAAAACCAACATGGCGTCTGCAACAAATGGCTTTTTTTTATATATTTTTTCTCTTTTATCTTTAGTGTAAAAGAGAATGTTAAGGAAGATAGACTTGAAATGAAAACACTGTAAAATTTTATTAAATAAATGAAATATAAGAGTAAGCTTTGGAATAGAAAATAAATTTAGTTGCCCGAATATTACTAAATGTTGTATTTATTTTCTTGTAGCACTTTGGTATTTATATTTTAATTTAATGCTACTAAAATAAATCAACGAAATAACATTACATCTCTTAAAGATAGGCAAGTGGCAGAAATGATTTTTAAAAATAGCGTGGAATGTCAATAGTTAAAAGTAATATTTTATGTAAATATTGTTTTCCAATAGTGTGTTATTAAATAATAAAATCTTTTGTGCGCCCCGGTAGGCTAGTTGGTAGGCTTATCAGTGCGGGGATCGTGGGTTCGATTCCCACCAGAGGCACTGGTCTGTTTTCGCTACAACGTGCCGAAGGCCATAGTAGCTAGTGCTGGGTTAGGGTAATAGTATATCATTTGTAATTATATGATTATTAATTAAAAAAAAAAAAAAAATCTGATTGATAATATTTACAATTTTTTTTTTTTTATTATTAATATTTTTTTTAAATGCTGGTAATGTTGTTTTATACTACGTTTCCACTGAACGTGTACATGTTTTCAAATAAAATATGCTTCATACATGTTTTCCCTTACATTTCTTTTCACAAAAAAAAACACACGTTTTTCTTAAAACACGTAAGTGGAAACATAGTATTAACAGCATTTGTTTTTACTATATTCGACAGTTTATTTTAAACAGTTAATTTTAAACAGTTAAAATAGCTACACATTGCAGTTGATTTAAATGCAAATACAGTGTAAGTGTACACCTTTTCAACGGCAAATGTATTTATTTTCACAGACATTAGCAGTTGATTCTACCGACATAATTTTGATAGAGTATACAAAGAAAATTTCTTATTCCCTAACCTAATATTGAAACAAAAGAGTCGTAAATAAAAAACTTTTTTGTTTGCTTTTTTTATTTTTATAACTAAAAGCATAAATATCAATTTATTTCACATTGCTTTTGCTTGTTACAGTCACTATTCCATTACTTGGGTTTTTAAAAAAACTTTTTTTGGCATTCAAAAAAGTTTGTTTAGTATGTACACTAGACTGGCCCTTCGTTGTATGGGCGATTTTAAACTTGCTCCGAATCCCGCTCCCCGGGGCTCATTTTTTGAGGTCAATGGAAAAACTAATCCAGAAAAAATTTCAGCTCATTTGAAGAATTTTTGAGCTATCCCTGGCCCATCAAAGTTTTGAAATTTTGGTATTTTTGCCAAAATTTTCCGTTGTAAACACCCTAGTGTATAAATTATAAACCCAAATACAAAATTGTTTTTTTCCTACAAAGATGTATCTATTACCTTTCCAAAATGCCCAAATTCTCTAAATTCTGATTAAAAACAACGACAATATAGGGGTTTATATACAGATTTATTGTAAGTAATGAATAAATTAAAAGCAACACGTTACAATAAAAATTAGTTCGTCATTCGTTTTGCAACAGTGTACTTTTCAAATGACTTGAGTATTGTTGACGATACTTATCAACTGTTAATAACAAGAACTGCTTCTGCTCTTCATCGCGAGTGAGGAGCTGGTTGAATTCTTCCATTAGTTTTACCTTGCGTTCAGAGACGTCATTGACTACCTGCATTTTTTGAACAACTTGCAAGCCTTCAATGTACGAATTATGTTGTGGCCAAGTAGAAGGTTCATAAGCCATGAATTCAGTAGAGATATTGAATCTTTTAAAAAATTCCGCGGTTCTCTTTGTAACGAAAAACGCTAAAGTTTTTTTTTTAAATGAAGGTACATCTTTCGGTTGTATAATATTTCGATTTTGAAATATGTTGTCATGTTCAGATGGATCACCTCGGAGAGACTGTACCATTTTTGCTTTTACATCAACATTTATGCTGTTGTCAAAAAATGCTAAGCCAACTGCTTCATCAGAAAGATACCACAAATGGCCACACATTTTTTTTTAATGCTGCATTCGAAATATCCTTGTCCACTATACCATAATTGTGCAAATCAATTAAAAAAGCCAAATCAACATTGGGAGCTGCGGCGGCAAACGGTGCGGTTTTACGCAGGCTTTAACATATAATGTTACGACAAATAAACATATATCGCGTATTCCTTTGAGCTCGCGCGCTTTTAGTTCAAATTGTCCGCGAAACAAATAAATTTTCAAGCAATATATTACTTTCGCCATCCACCTGGCGTGGTGAAATGCTCCAGGCGAGCGGAATGAGACTCCAGATGGCGGTGTTTTTCCCAAGAAAATCAGAACAAGCTTAAGAATCTCAGCATAGTCGGCTCTGCTGTGTTTTTCGTTCAATTGGTCAATGCAAAGGCTCCCGATTTCGTCTGATATGTTCTACAAGTCGACATTATCATCATCCAAAGAGTTGTGCAAATAAATGAAAATGTGGTGCATACAAACGTGAACGACTCTAATGAACATATATAAATAGACAATTCACAATGAAATAAGGTACGTTCACGTTGACTATAACAGCAATATCTTTGTCATTTTTAATCCGAATTTAGAGATTTTGGGCATTTTGGAAAGGTAATAAAAGCGTCTTTGTAGGAAAAAAACCATTTTATATTTGGGTTTATAGTTTATACACTAGGGTGTTTACAACGGAAAATTTTGGCAAAAATACCAAAAATTCAAAACTTTGAAGGGCCAGGGATAGCTCAAAAATTCATCAAATGAGCTGAAATTTTTTCTGGATTAGTTCTTCCATTAACCTCAAAAAATTAGCCCCGGGGAGCGGGATTCGGAGCAACTTCAAAAATAAGGGCCAGTCTAATGTACACTAGAGAGGCAGTTTTGGTAAGAAGAAAGACTTTTTTTTGAAAAATTTTACGTTTTTGTTTAGATTATTTTATAACTATGTCTAAAAGTTATTTGGTGCAAAATTTTAAGAAAAATCGGCAGCTTTAGTCCGTGGCGCCCCGCCAGCAATGTTATCGATTTTTGAAAATGTTTCTTGAACTGCGTCACTAATTTTGGCAAGCTAAACACGAATATGTTGAAATTTTTGAAATCGTACTAATGGTTTCCGAAATATTCCGATTTGATTTTTACACGAAATGGCGTCTTTTTTCTATGTTATATAAAGTTTTTGAAAATGATCTTAGATTTTTTTTTTTTGCACTTAAATGCAACACAAAACATGCCTTTATTTGTTCATAATTATATATATATATATATATTATTTTTTTATATATGAGATGATTTGGGAGCTGCTCTCCAAGGGTTACTAATCCGACAAAACTATTGGACTTATTGCTGCAACAATAAAAACATTAGTTAATGAAAATCGAAAGTTAGAGTAAATATTCCTTCAATAATCATGTGTATAAAATTGAAACCCATAACAATCTTACTATGTAAATTTCCTGTTTTACCGAGATATTTGTAGGTAAATTTACTAGTTATCTTTCAATCAATATTTACATAATTATGCTCAAATGAAATGTAGTATTTTTTAGAAATTTGGAGAATAAACGTTTTTCTCTGAAAATTCTAAACACAATTAATTTTTAAATCATACTAGACTAGTTTATGACTTTTTTTAATGGATATGCGCCATCAGTGATATTCCATTTAAATTGTATAATTGTTTGTGTGTTATAGTTCTGAGAATGTCTCTATATGATAAATTTTCAACCGCCTGTCTGCTGTAAGAATTGAGCCTGCATTTCTTCGTTTTGTCTAATTTGCTAGTGCAAAAATAAAAAAATTTTACAATTTTTAAAAATTTATAAATTGGAAAAAACTAAATTTTTAGTAACAAAACAAGTGGCGATATCTCGAAAATCGTTAGTCGGATTTTAAAATTTTTTAAATATTCGTGGTAAGCATGCCAAATCAATTCAAAACGATATATCGAAAGACAAATTTTTATTAAAGTAGTTTAAGAAAAATTAAAAAAATATTAAGCTTTGTTCGTGGGGCGCAACGGGTAGTGCTATCCGATTTTGCTCAAAATCGCACCACCTAACTGTCAGACCTAGTTCTACAATAATCGCAACAATAATTGATGCAAATCTAAAGTTTAAAAAAAAAATGCTACATTACAGAAGTCCCTTTCAATCCTCTATTTTAATGTAGACATGGAAGCAAATAATTTAAAAAATACCATATCTTAGCTATCTTCTGCAATTACAATTAAATGTAAAATCGACCCCGTGTAATTGAAACTGGCTTTAAGCCACAGCAAAAATCGACCTACTTTAGATCAATTGGTTAGAGCCTCTGTCTAAAGTGTAGTGCGAAGTGCATGTGGCAAAGAAAGCAGGTTCAAGCCACGGTCAGGATTGCATTTAATAAAATAAACATTTCATATAGATGCAATCAAACAATAAAAACCATAACAAATAATTACAGTATTGTCAAAAAAGGATTACTGATGAAGGTTGTGTTACCAGAAACTGCGCAGTCTAATTCAATAAGAAATTTACAATGTAGTTATGATTTTTAGAAAAGTATGCTTAATCTTCTCTAATTTTTCAGAATTGTGGGCTTGCGTAAAGGAAATCATAAATACGGACATTAATTTCACATTGTTGACTTAAAGTCTATTTAAGTTCTTAAGTATTTAAGTTACTGACGCCATTGTGGATTGGTTTTGATCTAAAAGCTAAAACCTATGAGCAAACAAATAAAACAAATGAATGCCTCGCTTAAACATGTATATAAGAAAAAACACTACTGAAAACCTGTTTGTTTTAAATAATGCTACATTTTAGAAATAAATACAACATCCTGTCAATAAATATTGCTAAAACTGTTCATTCGTTTTTTACCGCGAATTTTTCGATAACTGCAATTTTGCGGTTCACAAAATATACTAAATTGAAACATTATAATGTATTTTGTACATTGCACATGTGTAATTAAAATAGTTTAACTAAGACCTTTTGAAACCGCAAATATATAAAAATTAATAAAATATATTGAAATTTTTACACATTTAAATGCAGAATTTAGCCACTTGCATGTGCACTTTTTGGATGAAATTTTCTACACGTATACAGTTGGACTTATATTATCAATATGTGATCAAAAACAATAAACAATGTGACTTTTAAAGAGTTTTCCACATTTTTTTCTTCTTCTGTAAAAATCTAAAAATGGACTATATATCCTTATTCGTGTGGGACATTCTAATGCAGAAAACTATTGTAAGTTTAAAATTTTTTTATTTTTCGACTTCAAATTTCCATAAGTTCTTTTGGTGAACATTTTTCAGAGTGGAACTTTGCATGTCATAGCTTTTGAATATAGTCAACCTTACCCTGTCCATCGTTTCTTTCATTTCATAAAATCTTGAAAAATAAGAAAAAAGTTTCAACAGGTGTCGAAAATTTTTGAAGTAGCTCATTTAAAAAATTTAAAATTATGTCTCAACAATTATTTGAATATAACTTATTTAAAAAGCTATGAATTATTTATTTATACATAACTCAGATATATGATATCATTGACGTATGAGTGATATTAATTATATTTAATATTACTTACACGTCAATTAAAATCTTTGTTTTTTTTCAATACCAGCGGTTATTCAGGTAGATTTATGTGTGTAAAAATGAAATTCTATGCAACAAGACCAGTCACCTCGGGCTTTTACTCCTAATAATGCACATAAGGCTAGTTTTTACTATTACACTCATAGGGAGCATTTAAAGTTTAGTTTATATTTTAACCGAATGTATTTTTTGACTGGAACAAGATATTGCATTAATTTTTTTATTGAATCAAGAATTTAATTAGTTAAATAAACAATTTAAAAAAAAAATGCCCTCGATATCGTCTCTCTATTCGTAAAAAACTGGGCCTGAGCCTGCAAAATTTTAAATTTCATAACTCCTTTGTAGCGTGAAAACTATAATAGATTTTATGCTTAATATAGTTTTAACATATGTATGGACATATGCGCCATTACATATACTCGTAGTACGCTTTATTAAGCTATATGTTTTTATATAATGTTATAGTAAATACATACAGAGAAAAATTTAGCTATTTGACAACTGAAATTCGGTTACTACGACTCAAATTCGGTTATTGCGAATATCAATCGGCTGGCACAACTTAACATTAGTTTTCACAACAAAGTTCGGTTAATTCAATTAAATTTTAGTTGGAACACCAAAAATATTAAGAAATCTAATGTACTAACTGAAATTGTAAGTTGTTACTATGAAAATACAATTTTCAATTCGGTTGGCACTTTATTTCTCTGTGTGTAGGTTATGATTGTATATGAACGTTATGCTCTGGCATTTACAGTTTTTAAAATATCTTATATTTTGCTTAATTTTTCGGAATTAAACCGCAAAATCATAAATATTTTTTTTTCAATATAAATCTACAAATAATTATTAATCATTTGAAGACTTGAAAATTTTGCATGTTTAGTTTTGTCCTTAGAAATTTTATGTATAATAAAAAAAAAAGAAATAAATTGTATCATTAAACTAAGCATTCCACAGATTTCTTTTTTGTATTCAAATTGCAAATCCTTTGACAATATTCATAATTAATAAGAAAATAACAAAAGTTTTATATAAAAAAATGTAACACACAAAAATTGCCACATTTAGACTCAGCTTACCAAAATCTATTAGTATAAAAAGAGATTAGTACAAAAAGAGATTCTGCAAAAAGCTGAAAATTATTCAGTAGTAATATTGATAATATATTTCTATATGGAAAGATTATATTTTACTTTGGTATTTAAAGGATGTGAAAAATTCAGTTAAAAAGTTCCCGTTTACAAACACATTCAAATTGATCCAAAAAATGGGTCATCTCTGTTTATCGATTTATATAAATATATATATAATAAAATACAATTTCATCCATGATTTGTCCATATCCGGGACATAAAATTAAATATTATTTTATATCTGGATATATCAGATTTTATATAATTTAAGCCAATAGTAGGTATGCTTCATTGACTAAAAGTTATACTTACAAGTTTTTTGTTTTTAAATTTATTATTTGACCCATTCAGGAATGTGTTGATAGATCTATTTCGAGATTTAAATATCCACCAGAGGTGGACCATGCACATAACAAATAAGTTTTCAATTTATTTTTTGATAAATCTTTAACTTCAAGCTCATATATTAGTTCTCATGTAGTGAGTAAACTAGTTTATATGAATGTTTGATGTTTGGCATGGGATTGTTACCGGTTTTAAAACGTGTTCTGATGATGGGAACCTAGAAATTCCCGAAAGAGATCTATCAACACATTCCTGAAAGGGTCAGATAATAAATTAAAAAAAAACTCTACAGATTATTTGTTAGGACAATATCCTAATAAAGAAGTATGGCCTCGAACTTGAATAATTTTCATTTTAAAAATAAAATTTATAGAAATCAACAATTTTAAATACCCGGCTAAAAATTCTCATACATGGATCCATTCAGGTGCAATGTACGATATGTTTGTTCATGATCATAGACATGTATATATGTAACTACATGGATACATAAATATCCATACATGCTTCCATATATCAACATACATGTGCATTAACGAAATTTGAGGTAATATACATATATTTGTATGCACATGTATGATCAGACATGAACATGCATGCACACGTATGATCATTTACATTAACTAAAAAAGTAACTGCTATATCGCTGGTTCGTGAAAAGTTGTGTGGTATTTCACTAGTGAAAGCACAATTTCCCGATTTTAAAACTCTCGCAGTTTTGTGCATAGGGTTTCTGCTCCGTTGCATGGAATTGAGTCTTGGCAAAAGCATTTAAAAAACGTTTTATTTATTTTTAAGGTTCTACGTAACGAAATACGAACATCATAAACTTATAAGGAGTTGTAGTAATCTTTTGAAAATATATGCTGTTTGAGTCTGACATTCTCGATTATATTTGATATATTTGTTATATTAACTTTGCGTGAACTGAGCTTCTTAGCAACGCAAAAATTTTGTGAACTAACAAGTTTCATATAATTTTTATTAAAATTCAAAATTATGTTTTTTTCGACCTTTAATTGTGCAATGAAAATGAAAATTATTCAAGTTCGAGGCCATACTCTATATTTTTTTATTTGGATATTGCCCTAACAAATAATCTATAGAGTTTTTTGTTTTCAAATTTATTATTTGATCCTTTCAGGAATATGTGGATCTATTTCGGGAATTTTCTAGGTTGTCATCATCAGAACACGTTTTGAAAGAGATAACAATCACATGTCAAACATCAAACATTCATATAAACTAGTTTACTCACTACATGAGAACTAATATATGAGCTTGAAGTTGAAGATTATCACCATTGATCAAAACATAAATTGAAAACTTGATTGTTATGTGCAAGATCCACCTCTGGTGGATATTCAATACACTTTTTTTGTTTTTTTTTCTCCTTTTTATTTTTTTGTTTCGTTTATAAACAAAAACAGGGGGAGTAAACTAGACTGTACTTTGTCTTTTATACAAGTTTGATTTGTGAACTTTTTAAAAATTGTGTGAAATTTTAGTATTATTTTTCGCACTGTTTGTAATACAAAAAAAAAACGGCTTAAGAACATGGCAAGGTATTTAGATTGAATCTTCACAATAGACTAAAATGATATAGTGCAAAAAATTTATTTTTTTAATTCCTAACGGGTACTGCGGAAATTTTTTCCAAACAAACTTCTCTTTGGGATAACTAAAGCGCTGTATGTATTAGTTCCTCCACAACGTATATAAAAAAAGGATTTTAAAGAGCTTAATGCTAAAAACGAAAATGCATTAACAAATTTAAAGAACTTTAAATTTTATGCAACAAACAAAATTTTCATAACCCCAAGATGCATCCTTATATATAGAATTTTTAGTTTTGCGAATTTAAAAGTGATTGCCTTAAAATAAAAAGCCGGAGAAAATGTATGTTTTTCAAAATAATCTCTATTTTCTTTTTAAACTTGGAGTTTTCTTTTTTTATTTTTTGGTGTTGTGATAAATAAAATGGAGTCCATAAATTGGAATAACTTTAACTCCAAGCAAAACCTGCAATTTTTTATTTTTAATTCTCGTTAAATTTAAAACCGCTAGAATTTTTTCTACGTTAAATATAAGTGAATGGTTTTAGGATGCTTAGACATCGGCTAATATATATATTAGAGTGTCTTTTTTTTGGTTTTGTTCTTGATTTTGGGATATTATAACTTTTTAGAAGGTTTTTGCGACAATAAAAATATTCCAGCTCCTTCAATTCCAGCTCGGCGGCTAAAATCGCGAATTTTGGGTACCTTACTTTGTAGAACAATTCCATTTATTTTTGGTCAGAAAAAAATGGAATTTTTTTATTCTTTCATTTTAATTATTTTTTCGTATACACATTTAAAGAGGATTCTTACCTGAGAAAGATGGTATACTATACTTAGTTCTATTACTACCCGTTAAAAAGTTATTATTCCTTAAACTTTTATTTTTATATACCCACATTTATTTTCTTTTGTTTTAAAAATTTTATTATTACAAAGTTTTTTTTTTATATTGAAACAATTATAAACTAAGTAAAACTTTTAAAAGTTGTTACAGTTCAATAATTTTGTTATTCTTATATTATTTCTATTTTCATTGAATTAGAATTGTGATCTTAAAAAAAATAACTAAAAAAATAACTGAATTAGACATATTCCAGGTAAATGCATTATATGTTATTTTAATTAAAATATATAACTAGTTCCATTTTCCCTTAAGATATTCGGTCGTGTACAAAGTAAGAAGTTTTACGTCGATTTTATACAGCCCTTAATCCTATTGGAAAACACAATATTTTCGTAACAGCCTCTACCCTTGTATCGGAAATACAGGAAGATGTGCAAAAGTTGAATTTGTACCCCAAGCAGCGTTATTACTTGCGTTATCAAATCATTCAACTTTTCAAAAACTTTCAGAATGTTAAAAAGAATTTCAAACCAAGAAGTTTAGTTCAAATCCATACATTCTAAGATTTTACGACCAACACTCTGATCCATTTCCTTGTATCCAAGAACGCGAGCGAGCGACACCAAAACGAGAATTAGAACTTTGTATTGAAAAGGAACTGGATGTTAAAAAGCGCTCAGAGAATCTGATAGTGAAACCAAATGCAAGTGAAATCTCCAGAAATATTCAATCAACAAGCATTTACACCGAACAACTTGTTGGTAAAATTTCGCGGTTGAACACTTCTGGCTTAGTAAAAAATAGAGATAATTTGTATTGTTTAGCTCTATCAGCAGTTGAAAAAAAAGATAAATTATTAAATAATTTATATTTACTGTTTCTAATAATCCTTATCATTGTTTTGTTAATAACAATTTTTACAGGATGTGTGTATGTATGTAACGTATGGACTCCAAAACGGCTGGGCCGATTGTGATGAAATTTTCAGGGAATCTTCAGAATATTTAGGCGAGTGACACTGTCAAGTCTTATTTTTGATTTTCGGTCTGTGGGCGGAGGGGCGTGGCAAAATCCGATTTTGATGAAATTTTCAGGGAATCTTCAGAATATTCAGGCGAGTGACACTGTCAAGTCTTATTTTTGATTTTCGGTCTGTGGGCGGAGGGGCGTGGCAAAATGCAATTTTCATATTGTACCACCAATGACATATACATATACATATATTTATTTTTTTTGCTTTTTTTTATTTTATTTTATTTTTTTTTGAAAACCGTTGTCATGTTTTTCGAAACGAGATATCACACTCTTAAATCGGTGATATGTAGTTCCGAAGATATTTACAAAAAACCTATGTTAATATTTACAAAAAACCTATGTTAATCTTCAAGCTATGTTACACGAACACAACAACCTTATCCCTCTATTCAAAACAGCCCTATACCAGATGCCGACAGATGATTATACGGTTGTGATAAGAGCTGACAAGACACCGGCTGGTGAGCATGAGCGGCGCTTCAATGCACCGGTGATAGGTGACGTCGCAGTTGTTATGGCATTTGTTTTCAGCTATTTATTTTATATACTTCAGCAAATAATGGCGATAGAAGGACAAAGAGGCGTTGGGCTTCAAATGAATTTACAAATTTTAAAATGATTTACTAATGTGAATTTATGATTTGATGATCAGTAACATGTTTGCTGACTTTTTTGCCACTACATACACAGATGCTGAATATGATAGTTCTAATAATTATCCTTTTACTATACCTAAACATCCGTCAATTTAATTTCCTCTTGTTGACACGTCTTCTATTGTTAGCGCTTTAAAAAAATTTAAATCGTCTTATTCAGGCGGCCCTGATGATATTCCTAGCTGCATTCTAAAAAATTGTGCTAAATCCTTAGCAACTCCGTTATCTTTCATCTTTAATTTGTCTATTAAACATGGCTATTTCCCAACAATTTGGAAAGAGTCCTACATTATACCACTATTTATATCTGGTAGTAAATTTGATATTACCAATTATAGAGGTATAGCTAAACTAAGTGCAATAATCAAACTGTTTGAAAAATGCATCACTGATTCCTTATGTCATCAAATCTCTTCCATATTATCATCGATTCAACATGGTTTTCGTAAAGGATTCTCAACAGTGACAAATCTATTAGAACTTACAACTTTAATTAACCGTGGTTTCGTCAAAGGAAAACATACTGATGTAATATACACCGATTTCAGCAAAGCTTTCGATAAATTTAATCATTGCCTATTACTTAAAAAATTGTACTTGATGGGATTTATAAAAAACTGTTTAAACTGGTTTCAATCTTATCTAACTGCTAGCGAGCAATGTGTTTTGTTTAATAATACCTCATCTAAGAAAATAATTATAAATTCTGGGGTACCGCGAGGCAGCCACCTGGGTCCAATTATATTTTCTCTATTTATAAATGATGTTTTATCTATAATTAAATTTCTAACGTGCTTATGTATGCTGACGGCGCTACGAAATAACCCCCAAGAAATAACCCCCAATGGCCAAAAATGAAATAACCCCCAAAAAAATTGTGTAAAATTGTTTGGGGGTTTTTTCATTTTTTTTTGGGGATTATTTCATCTTACGGTTTGGAGATTATTTCATTATGAAGCAACCCCCAATGAAATAAAGCCCAAAATTTAAATTCTTTGGAGATTATTTCATATGCAATTTGGGGGTTATTTCATATTTTTTGGGGGATATTTCATTTTGCTAAAATTGAAATTTTTTTAATATTTGTTACGGTGGGGTGCAATAACGCCTTACGAAATAAGGCCTTTAAGGCTTTATTTCACTTCCAATTGAGAAATAAGGCCTTTATTGCGAAAAGGGCTTTATTGCACTTTGAAAGTGACATGAGGCCTTTATTGAAATTTAGCCAATGGTGCAATAAAGCCTTTATTTTGATTCTTTTGTTACACTGTTCAGTTTTTCTGCGTGGCGGCCTGCGGCCGACCTTAGGGGGTTTCTCCTCCATAGGACGCGGCAGGTGGCTTCGCTGAATACAGTTTTCTCATTATATTCCCTAGTGTGACGCGCGCAGGGAAACTTTATTCAGCGAAGCCACCTGCCGCGTCCCATGGAGGAGAAAACCACTAAGAGCGGCCGCAGGCCGCCACGCAGAAAAACTTTATAAAGCAAAGTTTTTCAATATTGTTGCAGTTAAATTTTTTGTTGAATTATTAATGTTCTATTAATTTTTGCTTATCATCATATTTGCAAAAATGTGTAATGATTAAAGTGATTTTTTTTCATTTTGGTGGGATTTATTTCGTTTCCAGAAGTGGGATTAATTACTAATGTTCTATTAATTTTTGTTAATATGAAATTTTTTTATAATTGTGCAATAAAATATGAGAAGAATAAGAATAAGAAATTTTATTGCTTCATTTAAAAAAAAATTTAAGTGAAATAAGACCTTTACGGCTTTATTTCACTTTCAAAGTGCAATAAAACCTTTTTGGAAATAAAGGCCTTATTTCACTTTCCATTGAGAAATAAAGCCTTTAAGGCCGTATTTCGTAAGGCGTTATTGCACCCCATCTAATCAAATATATAAAAACAAAAAATAAAAAAAATTTGGGACATATTTCATTTCTTTGGAGCTTATTTCATTGGGGGTTATTTCATTTCTTCCTTTGGGAGTTATTTCATTACGAAACAACCCCCAAATTTTGGTTGTTATTTCATTTTCACCTTTGGGGAATATTTCATTTCTTTTGGGTATTATTTAATTTTTTTTTGTTGGGACTTATTTAATTTTTTTTGGGATTTATTTCATTGGGGGTTATTTCATTTTGTCGTTTGGGTGTTATTTCATTGGGGGTTATTTCGTAGCGCCTATGCTGACGACGTTAAAATCTTCCTTAGCTATAAAGATTCCGGTGATCAAGCTTACCTTCAACGTGATTTAAATAGTTTCTTCGTTTGGTGCAATCTAAATTTATTGGATTTGAATTTAAGTAAATGCAAGTACATGCGTTTTTCTAGAAATTCTGGAGATCTTGGTCAATATTTTCTTGGTGAACATCAGTTGGAATTCGTAAATGTTTTTCTCGATCTCGGTGTTTTACTGGACACAAAACTGACATTTACTCAACATATTACTATGACATCTAATAAAGCTCGTCTGGTACTTGCCTTTATTAAACGTTGGGCTAAAGAATTTACTAATACAAGCATTACAAAACAATTGTATGTGTCTCTTGTTAGACCAATTTTGGAATACCGCTGCGTTGTCTCGGATCCGTATTACGACGTTAACAGTAATTTTATTGAGTCTGTTCAAAAACATTCTTAATCAAGCTGATAAATGGCGACGTTTGCTCTGAATTTTTGGTCCATTATATATTGATTACTTTCGCGTAAACTATGCTAATACTTATCCATTTAGAAGATTATGCGACGACTTTTATAAATTTTATAATTTTATAGATTTTTTCATAAATATTAATGTAATTAAACACTATTGTAATTTATTATATTCAAGAAAATTGTCTGTAGGGATTTATCCCGTAGACTTAAATAAACAAAAAAAAAAAAAATGCAAAAGTGTAAAAACCGCATATAAGCCTAATTTTTCATGTAGAATCGATACGTGAAGTCTGATTTTGAATATATTTAGCGGTTTTTGTTCTACAAAAGAAGGTACACAAAATTAACGATTTTAGCCGCCGAGCGGGAATTGAAGGAGTTGGAATTTTTCAAAAATAAAAACGCCATAATTTTCATTGACGCAAAAATCTTCTAAAAAGTAATGATATCCCAAAATCTAAAAATCAAAAACTCTCTAATATATTAAATTAGAAAATATTTTGCCTCAATATGTCTAAAATTTTTCAAGTTTTTCATATATAATTTGCAGGAATTCAACCAAACAAAATTAAATTACTTGTGTCTTCCAGTTAAAAAACCAGCAATTTAACTTAAAAGTTTGTAAACTATATGTGTACATTTTTTATGGGTAGATTTAAAAAAGTTTTATTTTTATTTTTTATAAATGTCAATGACAATTCATGATGATGATTTTTTTGCTTTAAAATTAAATTAAACTTTTAGAATACACATTTTTGCCACCATTTAATATTTTTTATCATGCTTCTTTAGCAAACATAATATGTCAATTAGTTTTTGATGCCATTGTTTTACAACACAAATGTTTCACAATGGCTTGTTTTGTGTACCTGTCAACAGCAGAGATGTTAAAGCTTTTATGGAACATTTTGATTATTGGCATAACCACGTCTAGGACACTCACTGTTTGTAAATAAGTATGGATCAATAATAGTTTGAAATCATGAATTCTTCAACCTACACGAACATGCTAAAAAATGAAAATAAATTAAATTTAGTAAAGTATGCATGTCATATCGTTTAGTTGTTATAAATATTTAGATATTTAGAACTTACTTAAAAACTTAATAACTGCATTAAAAAGGATAATAATAGATTATACTAAAGGAAAGAGCTGGAAAATGTGTGTTGTACCCCAAACTCCTCCATATGTTTGGCATTATTTTTGAAGAAGGAAATCTGAAGTTGTAGAGAAGCTAGTCTATAACAAAATCTATAAAAACAAATTTTTAAGCTCGAAAATTTATGAAATAAGCCGTTCAAATTAAAAACATAAACAGCTAAATATCAAAATTTATTAAGATACGCAGTGTAGATTGTCCAGCCCTCATAAGGAGCTATTCAGTACAACTAGGCGTATCCAAACTGATTATCTTGGTTTGGCGAAGTCGTATTTGTAATTAGTCACGCTTACCGCTTACTAAAATTTTAAAAATAAGTAGTTACAAAAGAATTGGAAATGTGCCCGTCATCGCAAATCAATGCTGAAGAAACTTAAAAAGTACAGAAAAGAACACACAAACACCAATAAATTTAAGTATAAGTCATCCAAAATTAAATATTTGAATGTGTGTCGAGCAAGTAAACTGCAATACTACAATTTTAATTTAAAACAACTGAACAAAATAAGTTGCAGTAAAGAGTGGTGGAAATATCCAATGATTTGAAATCTCGTTCTCATTCTGCACGTGGTAATTTAAGTGCTGATGATTTTTACAACATTTTAGTGGTATTTTACAAAATTCAAATCCGATAAATTCATTTGACTGGTGCTTGCCTTATAATATAGATGCCTTTCTTGATTCTCCAATTGAATTAATTGAACTTGTTTCTGTTTTAAAATGCCTAAAGGATAACAAATCACCTGGCCAGGATGGTATCAGCTACGAGTTTTTTAAACATGCTCCAGTTAACTTTGTTATTGAAATGTTATCTGTCTTGAACGTTATATTTCTTAAGGAGAACATACCTGCTTGTTTCAAAACTGCAATTCTTATTCCTCTACTAAAAAATGGAGATCCAAACTGCCCTTACAATTATCGTGGACTGTCTCTAATTGACACATTTTGTAAAATTTTTAATAATATCCTTCTGAATCGTATAACTGATTGGATTAACAAGAATAAAATTTTAAATGAATACCAAGCTGGATTTAGAAAACACTATTCAACTGTAGATAATGTTTTTAATCTTATTAATATTATTCATTTAAACAAGCTGAATGGCAAAAACACTTATGCTTTCTTTGTCGATTTTTCTTGCGCTTTTGATATGATTCCCAGGAATTCGTTGTTCTATAAACTATCATTATTGGGATTGTCATCAAAAATAATACGAATACTTCAACACTCTTATGAAAACACTTCCAGTCAAATGTTTTACGGAAACTCATACTCCAGCTCATTCAATGTAAATCTTGGTGTCAAACAAGGATGCATATTAAGCCCAGTTTAATTTGCCTTATACCTTAACGACTTAGCCGATATTTTGCCTGGTGGAGTAACTGTAGATAATATCACAGTCAAAATTCTTCTCTATGCTGACGACATTGTCTTGCTGTCCGACTCGCCTAGTGGTCTCCAAACCATGATAGATTCTCTTCTTGCGTACAGTAACTTGTGGCATTTAAAAGTCAACCTTACTAAATCTAAAGTTTTAGTTTTTCGTAGCGGAATAAGAATATCTAAAAATTTAAAATGGATTTATGGAGAAGATGAAATTGAAATTGTAAACTCATACAAATATCTTGGTATGGATTTGTGTTATAATGTGTCTTTTAACAAACATCTGGAAAACAAGCTAACAACTTCAAAAATGGCGATTTCTTCTACTTGGTCTAAATATATAAACCATCCTAAAATATATAATAAAAATAAACTGAAAATCTTCACTGCTGCTTCCCGCTCAATAATGTTTTACGGAGCCCAAATATGGGGTTACAAAAAATATGAGGTAGTTGAAAAATTACTAAGATTTTTTATTAAAAAGATGTTATCTTTGCCTAGCAACACTCCTAACTACATGCTTCTTCTGGAAACTGATTTAAACTCGCTATATATTGATACGTTAAAACTGCATTTTGATTACATCAATAAGGTCCTTAACATGCCTAATAATAGATTGCCTCGCAAGCTTGCGGAAATAATAATTGCTAAACATACTTTTTGGGCTGAGGATTGGGATAACTTTTGTGATAAAATAAACTTTGTGCCAACAAATAGTTCAGATCCACTTTGCATATACTACAAAACAATTTTGTCCCTGGTTAAAGTTTATGAAAAAGAAAATCTAATAGCCGATGCAAGAAGTTCTCAATTTCATGATCTATATCCTCATTTAAACCATTTTTTTTATACAAATTACAACCTCGAATCTTCCTTCTCGTGCTATAAGTCTATTGATAAGAGCAAGAGGAGGCCTCCTAGATATAAACGCTAGACCTTTTAAAGCTTCACTTTGTAATTTAGACGCAACGGAAAACACTTTTGATTTTATTGGTATCTGCCCTATTTATAAAGGTTTTAGACTACAATATTTCAATAAAAGTAATCTGAATTTAACCGAAGTGCTAAACATACTCAATGGACAAACTTGTCACTATAATACTCTTGTAAATTATTTGGAAAATTGTTTAAAATACAGAAAATTAATATTAAATGAATTTGCATAGTTTCTGTTTTAAACCCTAATTAAAAAAGTTTAATATACATGTAGTATATATACAAATCATTGTACATATGTTTAAAAAAACAAAAAAAAAAAAAAAAAAATGTTTCATGAATTTTATAACAGCTCTTATTTTGCCAATCTGGCTAACAACTAATAAGTTATGCCACTTATAGATAATTAATTATATTTATTGTAAAATTTAATGAATTTCTTGTAAATATATTTTTATATCTATTAAATAAATAAAATAAATAAATAGTTACAAAAGTGAGTAGCAGTATCCATTCATACTGAATTTTAACACAGATTTACGAATTTAAAGATTTTTTCGAATCGTGTTAACTGTTACAGGTCAAATTTTAAATAAGTTTTTTTTGAGATCCAATGTGACCAAAAATAACAAACCATTGTGGATAAATTGAAGATTTTTAATGGTTTTTTTTTTGTAGGTGACGTCTTATTCAAAATTGAAGCTACATAGCAGGAGTAGGCATGTAAATTTATTGAAAGGCCAAATTTGGGATTTCACAATCTAACGGGGGCTGCACTATATACAACTAATCAAAAACATTCCGCACTGAAAAACGGTGAAATTTGTTGTTAGTATGTTGTGTTTTGTTGTCAGGTATATTTTATAACAAAATATTTTACTTGAAAACCTGAAAAACTCTGAAAACTGTTTTTGTTTAGATACACTCAAAAAAAAAAAAATCAGTTAGTATAAAAATTAGTTTAACGTCTTGTAAATAAATTATACTATTTTTCAGCAAAATTTTTTGTTTAAATTGTTTTTTTAGCTAAAATTTTAATTATAATTATTTTAGCACTTAGCTGAGCTACTATTTTACTAATGTTATACTGATTTATTTTGCTGATTTATTTTGAAAATTTTGCTGATAAGCACATTAAAACTGTGGATGACAATCAGGTTTAAAGATATATGCAGAATGAAGTAGACGTCGCGTTATGTCAAGATGTAAAAGAGACGAGGAAATTTATATTAAAAAGCACACATCCTGTAAGATTTATAAAAAAATCAACCATGGAAGATATTGGCATATGATTTTTATATATAAAACAAAAGGACGTCAACAATGTGTACACATAAGTGTGAATTGTGATAAAAAAAAACTTTTTGATTAAAAAAAAAACAAGTTTGTTATAATTTTTATTAAAAATAAAAATTATGTTTTTTCGACCTTTAATTGTGCAATGAAAATGAAAATTATTCAAGTTCGAGGCCATATACTCTATATTTCTTCATTAGGATATTGTCCTAACAAATAATCTATAGAGTTTTTGTTTTCAAATTTATTATTTGACCCTTTCAGGAATGTGTTGATAGATCTATTTCGGGAATTTTCTAGGTTCCCATCATCAGAACACGTTTTGAAAGCGGTAACAATCAATGGTTATAATCTTTAATTTCAAACTCATATGTATATTAGTTCTCATGTAGTGAGTAAACTAGTTCATATGAATGCTTGAGGTTTGGCATGGGATTGTTACCGCTTTCAAAACGTGTTCTGATGATGGGAACCTAGAAAATTCCCGAAATAGATCTATCAACACATTCCTGAAAGGGTCAAATAATAAATTTGAAAACAAAAACTCTAAAGATTATTTGTTAGGACAATATCCTAATGAAGAAATATAGAGTATATGGCCTCGAACTTGAATAATTTTCATTTTCATTAAAAAAAAAACAACTAAATTTTGAGTTGTTACGGCTTGTCAAAGCAATTGTCTATGGAATGTGATTTAATTGCAAACAAATATACCTTCAAGTAGACAGACTAAAGCGAAAGACAAGAATACACATTATAGGTATTTTTTGTTTAGTTTATATTCTCTATTTGTTTATGTTTGTCATATTTTGGTATTTTTTGTTTTGTTTCTAGAATTACACACCTCTACAACCTATCTACCATCACCAAACAAATTTGAGAAAACCTACTTAAAGTTGCGAAAATATTTTTTTTTCTCTTTTTGAAACTGTTTATTATACGATGAACGATTTCTAATGAATAAAAATAAATATAAATATTTAGAATACATTTTGCTTTTGGAAATACCACGATGAAGTTTTCCAAGACTAATTGGTAAAATAGCGTAAGGATACATTTATAGAATTCCTGCTACAAACAAATATAAATACATATTTTGTATGAAATATAAGAAAAAAAAATTTAATTCCGTACAATTTTAAAGAAAGCTTATATTTGAAATGCCAATAAAACAAAGTTGGTGGAATAATTTTAACGTTTTTCGACAACATTAAAAAAAAAACGAAAGTTAAAATTTTATTACGGATGTATGGGCTAGGCTACTTTTGCAAATATAATATTTGGTAAATTTTTTGATGGATTACTTTTCAAATGCAATTTTTAAATTTTATTAAAAACAAATTTGAAAAGTATGTTTGCGCTCTATAGAAAAAAGAAGTTAAATATATTTATCTAGCGCTGAAACCCACAAGATTTGTTCAGATATGGTGTGTACACAGCTTCAAAAATCACGGGTTTCTTAAAATTGTGGTGGACAAAAATGATGGACAAATTTGGAATACGTATTCGGAATCGGCGAGATAAAATTTATTAAAAATATATATCGCAGCGCAAACCAAATCGATTTTTTCTTATTTTGTGATTTTGTATTATCTACGCCATTTGGCTTCATTCAAAGTAGTCATCATTTGGACAACCATGAATGTAAGTAGTTAAAATATATTTTGGTTTATTTCTATATATTGTGAAACATTAAATTAACAAAGAACACTGAGAAATAAAGTACCTACCGAATTGAAAGTGTATATTAATGGTAACAACTTATAAATTTAGGTACACTTAGGAAATTATGTTGGTAAAGACGACTGCAATTGTAGTCAAAAACAAATGAAATTTCATTTAAAAAAAGGACGACTTACATTTCATTAAATTCAACTAACATTGTCATTTGTTTTTTAAAGTTCAAAAAATTACTAACAATTGTAGTAAAAATGAACCACATGGTAGTAAAAAATAAACCAAATTTTTTTTTTTTTATTTTTTTAAATAACAAAAAACAACTGCAAAAAATGAATGTAAAATCATAAAACAGTCATTTGATGTGAGTTGTTTTTTTAAATGAACTACAAGGTTAGTTAAAAATTTTATTTGTTCTACAAATGACTTACATTTACATTAAAAATAATGAAACTGTATTACAACCCAAACAACTACATATTTTTAAAGCAGAAGTTCCCTGAGTGTAGTACAACGATATTTATATTAAATTTCTAATTATCAAAAATTCAGTTGATTTAACCGAACTTTGTTATGAATACTAATGTTCAGTTTTACCAATCGACTGAAATTCGTAATAACCGAATTTGAGTCGTGTTAACCGAACTTCAGTTGACAAATAGAAAAACTTTTCTTTTTGTGTGTCGTCAATGTATGCATATTTTTGTATTATTTAATGTATTGTCAATTTTTTTTAAAGAATTACAAACATTTTTTTTGGATGTTCAGCAAATAAATTACCTTAAGTATAGTTTTCTGCAATTACTTTGAGAGTTATTTTTTCCTGCTAATATTTAACAAACATTTTATTAATTTTTAGCAAGGGTTTTTTAATCTTTAATTAACTAAATGTTAGCAAAACTCTTGCTGGATTTACTACGATTTTTGCTGTCATTAGTAATTTTTTACACATACCCTCCTGACTAAAATTTTGCTGATTCAGCAATGTTTTTTGCTGACTTTACTCACTTTTTTTGAGTGTAGCCGTGTTTGACATTTTGAAGAAAAATATATTTTTAAGAACTTGAGTTACTCATTTTTTAGATAAAAATATAGGTTTTTGTTCTTGTTTCTTTTAACCGAATAATTCTGCCGAATAGTGCTAATATTCGGTATTCTATCTAATTGTAAAAACATTCCGTATTTGCCGAATAGTAACCGAATATTCCTGACATCTTTAGTTATTATTCTAAGAAATGTCACAATAATCAGTTAGTATCAATAAGTATAACATTTACAATTACGGTACGTATGAGTGATAATTAATATGAATTAATTAACACTCATACGTGCCGTAGCACTATGGTTTCGCAAACTAAATACTTTTCTTGTTAGTGTCTCATTCAAACTATAAAAAAACTATAAGATTTTCAAAACTTCCCAGGTAGAAATTAGAGACGGTACAAAAAACAAGCGCTATCAAAGCGGTTTTTTATGTGCATTTTCGGATGCATTTTCTAAACTGCATCTAAAAATGTATCATACAAATAAATCACATTTTTTATTGTTAACAGTGTGTTTTTTGATTTTAAACTGTTTTAAAAATCAAAATTTTATTTTATAAAGAAAATGTTAAATTTGTGGAATTAATGGATAAGATTGAAAAAAAAAATCATAATGACATTCGCGTCACTAAATGTTATTTTATAAAATAAATTTTAAATTTTCGATTTATCCATGTTTAAAAAATTTTGAAGGGGGAGAAAAATTTTTTATTGCATTGTTATTACTTTAGTGTGATAAAGGAAATACGCAAAAATCGGACACTTTTCGAATAAGTGAAATGCGATAAAAACTTTAGAGTTCACAGGTCTTTAACATTACATACTTTTGGGATTTTTATAAAAATTAAAATTGTGAAAATTTGCAAGTTTTTGAAAAATTTAAAAACTAAATATCGAGACGTATGTTTTAATAATATGAAGAGAATCGGAAGACATGAGGTTAACAAATTCCACTTTTTTGGTCTTCTTGAAAAGATTGAATAAATAAATTATATCTATATGTTTAAAGAAATTAAATTAATTTATGCAGTCAATGTATGAAAAATTTCATATTTTGTAACTTATTGTAAATTATTTTTAAAACTCAGAAAAAAAACGTTTAGAAATAAATTAACTAAAGATTCATTTTTCTACAAATTTGTTGAGTTTTTTCAGTCTACTAATATTTAGCAAACATTTTAGGAACTTTTTAGCAATTTTTGCAAAATATAAAAACAAAAATCTATACGCTTGTTCTATTAATATTTTTATCTGTTTTTTTATACCCTCCATCCCATAGTGAAGGAGGGTATATTCACTTTGTCAAATGTTTGTAATTCTTTTAAAAAAATTCTGGGACCCCATAAACTATATATATTCTTGATCAGCATGGATAGAGAAGTCGATATAGCCATGTCCGTCTGTCCGTCTGTCCGTCCGTCTGTCTGTGGAAACACAAAATACTCCTCCAATACAGAAGAGGTACTGCTAATTTTCAGTCAAATTGTTTGTTGATATCATGAGCAGTTTTCTAGTGAAAATGATCAAAATCGGTTAACGCGTTCAAAAGTTATGAGTGAAAATGTGGGAAGACCTCTAAAAATTTTTTTTTTTTTCATCATACATACATACATACGTACATTCAATGCTTATACACAAGAATATACGCAAGCAGGGATGGCTGTCAATATCGCTGAATTACCGTCCCCGATTCTAACACCTTTCAACTGACTATCGTTATCGCTTAAATACCGTTACCGATATTCTTGAAATACCGTTATCCGTAAAATACCGTTACCTTAAAATACCGTTACCGAAATAATCTAACAAGATCTGAACAAAAAAACTTCTGTAAATAGATATATTTTCCCAAAGTATGATCATAAACTAGACAGTCATTTAAACTCGGGCATAATGCGGTTAAAAATTGTGGTGTGCATTAACATTACCTGTATAACTAAAATAACGTTATCCTTAAAATGCCGTTACCAAAATAATTGAAAAATCTTTTTCCCTAAAATAAAGTTACCGAAATATCTAAAATATCGTTACCGCTAAAATACCGTTAGCGAAATAAATAAAATACCGTTAACGCTAAAATACCGTTAACGCTAAAATCCCGTTACCGAAATAACTGAAGTATAGTTTCCCCTAAAATACCGTTACCGAAATAAAATAAAATAGCGTTACTACGACCAATAACCACATAGAATCGGTTACCATCCATGGTCATGATCAACACTTAAAAACAAAAAAAAACCCACAAAATATTGTTGTTGTTTTTTTGTTTTGTTTTGTAATACAGTATGTATGTACGGCCCTATGCTCCTTATAGGAACGACGGGAATATATATATATATGTATGTACGTATGAATTAGTAGCAATCGCATGCAGAGTTGCCAGGTTTGACGATTTGTAGTCATTTTGATGATATTTAATACCCAAAATAACTAAATGACTATTTGACGACTTTTGCTTCCAAAATGACGATTTTTTGACAATAATTTAATATGTCAGCAAGATCTACTTATTTATCATTCTCATAAAATCGCCGGCTCGATTATTAAATTTATATTATTTCGTTAAAAATTGAAAGCAAAAACATTGTTTTTTGATCGATAGCTAGCTTTTATATGCTAATATGATGTGAAATACAATTTTGCAAAAATGCAAATCCTAGAATTGAATAAAACTTAATCCAAACCGCATTTATTTTTTTATAAATTCATTACGGGTTTAGCTTAATTTAGTTTCTGTGTTTATATGTTTAGAACATTTCTTTAAATTTTTATAAAATTTAATTGGAGTTAGATTTAAATAAAAATAAAAAAATTTTCATGTTAAAACACAAGGCATGGACTTTTTTTGCGAAACAAACAGATCTCTAGCCCGAATATATTTCATGTTGAAAGATGATATATATACAACTTTAAATGAAACAAAATACATCCAAAAATAAATCCGGTGCTTAAAAAACAGGCCTAATAATATAAATAAAGTGCCAAAATTTAATAATTAAAAATATAACATTAAGTTTGTTCGATAACACAAAAATTTGTACAAGTTTTTACTGGAAGGTGTTCGTTTAGACAAATACGCAGTAAAAACTGGTAAAAAGAGAGAGTAAAGTGACAGTTTGATGCCAAAGAACTTACAAGTTTTTACTCTATACAGAAAGAATTTGTAAGATGAAAAAAACATATGACTAAAAAATAAAAAAATATGCTTGTATTTTTAGTAAACAAAAATTAAATTAAATTTTAATTGTTTATGATTTGAAAGTGAAAATGATTAAATAATTAACTATGGAAGAAGTTAAAAAACATTTAAATTATTTTTGGTCGATAATTTCAATTAACTTTTTCCTTTTCCATAATGACCAGTTGATTTTTTTTTAATATTTAAAACAAGCTATTTTATCTAATTTAATAATTCCTACAAATTTTCTGTTCGTTTACTTTTTTGTAAATTTGTCTTACTATTTGTAATTTTGTTACTGAGTAGTTTTTACTGAACTTTACAGGAAAAGTAATCGAACAGACTTATTGTTAAAGAATTTCCAAATTTTGTAAAAGAATTTAATATTTAAAAAGTTGTGCCACTGAAATGTTGTTCACAGAATTATGCAGTGTGTGTTTAACAGTGTTTAACAGTTCAAGTGGTAAAATTAGTTTGATTTAAAGTTGTATTTATTTGATCTTTCAACATTATATTTTTGTTATTTTATTAATTAATAATCATATAATTACAAGTTATATACTATTACCCTAACCGAGCACTAGCTACTATGGCCTTCGGCGCGTTGTAGCGAAAACAGATCAGTGCCTCTGGTGGGAATCGAACCCACGACCCCCGCACTGATAAGCCAGCACGCTACCAACTAGCCTACTGGGGCAAACTGTTTCAACATTTTATATATATGAATATCGTTGTAAAATATAATGATTTTCGAAGTTTAAACCAAAGAGAAGTGTCAAAAATCGTGTTATATTACAACGATAACACGTTAACATTTGAAATGTGAATAACATTATTGTATTTTATTTTTTATTAAAACTTTATCCCTCTTCTAACAAATATATTTTATTTTGACGATTTTTCAAAATATGATGACGATTTTGACTATTTTTTCTAGAAAATTTGTCGTTTTTATGCTCTGCAAACCTGGCAACACTGGTTATGAGTGCAAATGCGAGAAGCTCTCGAAAAATTGTTAAGCTAATTTATAAAGTATGCTTTTGTTTTCCATATACCAGGCTTGCCATATACCTTTTTTTGTTAACCCCAACAAATCAAAAAATCACCAATTAGAAAAAAGGTAGAACAAAATAGTTTAGTTAAAATTCTTTATTTATTTGACTGCATTAACCGGAGTTGCCAGACACATTAATCGTTATCAGATCAAAAAAATATCCAGGAACAAAATCCCCGAATCCAACAATGTAAATTCATAACTTTTTTTCGTACACTATTTTTACTTATTTTCATTCTCAACCTTTAATAAATTTGCAAGGAAACTCTTACATTCTAATTACATTTATTAAAAACCCCATTCAATTTAAATGACATTCACTTTCAGAACTTTTTATTTAAGACATATAAGGTGCATACTTCATCTTAAAATCTTTTGATTATATGCATTTGTTTTCCTTAAAAGCCCTAATTTTTATTTGATACATACAAAAATAATCTAAATTAAAGTATTGATGTGTAAAAACCAATCGAATTTTGGGAAAATTTCTTAGGGTTCTTATTCTAGGAGTCGTAAACGAGAATTGCACAAGCAACTGAGCTGAAAAACAATAATTTGAAATACCAGTTTCTTTAATTTTTTGTATCTCGAAAACACCCTAAACACTCGAAAGATTTTCTTTTATAATTTTTGACAATCTTAGTTTCATCACACTTTCCGTTTTACTTATGTGATGTATAGTATAAACACATGTGTTGTAATGTAAACTGGCATTTCATAATTATTTCATTATGTATGTCTCCGCAAGTGTATTTTTGTTCCCTTAAATTTATCTAAAATTCTGATTATTCGAAACTGTTTTTATGCGTTTGTGTTCATTGCATCTCTTCTAACGATCCAAAAATATATTTTAGTAACTTTCTTTCATTATTATATAGGCAAAGAGACAAACAACAGGCGAATTTTACAACAGTTTTTTTAACATCATAAGGAACTATACAAATATATATATTTTTCACTACACGTTCTTCTTTAGGTAATCAGAATAACCTTTGAATACCCACTGTTATAAGCATGCAGAATTTCAGATTCATTTTAGTAAACTTTAATTAAACATTTTTTCTTTTGTAACATCCCAAATACATTAATCAATCAGTCATATTTTGTTTTACTTATAAAAACAACATTATTTTTGTTATTTTTACAAAGAATATAGATATTAATATTGTTTGCACTTTCCCTGGTTTATGAAAACACCGAGATGGAGGGTATCCAAAAATTCGTCACAGCCGAATTTAATCGTTTTTAATACCAAATTCGGCACATCGGACTTTAATGCTTCCACTTGTTTTTTTTTAATTCGGTTTTCGAAAATTTTCTCGGTTTTTAACCATCAATAAATAAATTAAGATTGTGTATGTATAAGTGCGGGTCGATTTAAAAATCGCCCAAGTGGCAAGGAATATCGTATTCTAGGGATCAAAATAAGAAACTTTGCCGGAGGAAAGATACCTCTAAAACGAATTCTGATGTCCCGACTTTTGACCCATAGGGTCAAATTTTGAAAAATCCCACCTTGATTTTTCAGAAAGTAGGAGGCATCTCTCCAATATTATGGGAACTACTTCTTCTCCGGGAGACGCGCTAGCAGATTAATGCATAAATCATCATTCTAGGTGCCCGTTAAGGGGTTAAAATTTAAGTTGAAAGAATCCCTTTTTAAGCGTGTTTTTATAGCAAAATGGAGAGATCTCGGGATTGATATATTTCAGAAAGTAGGAGAAGTCTTTCCAAGATTAGGGTCTCTATTTCTTCTCCGGAAGACGCTCTAGCAGATGAATGCATAAATTATATTCTTCCTGTAAAGAGACTAACTAAAATAAAATTCTACAGTAATTAATTAAAAATTAATTACTATTGTCATTATCTGACGGTTGCAAAACACTTTCTAACATAATATTCGATTTTGTTGGACTCGATTGGGGCACTCTAAATAGTTCAAAGTGGGATTTTTCAAAATTTTAGCCACGGGTCAAAAGTCGGGACATCAGAATTCGTTTTAGAGGTATGGTTCCTCGGGGAAAGTTTCTTATTTTGGTCCCTATAATACGATTTTCCCTGTCACTTGAGCGATTTTCTTTGCCCCCTACTACAAATCGACCCGCCCTAGTATGTATATGTAAATACAAATTTGGGGTTTTTTTTTTTTAATAATCATATCAATTGTAGGAAATAAATGCTCATAATCTTAAGATTATAAGAAAAAGCCTGCACGTAAAATCTTGATTATCTTGATATGTTTGAAATTAAAAGTCTTTTAAATTAAATTGAGTTTTGAATAGCAGTTGCAAATGACACAGAGTAATCTTGCAAACTTACAAAAGTTTGGGAATTGAGAAAAAGTGAAAAAAATACTTCTGAATTTGACTGCTTTTGAAATCTGGTTTAATACGCCAATTTTTCCTAATTTTATTTAACAAAGAACTTAAAATCTGACTTTTTTGGCGATATTTTTTTATTTGATATTGATAAAAACTGACTGACAAGCGTGTTAAAAGTGGGCAAACTATAAAAACGATTTTAACTCTACTACTGGGTTGAACTTTTTTTTAAATTGGGAATTTTTTTGGGAAAACTCTGGCAAGCCTGCTTCAAAATGCAATATACGTTATTAAAGACGTAAACGATAAGGGATATGTTCTGAATCCCGCATATTTAAGTTATACACAGAATATTTTCACAAAATTTTGGCCTTTGGAATAAAAGTCCTCATATATTTTCGATATATTTTTATTAAAGACAATTTAAAAACTATGTATGTGAAATTTCTAAATGAAAAACCTTTATTTAAAATAAAACGTTTTGTTTTGTTTTTTTTTTTTATTTTCTACACCAAACAACTTAGTTTTAAATAAAACAACTGTCAAACCTCGATATATGTCAATGACGGCAACAAAATATTTACATTTTCATATTTAAAGCTTAAAAAGTTGTGATAGAAAATATAGAAATGAGATTATATATTGAGGCGTTTCAACATGTGAATTTTTTGGTCTAAACAGTTTCTGAAATCTTTTAGATTTAATAAAAAAAATTAGGTAATGAACAAAAAATTTTGGGTTTTTTGTCCCAAATTTGGGTACCTAGATTTTCATATCGATATTGGTATTAGACAATGCATTATTAAAAGACATTCATCATTTTAAATATTGGATTGAACACGCTTATAATTTTTGAGTTATAGGCGCTCAAAGTTTAAAATTGTTCTTCAATGGGATGGCTGAAAGTGGTTTAATACATTTTTCTTTTAAAAATGTTAAATGATTTTGACAAAATTGCTATTTCAGTGGCCACAGTTATCTCTGTCACATGTGTTTGTATACAAACTTTTAAAATTTGTGTTTTTTTTTTTTTTTTTTTTGTTAGTATGAATAAATTTCTTTTTATTTTTATTCATAGAAAATAAATTTACATAATATTTATCATTAGTTTTGTTTTTGTTTCTTTTTGCTATAAAACTGCTATAGACCACACTTGCTAAGCTCGTTTGTTTGCTATTTTTTACTTTAGGGGTCTTTAGTTATGCAAGCAGATTTTATGTCATACCAAATAGAAAATGAATTATTTTTAGTTACAAAAATAAAGTTGTTTAGTATTTTGTTACGTGTATTAAATAAATATTTATGTTGATTGTTTTTCGCAATGACTTACTCAAATAATTAATTATGTAAGTCGTTAGAATAAGAAGACATACCAGCAGGATATTTAGTATACAGGACTAATAGTCACCGAGGCAGCAGAACAAGAAAATTAATATAAATATTATTTATATTTTAACGATTAAAACTAATATAAAACAGTGTGATACTTCAAGTAGGCATGTGTTACATGTTATACGTCATAGTTAAAAAACAGGGACCGGAAGTTTATGCAATTGCTTGTTTTTTTTTTCCTTAAGTCTGAGAATAGGGTAAAAAAACAAAAATTTTAGTTAAAATGGCATCGATGTCTTGGTGAATATTTTTGCATATTTTGTTATATATGAATATTTTTCTTTAAAAGCATTTTTCTATGGCACATTTTGCTTAAAATTCATATTCTGATTTCATTTTTCTTAGTTTTTCAATAAAATGAACACTTTCAACTTTATTTCATACTTGAAAAATAAAAGCTAAACATAGAAAAATTAATATTTAATAATTGATTTTAATCAAGCACCATCTATCTACGGTACACTTCAAAAAAACCTGAACTCGGATTTTGATAGCTTAATTATAGCTAAACTTAATTTTAAAATAATTTTCTGTAAACTTTTCTGTTATTATAACAGGTTTGTTTCTTTGAGTGTAGAATGTACAATTAGCAGATAGAGCTTCAAAAGAATTATTTCAATTTGAGCTTTATTTACCAAAAATTTAATTCATTTGACTCAGTGAACAAAAACAAATCCTTATAATGATTTGGATTAAGAAAATTTTGAATCATTCACAAAAAAATTCATTGAAAATAGAATTCGTTGATATGTATTATTTATAGCTTTTGAGAACTAAGCTAAGAATTCCTTAAGAATGCTTCCTCGATATGAAATTTGAGCAAAATTTCATTAAAATTAGAAAATTGAATTAAAGAATTAAGCTTTTTCAACATCTGTTAGCAAAGCTAATTATGTCACTGTGGACTACTAATTAAACTCAAAGAAACCATTGAGGTACGAAATAACTGTGGCAAAAAAAAGGCATAAATTTGCGCAACATCAAAGAAAAAATATTAAATAATACTTACAGCATTTTTGTTCTTTTTAATGAAAAAATAGTTATGGCTGCTTAGAAAATACACAAAAACGTATGGTAAAATAAATTATTTTCCAAAGCATCTAAATATAGAGCGTTCATTTGAATTATTAATATCAGATTAATTTTGAAAGGCAAAGATTTAATCAATGAATAAAGAAAATAATTGTTGATTAACAAAAGATTTGATACATTATTAATTAAAGAACTTAAACAATATTTTTTGAATAACAATAATTTTTGTACTAGTGAATGAGTCTTCAAAAAAATTTTCATTTGATACCAAATTATTATATACCCGGTTAAAAATATTGAAATATATGTTTCCTGTATGGAAGTACCCGTAGGAATTTTCAAATATCGGCCTTAGACAGGTGTCGACTGTTGTTTAGGAACCTACATACTAAATTTCAAGTTCCTAGTTTAAGCGGCTTTACCAGGTCGCGAACCGGTAACAAAATTAGTAGATTCAGCAAAAGTTTTGCTAGCACTTGGTAGATTAGAAATTGAAAAACCCTTGCTAAAAATTAATAAAATTGTTGCTGAATATTAGTAGACTGAAAAAAACTCGAAAAATTTGTAGAAAAATTATACTTTAGTTAATTTATTTGCTGAAAATCATAAAATAAATTTTTGTGATTATTTTTAAAATAATTTACACTACGTTACAAACTATGAAAATGTTCATACTCCCAAATTGACGATATGAATTAATGTAATATCTAAGAACAATAGAAATAATTTTATATAACATAAACGAAATTATCTTTGAACTACTTACATCAATTATTGTCTAAAGGCTGGGTTAGCCAACCGTAACTTAACGTAACCGTAACTTAGCGAATCAGCTGTTTGAAATTGTTCTGTGTACAGCCATAAAAGCGATTACCCATTTCAAATGTCATGTAAACGGAACGGCTAAACCTGTAAAAACAAAATTCCACGTTACATATACGTGACATTTGCAAACAGCTGATTGATAAGTATGGCAAAGTTTGATTTGTTTACTTGTTTGTTTGTTGGTTTGTGTGAAAAACATATGCAACGTTTTTAAAGTTCTGTAATTGCAGTAAACTCCAACGGTGCGTATACGTTAAGATTACATTACAGCTACGGTTGACTAACCCAGCTTTAAATGATGCTATCTTTTAAAGGAACGCAAATGTCGGAGAGAATAATAGAAACGAAACGAAAAAATAACAAAATATAACATATACAACCCTTTTTTGCAATAAGAAAAAGAAAACAGAAAAATCTACCTAAGATGTATGTCTTTCTTTGTCTTTCGCTTTAGTTTGTCTACCTATTGCATATTTGTTTGCAATTTGACCACACAAGATTATTAATATATATAAATATTTAGTTTATAAATACACATTTAATCTTTATTAAATTTAATTATTTTATTTTGTCTTTTTTTTAATTAATAGACAATTTCTTTCACAAGCCGGTGAAGACGCAAATCTTCCATGGTTGATTTTTTTATATTATGTCTTACTAGAGTTGTACTTTTTAGTATAATTTTCCTCGTCACTACTACATTGTGACATGCCGCTACATCTAATTCATTCTGAGTATATCTTTCAGTCTGGTTGTCGTTCACACTATTGATGTGCTAATCAACACAATTTTTTTAGCAAAATAAATTAGTAAAAGATTAGTAAAACATTAGTAAAACATAATTTCAAAACAGTTAAGTGCTGAATAAGCATAACTAAAATTTTAGTTTAAAACATAATTTTAGCAAAAAAATTGCTGAAAAATAGTATACCTGATTTACAAGATGTTTTACTAACTTTTCTACTAACTTATTTTTTTGAGTGTACAAGTCAAGAAATCTGTTGAAGAAAGTGCGGCTAACTTATAATATTTTTAGTTCTGAAAGTCTTAACATATGATTATAGCTCACATCTAAATAAATAGAAAGTTATTTAAATTTTTTACCACCTAAAATTATCCTTATATAGGTTACTTTTCAACATATATAATATTTGCTAATATGAACTACTAACCTTGTGAAAAACTTTTTTATTAAATAATAATTTATGTTCTTTTTAATTTACTTGAAAGCCTTGTATTGCCAGTTTAATTCCTCAAATATTTGCATACTTAGCGCATTTTTTATCTGTTTCTTTTCATATATTTTGGGCGTTAATTTTAGTGCTAAAAATACGTATCTTTGCAAATTTTTAGTAGGACATACTTTGGTTTAAATTGTGTGTATTTTAGAATGATATATGTTTATGTTAAGTAATCTCATAACCATTATTATACCAAATATTTTTATTTATAAGAGAAAGATATGTGGCTGTCAAACACAAATACCACTCACATTAAAAACATATTGTTTTTTTCCCCGAGATTTATTTATTGTTGTATCTAGTATGAAGCGTATTTTTTGTGGCAAAATTTTTAAGTAAATTTAAAATTTAAAAGGACAAATAAAGTGTTAAAGTTCTGCCTATTATAGAGGATCTAGCTTTTCTAATGAGGTTCTGATGAGATCTTTAGCCAGATCGAAAGACTAGTATCAACCTAGCTAATATGTTTGATTTGCTTTATTTTTGTAAATATACGGAGGTTGAAAGCTCGTTATAAGTTGAAAATAAAATAAAAGTAATCTCGATGTATATAAAAACAAAAAACTAATAAAACTGTAAAACAATATTACTTGAGCCAGAATAAGAAGTAAAATTTTTTTTATATAAATAGAACTTTTGTGGTCTTCAAAGTTTAGTAACGTCATGATGCTTGTTAGGAAAAGACCCTAACCACGTGCTTGATTACTAAGAAGACAAGAATGGAGCAAAATCGATTATTAATAGGTTTTTTGTTAAAGTTCTGCCTATTATGGAGGCTCTAACTTTTTTAAAACTCCGGGTTCTGATGAGATCTTTAGCCAGAACAAAATACTAGTATCAACCTAGCTAATATGTTTGATTTGCTTTATTTTTGTAAATATACAGAAGTTAAAATAACATAAAAATAATCTCGATGTATAAAAAAAAAAACCAATAAAACTGATAAAAAAAACAACATTTTAAAAATCCTAAAAGGGTCTTTTAAACACGCTTGAAAGTTTTCCGACATTGTAATTTTATCTGGAATTTATAGCCATAAAAACCTAAACGATTTTGATGTACTTTTCCAAAGACTGACCCATTAAATAGTTTCCATTAGGTGAGGAGCTAAAAAGGGAAAGACACACAATTGGAAAAGTACACTATATTTGATTAATATAGTGCGGCTCTACGTAAAATTGTGAAATCCCAAATTTGGAAATTCAAGCTTATTACGTGCCCACCAATATGATCCAATATGATCCACATAGATACAATTTCATTCACCATTTTTCTTATCAAATTGTATCTGTTATTGGTTATTTGACCCTATCTAAATAGATATGCCACCATACAATTTTTTATACTCGTGTAATGTGATAATAAAAACTCTTAGTTTGACATTAATCCGATAAACTTTTTTAGTTGTGAGGCAGTTGGCTTGGAACGCTTGATATATAAATTATATAATACACTTCTAAAGCACTAAATATATTTTATATGTATATCGTATTATATATGTTAGGGTGGGTCAAATTGTTCGGATGAAAAAAAAAATTAAAAAATCGCATAGGAAAAATTAAATCTACGAAAAATTCTAAGAAGTTTTGCTCATGAAACAATAAAATCAAACCCAAGAAAACGCCAATTGATATGAAGATTAAATTAATATAACAGCACAGTTGAATACAAGGACTTGTCCCATTATCGGTTCAAATTTAACCGGCCCTAAAAAGCATAACCCGTTCAATGTCCTGTATCCGGTGAAAATATTACCAATCTGAAAGGACAAACTCCACGACTGGTAAAAAGGATAAATTTGAAAGCACCTACCCGATATAAATATATTCCGTGACGTGTCCTGTGACTGGTGCGTTTTCTCCTTTAGCTTATATTTACGTGGATTTGAGAGCAATATGATATGATTTTAAACCCATGGTTTTATGGGAAAATCTTCTTAGAATTCATTGTAGATTACGTTTTTGGAATACGATTTTTGAAAAAAAGAAAGAAATTGATCCACCCTATATACTTATATTTGGTAAAATGCCCAAAGGTATCATGACACGCATTGGATAGCAACACACAATAGATAACATTATTGTACAGTTGGGGGCATAAGTGAAACCTTTTAACGACCTGATTAAAAAAGGGACTATGTACACTTATTATAATCCGTACTTAAAAACACAAACTTATTTTTCGTAAATTTTTTTTCGTACAATGAACAAACTTTTGTAAATGTTACAAAATTTTTGAATATAACAAAATTTTATAAATTTAAAAATTTTGCAAATACACAAACACGATTTCATAAATTATTTTTAGCGCAAAGTATACAAAAATTATAGCATTACAAAATTTTCATAAATAATACATACAAAATTTGTAAAAGATAAAAAAATGTACAAAATTATTTTGTATATTAATAAAATAACTATGGTCATATACAAGCTTTGCAAACAAATTTTTTATATTTCAACATTTTTCGTAATATCAGAATAACCAAAACTTTACTAAAATGAACAAATGTTACTGACACTAATAGAAAACATATGATTTTCTATTGTTGATTTACTTGAATAAACGTCACTACATTGCTAGGTCTGTCAAAAAAACAGAGTAGTATTTGGAAGATGACAAAGCCAATTGTGACAATTTTTTGTTGTTGTTTTTGTTTTTTCTTTGATATTTTAAATTTTGAATCTCGCTCCTAGACGAGGACAAGAAATTCTCATTGAGTTTGTGATTTAACATAACAAATATCTCTAGAAATTCTAATAACAAAGTCCCCTGAAGATTTCCTTGGGCAGGAAAGAAATCCGGATAGGGACACGCCTACATCAGATTGCTTTTCACAATTTGTTAAATAAGTTTTGGGACTTTAGCATATTTAATTACTATAAATGAACAACAGTTTTCGTTTATTTTACCTATGTACTATTATGAGTGTATGAATATTTAAGTTCTTGTTTATTATCATATATGACCAAGTAAAAAAGTTTTTATATATTCAGATATAATTGTATGCAATAAAATGTTTCAATGTATACATTTATATAAAGGGTCCGATATCTGACGTTTTTTTCAACTAGTGCTTATTTCGTGAATGGTAACACTTAGCTCATGTCTGATTTGACAGATAATTAGTTTTATCCTTCCGCTGAACGAATATGGTCCGTATGTTCGCTATCTTGTGAAAAAAGTGAGAGAAACTGGCATCCTCATCGATAAACCAAACGTGAAAAGCCAAAAACAGTGCGTACACCCGAGAATATTGCTGCTGTGGCAGAAAGTGTGCGTGAAGCGCCATCAACATCAATTCACCGTCGTTCTCAACAACTGAACATTTCGGAGACATCATTGAGACGAATTTTGCATAAAGACCTTGGTATGACGCCATACAAAGCCCAATTGGTTCAGGAGTTCAAAAAAAAAAAATTGGCGGACCCTTTAGTAATAAAAACATGTATGTTAAGCATAAATATTTGGATATAATTGTATATCGATTTTTTCAATGCAAATGCAAAAAAAAGCAATTGCTACACTGACATAAATTTGTGCTTGATATTAATGAATTCCTTCATTAATATAATACATTTTGTCATAAAAAATCCCCAAAGAAACGTTTCATTGAGTCAATGAAAGGTGTTTCATTAAATCAATTTTAATGAATGGTTTCATTGACCCAATGAAAATTTCATAAAGTAAATGAATTTTTTTCATTAATCCTTGCCTAATCGTTATGAAAGTTTCATGTGTTTAATGAATAAAATTCATAGTTTGTATGAAAAATTTACGTTGATTTTTAATAATTTGCACTTTTTATGATTATTTTAGGATAGCATTAATTTGGTGATTATTGAGAAAAAATTTCATTCGATGATATTATTTATAAGGTCTGTTCTTATAGGATCTATAAAATATTTTTATTAAAAAAGTTCGAAATCTAATGAATTCTGACTTACATTATACATCACAATCGTAATAAATGCGTACATTTATTGATTTCGTTAAAATTTCATGCAGTTTTTAATGAATGAAATAAAATTAAATAAGAACAAACAAAGAAATTCATAATTCTTTTTTTTTTTGGTATTTTATATTTTTGTAAATTTTGATTTAATTTTATTTAAGTTTAATTTTGAAATTCTTCAAATAATTTAAAAAATATTTCATATAGACGCAATCGAACAAATAAAAACATAACAAATATTACATTATTCAAAAAAAAAAAACAGGGTCACTGACGAAGGTTCAATACCAGAAACTGCGCAGTCTGATTCAGAAAATTTAAAATTTACAATGTAGTTATGATTTTTAGAAAATACACTCATTCTTCTCTACCACGCCTTTCACTATTTTTAATAACATTTAAATCAAATACACTTTGATTAAAGTTTGTTTTAAAAAAGTTTTGACTATGGTATAACTTTTGTTTTGTTTTTTGAAATATAACATTTTTTTATATAATTTTATATTTTAAAATGTGTGTTCATAAAAAAAAACTTTTTTCTAATATTTTAGAATTTTGTGATATTAAAAATAATAATATTTGAAATTTTTCTTCAGCTTTTTCAACTTTAAAGGCTTTTTATGGCAACATTTCTCTAGAAAAGATATTTTTTGTTTAAATTTATTCTGAAAGTACGTTTGATTCAAAGTTAAATAAGCTTTACTTTATAAAAATCGCTTAAAAATTGGCATCACAACTATTTTCAAAAACATGAATCTTTTACATTTTTATGAAACTCTATTGCTAAAACGATTTGTTAAGAAAGCCCATAACTTTGTCAATTAGCAATGCATTTAAACCAAAAAGATAAAATTTTAGCAAGAATTAAACGTACTTTCGAAGATTTGAACAAAACTATATAGTTTTTCTTAGAAAATATGTTGCCTGGAATTTAGTGACCAACTATTCAAATTCGTCAAAAACTGTTAGCTTTAGGCAAATTTAATAAAAAAAAAAATTATTTATATCAAGGTTTTGGTTAATTCTGTTTAAAAGAAATTTTTCAGTTTTTTTTTATTTCAAAATGATAGTACAAATAAAAAATTTTTTTTTTCTTATTACAAGTCAAAATTTTTATTGAAAAAAATTTGAAAATTTTTCATTGTTTTAATGATTTTTTTTTTATGAAATTAAGAAAAAATCATAAAAAACGTTAATGAAAAAAATACCAATATTAATGAATTTTCATTCAGTTAATGAAATTTTTCATTAAAATAATGAATCGATTTTAATGAAATCGTTTCATTAATACTATGCAGGAAAATTCTATCAGTGTATTCCTTATCAATCTATGTATGTATTTGATAAAAAAAATTAATTAATAAATTTTCATTCAGTTAAGGAAATTTTTCATTAAAACAATGAATCGATTTTAATGAAATCGTTTCATTAATACTATGCAGGGAAATTCTATCAGTGTATTCCTTATCATTCTATGTATGTATTTGATAAAAAAAAAAATTACGAAAACGGAGGTTGCTCTGCGGATTAATAGTGATTTACTAACGCTCTTACAAATGACTACAGAATTTTTTTAGATCAACCCGGCGAGTCATAGCCGATTTCCAAAATGTTAATTTATTAGCAATAAACTTTAGCAAATAACATTTTTTGTTAATCACTTAACTAGAAATGTTTACAATTTTTAAACCTCTTTAAATCTTAAAATATCAGATCTGCCCAGATTTTATCAGATCTAATTAGAACTATAAATTGTTCCCAATTTCTGTATCTAATGATAATATCTAATAACTTTTAACGTTTTTAATCCAAAATTTGGAATAATTTTATATTTAAACCAGTTGTTATAATTTAGTTTGGCAGTGTATTCAAAGCATACTTTTAGCTATATACTGGTACGAAGTCTTACAGATAAGTATTCGAGCTGACATAAGATCTAAAATCTTTGGTTGAAGTCAAGGTATTGATACTTTCTTTCGATTTATAGAAAATAAAAATTACTGTGTTAAATTAGTGTTAATATAAAATGTAAATCTAGGTATAGGTGTAAAACATAAATGTCTACTTATTCTCTGAAGAGGCTTAAATTTATATACTTACTATCATGGTTAGAAATAAACAAAAAAATAAAAAATAAAACATATTAAAATATTTATGGAAAAACTGCTAAATCACGCTATGCCAAAAAAGATTTTAGGATTGAAAATAATATGATTGGATTTTCACACAAATTGCATTTTAACCCTCTAATCGGCAAGTTCGGGCGTGGTATTTTAAATTGGCCATAAATGCGATGACTAAATGACTAATAATAAGAAATTAAGCTATTTCGATAGAAACCCAAATTTATAAAATATTTTGAGAAGTATTTTTTGTGTGCAGTTTACGATTTGGAAGCGAGAAAATGTTCAAGTTAAAAGTTCGTAAATTTAAAAAAAATTAAAATTGTGAAATGAACATGAATGAACTTGAAATATGAAAGATCACCTCATCACGAGTAGATATCTGTATTGACGAGATTTTTTTATATTCCTACGGGGAGGGGCAAAAAGCTAAAAATCTCCCCCTTGGCGGCCTGGCCAAACCACTGGTGCTAGGAACTTGAAATTAAGTAAGTGAGATAATAAACAGGAGTATAGTATAAAGTATAGAGCCCATTTTTGGAAATTTCTACTTGGAGGGGCTAAAAGCGGAAAAGTTTTCCGCTTGGCGATCTGGCTACACGACAAAAAAATTAAATAAATCAAATAGCTCTTGTAAGTTTCAAGTAATTTTTTGAATTTTTCGACTTTAAATTGGCCTTAGTTCTTTGAATGAAGAAGTTTCAACGTTAAACTTTGCATGTCTTAGATTTTAAGATTAGTCTACGTAACAGTGTTCGCCGTTCCTCTAAATTAATACAACATTGACAAATAATAGTCATCTAAAGTAAGTTTCATCAGGTGTCAAAAATCGTTGAAGTAGGTCATATGCTGATTTGGCAAAGGATATGTGGAATACTTTTTAGAATGATAAAAATTTGTGGTAAAGTATTTACTTTTCTTAAGGGCGCAAGAAATATACACAAACTTCAAAAAAGCTTATTCAGACAAAATTATATCTTTCTAAAAAATTTCGTCAAAAATGAGGTATAAAATGGGTTAACCTAGCTTTCGCTGCCGTTACTTTAAAGCTACATTTAAGGTCTGATAATTTTGGATAGGAGAGATATGTAATAACGCAGTAAAAAGAATGTGACCTTTACAGTGGTCTTTACTATAAAATCAAATAATAGAAGCAACAAGAACTGTTCCAGAGTTGCCATATAACTAATTAAAAAATAATATTTTTGACATTTTTTGATGACACTTTTTTGAAAATTATTTAATTTATAGAAAGAAGACAGATCGGGATTACAAAAGTTGTATGCTGATTTGGTTAGGGATGCCTTGAAAAATTTTTTTTTTCAGTAAGTGTACGAAAACTTCAGAAACAGCTTACTGAGCAACCATTACATCTTTGCACAAAATTTCATCAAAAAATTCCCAAGGGATCGATGAGTGTTATAAAATACTTTAAGGGGAAAAAAAAATCTACAAAAATTTCTTAATGAAGCATGGTTCTCTAATTTGCAAAATTTGGCTGAAAAATGTCTAGAGGATATATGACGTGCCACTTATGCGTTAATGACAAATTATTGTTCCCCAAATAGTCTACTGCTTAAAATGTTTTCGTGTTGAATTTTATTTAGGTATAATACGTATGTTTAATTCTTTTCTCATTGAAAATGTAAAGTTCATGGAAAACGGTACAAAGAAATTTTTAATATTTAATATTAAAATCATTTACATCAGTTGCTATGACATGTGCCTTTAACAGACTTAATGTGTTCTTTAATTAAAAAAAAATAATTTTCTATAATTCTTTTCTTCAAAACCTTTTGATTGTGAAAAATTGTGGCAATATGAAAAGTGAAATAAAATGTATTTTGTACACATGTACTGGGTTAACTCGATTGGTTGCTGTCATCGATTGTTTGCTGAATGGGACCAACTTTAAATTAACTAAGATCTACTGATAGATCAAAACTCCCATAGGGTTTTGAAAACTCAGCTTGAATTTCATTTTATGGTCTTTCTAAGTAAATTATTTTATATGCAATTTAACAATATAATCTATCAAAGTTAAAGTGAACAGGATTTGCTAAAATATTACACAGGCCAACACTCAATTTGCTTCTTTGAATTTATCAACGCTGAACTCAAATCTGTAATCAGTTTGTCTCTATCAGCTCATGATATAGCTGTATATATATATAAAAAACGGCAAAGATAGCACTATTTTGAAATTAAAAATTAACCCCTTAAACCCCACCCACAAATATGATTGATGCATTTATCTGCTATAGAATCTTCCAAAGAAGAGATTGATGCCATAATCTTGGATAAGCTCCTCCTACTTCCTGAGATATGTCCATCCCACACATAGTTACTTTTACAAAAAACGGCAAAAATAGCACTATTTTGAAATTAAAAGTTAACCCCTTAAACCCCACCCTCAAAAATATGATTGATGCATTAATCTACTATAGAATCTTCCAAAGAAGAGATTGATACCATAATCTTGGATAAGCTCATATTACTTTTTGAGATATGTCCATCCCACACATTGTTACTTTTATAAAATACGGCTAAAAAGCCCGCGGAGGAGGCTAGTGCCTCCTCCAGCTATATCATGAAAACTAGAGCTGATAGAGACAAACTGATTACAGATTTGAATTCAGCGCACCCAAATTAACTACAATCAGTTGATAAATTCAAAGAAGCAAAAATCTTTTATAATTTTGTCGGGCTGTTTTTTTAAACAAAAAATTTTGTTTAAAAAAAGTTTAATTTAATCAATGAATTAGTTTCATTAAAAAAGTAGTTTCACAAAAAAAATGAAGCTTGTCATTAATTTAATGAAGTTTTTAGTTCACAGTACTTTTCATTATTTTATGTTCAATAATTTTCATAACTTTTAGTTTACAAAAAATTTGGATTAAACTTCTTATCTTTTGCAAAAATACGACTTGTAAAATTCTTTTTGATATTGATTTTTTAGAGAAAGCGGGAATTAAACTTAATTGCCGTTTCGACAGTTTTGACATTTTCATACAACAAAACGACAATAAACCAAAAGTTTATTTTAGCTAATAGTACACATTAGAGAACATTCCCTTACTTTATTAAGATTATTATTTTAATTTATAATTAGAAAATAATAAATAATATATAAAAATGCCATATTACTGAAGTTCACACCTTTCTTAGTGCCATCATCATCATATACACTAATGAAATATATGAAATACTTCAAATATTTTCGACACCTGTTGAAACTGACTTTAGATGCGGTTTATTTCTCTAGGTTTTATGAATTGCGAGAAACGATGGACAGCTATAGATAGACTTTATTTAAACGCCATGACGTACAAGGTATCACGTTGAAACATTTTTTTAAGAGCTTTCGGATTTGATTAAAAAAAAAACACTTAAACTTTAGCTCGCCATTCACAGTAACGTTCCCTGCCTTCGTCGTCTTTGAAAAAGTACGGTCCAATGATGTCACCGTCTCATAATCCACACCAAACAGTGCATTTTTCGGTTTGCATTGTCAGTTCTTGCAATGCTTCTCACCAAATACGGCAATTTGGCTTGTGCACGTATCCATTCAACCAGAAATGAGCTTTGTCGCGGAACACAATTTTCCGATAAAAAAGTTGATCTTCATCCAACTTTGAGAGCGCCCATTCACCAAAGTTAGCCGTTGTGGTAGGTTGTGTGGCTTCAATTCTTGCAGCAGCTGTATTTTAAAAGGTTTTACACCAAAATCCGTCAGCAAAATTTTCCACGTAGTGGAGTAACAGAGGCCCAATTCTTGCGAACGGCGCCGAATTGATAATTAACGGTTATCAACAAAACTGGCGGATACAGCTGCGATATTTTCCTATGTTCGCACTCCGCGTATGCGTGTTGGTAGTTTAATGTCCAATAATGTAAATTTGGTGCGAAATTTAGAAGGTCGCCCAAAATGACCATAAATTTGAAGAAGTGCACTATGCACTTTCTTAACCGAGCATTAAATTTGATATTAAAATTCAATAACCTGCAAGCGTTGTTCGTTTTTAAAGTCGAATTATGGTTAAATTATATACCAAACTGAACATGTTCAACATCAACATGTTACATGAAACAGCTGAGCTGCTAACAGCAGTTTTGCCAAAAAGAAAGTTGCTAAAAAATCACCCTTATAATGAAATATTGCTTAAAATGTAAATGAATTTTTCTGCTTCGAGTATTCGCTTATGATGTTAAAAATATATACCTTACCCTCATACTTACATAAATCATTAAGATATGTGTCTATAAATAGATTTTCAATCATATATTTTAATTACTTTACGTTTATATTTCATGCATTATATAATTGATGATTAATAAGTCATTATTTTATGTTCTGAAATCACGTAAATGGTAATGAGGTATCATTACAAGGTAACCCATGAGTTACCAAATATTGGTAGCTCATTACTTTATGTTACAAAATATTGTTGAAGGTAAAGAGTATACATTACAATGTAATGCATTATGTTATCCATTATCGGTAGCTCATTACTTTTTATTGGAAAATAATGATACAGGTAAGGAGTACACATTACTCTATAACACCCATTTCCAAAGATTTTCTGCGTTAACTGCAGTAAATAATAATCTATATTCGAGACAATTTAAATTGGAAAGTGTAAAATTTCTCGTTGTATATCGTTAACAAAATTTGTAGTTTGTGTTGCTTTTTAATTCCTCAGTAATTGGTGCAATAGAAACGGAAATAAAAAAAAAAAACAACCTTCACCGTAATGTTTATATGAATTTGTTTATAATCCCAGCAAAGCCTTTCATTACCAAGTAAGAGGTTATATAATGAAAATAAATGTCTTAACACATTATAATTTGGCGTCAGTACTAGTTCTGTTTGTTTGGCTAAGTCTTCGTAATAAGCAGTCAATTACTTTACTAATTACTTTATTACAAATATAATGTCTTTTTGTCAACTACTTATTTTTTAATTACTGATAAGTATAATGGTAAGCCTTATTATTTAAAAACTTGTAAGCACATATTTTTGCAGTTGCGTGCAAGCATACGAATAACTTATTATTTTGGTAACAGATACATTATTTTGGTACAGATTTTGTATGTTTTTTTATGAAGCAAATATGTAAAACTTCTTACAAAAACGTCCTCGTCGAACAAAAATCATGACTTTTGACTCCGAATTATATGCAGTTGGCCCTAATACTACTGCTTATTATTTAGATACTGGTAATGTGAGCCAATTACTGATATTTTGCTGGGATTCCTAGTTAGACTTTTAGTGCTGTAGTGGTGTTTATTTGTACCTGAGTGGTTACAATTGCATAGTAAATATAAATATCCTTGAACAATTTGTTAGACTAAATACATTTATGTATCATATGTGTTGGATATTTGTGTGTAAGTCCCAAACCATAATAACCTTGATTTAGTTTATATTGAGATATTTTTTATCATATTTATTTTTCATGAATATTCATAATATGAAACCTTTCGTACTCACTTCCCCTCTATAGGAAAAAACAATATCAGAGCAATGTCAAACTTATTTCTTCTCCTATATAATACAAAAAGAATTAAACAACTTTTTAATTTATTCCTCAAAATGGACCAAATGGGTGTGTTTAAATATTGATCACTTTTATTTTGCAAGGAATATTTGTTAATGAATGTATTGTAATGAGGTTTTATACTAACATGGAAGGTCTTTCAAGAGATAATCCTGCATTTTGATGAAATTTGGATATTTTGTAGACAAAAAAAATCCAAGGTTGGGGTGTCTAAGAAATCAGCCAAAGTAAGAATTTAAGGGGTTAAAAATGGGTGAAAAAATTACCCATTTTTAGTTTTTTGAATTTATGAGATAATCCTTGATTTTGATGAAATTTGGATATTTTGTAGACAAAAAAATGCCGAGGTTGGGGTGTCTAAGATTATCGGTCAAAGTTAGAATTTAAAAATGGGTTAAAAAATTTTTTGGTTTTTTGAATTTATTTGACATTTAATCGAAAGAAACTATATGTAAATGTTATATTTTCAAGCATGAACTTTCAAAAATAATGTCCTGGTACCTTCTTTTGTTACTTCTTTGTTGTTGTATAGTTTTTATTGTAAAAAAAGTGCTAATGTTAGGGTACTTTATATGGACATGTATAGTGGTACGACTGTCAAATTCACATGTGTTGATACTTATTAAGTTACGCGGACACGTATTTTTTCTTTTTTTTTTTTTCGGATTTTTTCCGAAACCCTATATTTTGCAATATGGTAGCAACCCTATAGCTCAAATATGGGCAATATGGGTATATCACCAAAACTTTTCAATGAAACCGGACTTGCTTTGCCTTTTCCATTGGCATAGAATGTGGTCAATGTATGCATTTGAAGAAATAACCACCATATGCACAGTGGAATATATCACAACATTTTTTTGGAAATAATTTGGCCTTTTCGTACTTATCAGTCCGATTACAATGAATTTTGGAACATACATAAATAATAATATCGACCTTAAGTTTTGATGTTGAACCTTCCAAACCTGAAGTAGGGCACTTTTTGCATAAAAAAATTTGGGTGCACGCCATTTTTTTGTTTCAAAACCCGATTTTCTACATATTGACAAACGAAATCTATGCTTATTTTCAATTTATAACGAGCTTTCAACCTCCGTATATTTACAAAAATAAAGCAAATCAAACATATTAGCTAGGTTGATACTAGTATTTCGATCTGGCTAAAGATCTCATCAGAACCCGAAGTTTTAGAAAGCTAGAGCCTATATAATAGGCAGAACTTTAACAAAAAACCTATTAATAATCAATTTTGCTCCATTCTTGTCTTCTTAGTAATCAACCACGTGGTTAGGTCTTTTCCTAACAAGCATCATGACGTTACTAAACTTTGAAGACCAAAAATGTTCTATTTATATAAAAAATTTTTCGTGTGTACTCTGGCTCAAGTAATATTTTTTTACAGTTATATTAGTTTTTTGTTTGCTTAGTTAGAATATTGTTCTACCTCAAGTCAAAAAATCTAATATGATATTGTCATATTAGATTTATTTGTTGCTTTTCAAGTACTTATCACAGGACTGGTATAAATTAATACTGAAGTGGGTTAAGCAGTGTCAATTGTCCTAAAATTACCAATCCTGTGATTGGTAAAGGGAGGACATACCTCTTAACCAGAATGCTTATTAACAAGAAAAAGCCAGTTGGCCAGAATTTTACCCATTTGAAGCTGTTTAGTTTTCGTTTATTTTTTAAACTAAAAATTATTGATTTTTTCTTTTTGTCGATATTTATGTTTTTTTTTTGGGTTTATTAAAAAATTATTGGCATGCGAAAATTGACCTAAAAACCTGGACTGCTAGAAAAGGACTACTCATCGGAGTAGTATTATTTGCAATTGATGTGAGTTATGTAGTGTTAATTGATCTAAAAAGACTAGTTCCGTGGCTGGTAGAAGTAGTACATATCACCTAACTGGTATACATATTGACTGGAAAAAGCCAATGATTATTATTATTGTTTAATTTTCTACCATTTTTTAAAATTAAAAATTAATAAATTGTACGACATGTCCCTTCCAGGATAGTCATGTCTTGTGGCAGACTTGGGCGACGTCAATTACATTTCAAAATCGTTCACTTATGACATTTTTCTATATCATTAATAATATCAGACCTACACTCACACCTGTAAGCTTAATCGCTTCCTTGGAAAATTTGTAAAATCTTTAATATCAAACATGGAGATTAGTAACAACATCTGGGTATTTAATTACAGGGCAATTACTCAATTACACCCAATTACATGTAATTGAACATAAAAAATTAATTGGCCTGTACTTAAATACACAGGTATTTCAATTATGTCCCATGTCTGGTATTGACAAAACTGAAAATTTCCCAAGGAAACGTTTAAGCCCACAAGAGTGAGCGTAGGTCTTAAATTATTAATGATATAGATAAATTTCACAAGTGAACGATTTTGAAATGTAACTGACGTCGCCTAAGTCTGTCTTGTGGTATGCCCATCTTTGGTTAGCCCTGTGGCATGCCACTATGTGGTTTAAAGCAGGACAAATGACCCCCTCCTATGACAAGCCCATGTTAAAGTTACCAGTTGTTTAGATAGGGTAGGGTTTAGCAGAGGACCGGTCTCTGGCACGAAGGGACCGATCCTGCGGCACACGCATTACCGGTCCCATTCCCCATAGGGTAGTTACTCCATTTTAGTTTGGATCTGAAAATTAAAAACTATGACCAAAAAAAAGTTAATGAAAACACTCTTACAAGATCCAAGTCATTATATTTAAATTTCGGACTTTTAACTGGTCATCAATGTTTTTTTCAATGTGAAATTAGCTTTTAAGTATATTCAACCTAACCCATCGTTTTTAGCCATTCATAAAACCTTGAGAAATAACTAGCATCTAAAGTCAGTTTCAACAATTGTGGATCATTTTTTAAGAGCCTGAATAAAAAATTAATCGGAAGCATTTGATTGAAATTCAAAACAATATTCACATAAATTTTGAATATGATTAACACCTTAATCGAATATTAAATAAATTAAATAGTTACAAATTATTTTAATTGACGCTACAGTTTCGTTAATAGGACCGAATGTAGTTAAACTTTTAATTGAATTAGCAAATATATTAATTGAAGCTCTATTTAAGTTTTTTCTCGGTAAGCAAAAAAAATTCTGTTATTTTTTAGCAGCTTGTATGTTAACGAAATTTTTAACTCATTTTGAGTTGGTTTTGTCTATAATTTTTACAGACTTATTTTTATAACTTTAACAAAACTAGAAACGACTCGCTTTTCTTCTTTATTTTTTTTTTTTTTTTAATAAAATTTGATTTTTTTTTTAATGAATTCCCTTGGAAGTACATTATTAATTATTATGTTAAATCAGAATGCATAAAATGCTTTTCAGATCAATGCAATTGAAATCAATTAAATTACATATAATTAATATACTTAAATAACTTTTTAAGTGCCAATTTCATAGAAATTACAACAGAAGGAAAACATGAATACAATTAATATAAAATAGTACTAGAAATTATATAAATCTTATAACACAAATACACTCAAAAAATGCTTGTAATTTTTCTACATTAAAGTATGTAAATTTGTATGTAAAATAACACAAAATGCCTTTATTTAGACTGTTATATCATTATGGGGGAATGGGACCGGTTCTGCGTGTGCCACAGGTGCCACAGGTCCCTTCGTGCCAAAGACCAGTCCTCTGCTAAACCCTATCCTATGTGAACAACTGGCAACTTTAACATTGGCTTGTCATAGGAGTGGGTCATTTGTCCTGCTTTAAACATCATAGTGACATGCCACAATACTAACCAAAGATGGGCATACTACAAGACTGTCGCAAAAGCGCCATGTCGCATAAAATAAACAAAAACTAAACAGCTTCCAATGGGTAAAATTCTGTCCAACTGGCTTTTATTGTTAATAAGCATTCTGGTTAAGTGGTATGTCCTCCCTTTACCAGTCACAGGATTGGTAATTTTACGACAATTGACACTGCTTAACCCACTTCAGTATAAATTTATACCAGTCTTGTGATAAGTCCTGCTTTAACCAGTCACTTTTAGGTCAATTGTGTCCTCATTCCCCATAGGGATATTAATTAAAACACAGGTATCGATACGAGTTTCTTTGAGCTCTAATGAGCAACTGATTTTTATTGTTCTATAAAGCTTAAAGGTAGGTATAAAAATTAACTTGATACTAGCTACAACTAAAGTGTAGGAATTGCTTACGTATGCATTAGTCCACACATTACAGGTTTGTTGTAGCATGGACATTCCATAGATTGTATGTCAATATTACATACAATGTATGGGTGTTATGTTGCATGTCTGGTACATGGCAATATACACCTATCAAACACACTACAAGACATCAAATGTGTAAAATCCTTGTATACACACTTTTATCTACGAAATTAATCATAAAAGAGTTCAATAGGCATATTTGATTTACAATTACACATTTTGTGTTTACACATCGTACTTTGTGCCTAAAAATAATCATTAGACACAAACACCCTTATTCATAAGTAAAAGTTAGCAAGGAGTTAACATGTATTCTATTCATAATACACTTGTCATACTGTTGCTAAGTTTATGCTAACAAGCTGCTAAACTATTGTTGTCTGTTTTCTGTCAAAGTGAATGCAAAAAATTATAATAAATAAATATACGTTTTTGTGGCCAAAATATATTTTTTAATATATAAATTATGGAAACGCTTAATAATTTAGATTCATTGGACTTTTTAAGAAATAGAGCCATCAATGTTCTCTGTATTTCCTTCTTTTGTGTACTTTTGCCTTCAGAGTTTCCTCTTCTGTGGCTGTATTTGCAACATCTTCTGGTTCCTTTTTCAAAGTCTCATCAAATTTGTCTGTATGTTTTTCCTTAAGTACTTTTGTTTTTTGAATTTCTTTATCACTGCTTATTGTTGCACCATCTTTCCATTTTCTCATAATCCAACATTTCAATAATAGTGCTGTTTTCGATTAGAAAATTGGACGATTCAATACCTAAAGCATTGCTATCATATAAATTGAAGTCATGTTCAAAATGCTTAGAAAGACGACCAACCAATTCTTCGTCAAAACTATTCAACCGAGTAGGTGGTGGACCTCCATCCGTCTGTTTTATTTCCTCTCATAAATGTTGAAGCAGTTTAAAAAGATTTCAATATCAAAACTTTGTTCACGGTGCAACCACGTGTTAATGCTATCCGATTTTTCTGAAATTCGCACCATCTAACTTTTAGACCTAGTTATACAATAATTCATCAAAAGAATATTTTTTTTGGTGATTTATAAAATGAATTTGGTGGGTGAAGATTTTTTTTTTTTGGAAAAATTACCAAAAAATAATGTTTTTTGTTAATAATACAACATTGCCCGCCTCGTGGTACTATGCCAAAAATTTGGTTATATCCCTGGTGTACATATAATAAAATATCATACATAGCATATATATTGTATATCGGGTTCTTATGTAAGTAATCGGTTAAGAGAATATTGTACTTAAGTACATAGTTGGTATGATGATAGGATGCACTAACACACTTACACAAACTACCAATATATAGGGTAGAAGGGGGAGGTTTCGAAACTGCGGAACACACTAATTGTCACCCAGACTTTTGCTGTATTTAAAAAGAGTTAATCAAATGCTGCTTTCCGCAGTTTGTACAGTATTGATCGATCTTTCATGTCACTAAATTTTACACTTGTACTTTATACGTGGTCTACGATAGATATGTTTAATAGGAACTAACAAGGAAAGAACTCTAACCTAAACATTGCGATTTTTATAAAATTCGTATATGTGGTTAATAAAAAAATTCTAAGAACGACCTGTCTCGGCTTTTCGGATATTTAGCGATTTTAATAAGGTCAACATCGGGATCACAACTGGGCCTTTTTTCGTTTTTTTTTTTTTTTGTTTTGTTGGCTTTTTAAAGTATTTTACCTTTACCTTTATTTTGGTACCTTTGCTTTTTTAAATTGTATGAGTTAAAAAATGTATAATGTTTGGGGTAATTTATATGGAGAACATACTGCTATAGCTGCCAAATTCAAAAACCAATAAAGACATATCCGCTTAATTTTAATAAGGACAAAAATATGTGAATTTGTGAGCCATATCAAATTATTCTCCTTATAATGTAACCAAAAATTATACACTTTTTAACACAAAAAAATTAATGAAAACAAAAATAATTTCGATATAGAAATAATAATTTGTTTTCATAGTTTGTGAATTCAATGTTTTTAATTAGGAAATCGATATTAGAAACTTTGCAACTTTGATGTATCATAAAATTTCATATAGCAAAGGCGGCTGATTCTTTTTATTTCAGTGTTTCCAAAACAAATTGACTTTTTGAGAAACTGGTTAATCGGTTAACCTAATGTACAAAAAATCGGTTCATCGGTTAACAGCCCGTAATTAAATCAGCTGTTTTCTTACTAAAAATGTACAAAATGTTTGTAAAAATTTGAAAATTACACCTCAGAATTTTGCTTAATTGGTTTATTATTCATGCAAAATACTTAACGCTTTCTATAAATGCATTACTATTCCATGTATTATATTCCAAACTAATACAACAGAATTTTCTGAAATCAACATGTTTTAAAAGTAAACTTTCAAAGGGTAAGAAAATTGCAGAAATTGTAATTTGGCGATCCTTCGGTTTGATACCAAGGTAAACACAATATAATTAAATATAATTAAAGGTATTTGAAAAGTCCTCTCACAAAAATTATTAATAAATCTAAAGATAATGAACTTTCGAAAGTTTTTGTATCCACAAATTGTGGTAGCTAAGGGATTAATTTAACCCTTTAACAGGCAAATGATATTTTGCAACGAAATTCATACTATGTGCTCCACTAGAAAAACAAACGAAAAGTTCTTCAACAAAATTGTTTATCGTTGCCTAATCTAGGCGATATGAGCCAAAATATTTTAGGGTGCATTTTGAAAATCAATGTTTTGAACAAAAATTATTTCTCTTACTAAGATATAACCACACTCCAAAAACAATTTTTTTTCTGCTCCTATTTAAGAAGATTTCACGATTTTCGCTTTTTAGAAAAAACGAAATTAGGCGAAAAAGTATCGAAACTTTAATTTATAGTGTTCAAACATTCAACGCTTTGCTACTAATATTTAATGTTTGCCTTCAGCCAACATTTCGTAGTTTATAAGTTAAGATGATGTCCTTTAGAGGAATCCTGATAAAATACTGTGAGTCCTTGGACCAAAGTAAGGAATTTTTATTAAAGAAAAAGCTTCAATTTACTTATATTTTATTAGAAAGAGTTTTTAGTCAACTTAAATTAGTTTTTTAGATTTTGGGAACTGTTTTTCAAAAAAATTAGTTTTTAAATTTTACGAAATTTTGATTTTGAAGCTTTCTCGCTTCGAAACCGTGAACGGCACACCAAAAATTTCTTTGCAAAACATTTAGCAAATTTAGTTTTCAATCGGAATATATTAATTTCTAAGTATAAAACTCTCATTTGACGCATTTGTGGTAAGGCGCAGCCTTACCCTTTAGAAGGTTAAATGGTCCCTATGACTTATTAAAGTTTCATGACAGAGTAGTATTTGGAAGATGACAAAGCCAATTGTGACAATATTTCTTTGATATTTTAAATTTTGAATCTTGCTCCTAGACGAGGACAAGAAATTCTCATTGAGTTTGTAATTTAACATAACAAATATCTCTAGAAATTCCAATAACAAAGTCCCCTGAAGATTTCCTTGGGCAGGAATGAAATCCGGATAGGGACACGCCTACATCAGATTGTTTTTCACAATTTGTTAAATAAGTTTTGGGACTTTAGCACATTTAATTACTATAAATGCAATTAATGTTTATCCCGATGAAAATAAATTTAAATTTCATGAAGTTCATTTATTTAGAATATAAATTTTTGTTTGGCACAAAAAATCTAAAAAAAAAAATATTTTTTTTTTTAGTGTTGGCCGCATTTTATTATCTTGCACTGGTCAGACGTAATTTTGTTTCAAACAAATTGGAAAAAAATTATCTTTTATTAAATTTGTTTGATACCACTCTTTATGAATATTTATGTGAATAACATATATGTTTTCCGCCAGAATGTGACAAATGTGCAACGCTAACTTGGCGAATTTACCCCATTGGTGTAACAGTTTAGCCGATTTGCGATACTTTGGAAATCCTAAAAACCATTTCTGTTTAAAACATAAAAATTAAAGTTAAGATTTGTAACGTTTTTTACTTCATTTATACTACAAACAAAAACTAGAAGTTTTTGAATACGTCTATTTTTTGTTTAAAAATTGGTATGGAATTTGAAAAGTAAAAACAAGTAGTTTTCAAAAACTACTAGTTTTCGGTTATAGTATAAATACAGCATTAGAAAAATTTTTTTTTTTTCAAAAAAAAAAAAACATCGATTGAACCACGACAGCTCTTCAAAAAGCGGCGAATACTCCCCCTTCTCTCCTTCTACCCTACATACCCACACACATACAACAACAATAACCATTCAACTATATAAATATTATACTTCATGTTGTACATAATCTCTTCTTGTAATAAGAACAATACAAATTGTAGACGTGTAGAGAATTTTTTGTTTGAATATGGGTTTTTTATCATCCATTGTTTCGTTTGCTTTTTTTTTTTATAAACCAATTGTATACGAAATAACAAAATAATACAAACGTTAGCTAAAAAGAAGTAATTTTATTTTATAAATAAATAAACGCAATACAAACTCCAGGCCCAAAATATGTTTTAACTTTGTTTTGTCTAGAATTAATTTTATAATAAACACATGCCATACAATGCACAGTGGGGTGTAACACAATTATTTTGAAAATAACTTAGACATTTCTTACTGGGTGCTCGAATTGCCATAAATCGTTACGCCATAATCAATGTGATTTCAAGCTTAAATATATAAGAAGGGTCCACTATATACATTCGGACACTACGGGTATCCACACATTTTGAGAGCTTGTCAATTTTATATTTAAAAAATTAATTACAGTGTATTTATATAATTTATTCATTGTAAATATTATTCCAACTCTTTTCAAAGATCACAACTAGCTCTAAATTCATAAAAACTATCTCTATCTAATGATCCATGTCCCAGTGCAGAAACGGTAATGACATAGCAATACTCTTCGGATGACCTGCAATGACACCAGCTCACTCTCTGTATTAATTTAACACAAATAATAGAAACGGTAATGTAGAAACGGTAATGACATATCATTATTATTCGTACTCTCAGTAATAATACCAACTTACTCTCTGCCTTACTTTAAAACCGAACAATAAGTCCGTGACTTTTCGATCTTCCCTCGTAGTTATATGAAATGCAAGACTGCTACCATCAAGTACCACCTGTTAGTAGACTACTATCAAATTTTGAGCAAGTTCCTTCATTTAATTTGCGTTTAACAGCTGTTCAAATCATACAACCTCGTGGATTTTTTAAAAATGGAAATGAGTGAATTTCGAGTTCTCATTAAACATTATTTTTTTGCGAAAAAAAACCGTCCATCAAACCAAGTAAAAGCGTGATAAATACTATGGGGACTATGCACCACCGATTTCAATGGTAAAAAAGTGGCTTACTGACTTTTGTTAGGGTCTCACAAGTACAAATGACGTTGAACGTTCTGGACGGCCAATTGTGGTCAATACACCCGAAAATGTCGAAAAAATCCACGATATGGTGTTAGCCGATCGAAGAGTAAAAGTGCATGAGATTGTTGGTGCTATAGGCATTTCATATGGCAGTGTGGTTTCGATTTTAAATCAGTGATGTTCTTTACGCACACTATTGCATTTATACTTGTGTGTGTAGCAGCGAAAAAACGAAGTTTATTCTACGGTACACTGATAATAAATTTCAATTGCAGAAAAAGATTTTTTTTTTGAAAAAAGTGAATTTCATAAAAATATATTTTTTAATATATGAACCCCTTTGAAACTAAAAATATATATTTTTTTCTATTTCGGCTTAAGCGGACAAGGGCTCCTGGGAACCACCATGGCTCAGAAACAGTTTTAGCGTTGTATCATATTAGTGTGTGTACTCAAGTGAAAAAAATTTTGTTATAATTTAAAAAAATAGATTTTTTGCATAGAAAGAAAGCTACACTCATAGAAATAAAGCTGTACAAATGCGCGCTCATAGAAATTTTACAAAATTCGGGCTAAAATTAGCAGGGCATTTTTAACTAATTTTTAGTAACTTTTTTTTGCTATTTCTACAGCAGTTAAAAGTTAAAAGAAAACAAATCAATTGTAGTTGAACCATTGTTGAAGCAACACCACGCTGCGGAACACAAATAAAAATACACGTAGAAATATGTTTGATGATGAATGGGGAAAATACTTTTTTTTTATAGAGAATATGGATGACGATGCACAATGCTTAATTTGTAATAAAATATAAGTGAAAAATCTTTGTTTTATATAAAAAGGCATTACGACTCTTGTCATGGTAATATTAATAAACTTAATAATGGTGATCGAACACTATTATTATTAGAATTAAAAGCAAAGTTTTTTTTAACATTTATGGTTGATGAAACTAACCAGGATAACGGCGTTATATTAATAAATAAAGATGTTTCTTTGCCTTATAAAAAGGCATCATATGTAGTTGCTTTGTCTTTGGCAAAGCAGTGTCGTCCATTTGCAGATGGCATATTTTTAAAAAATTATCGTTGGATGTTTTGAGTTGTTTAGGTGAAAAATGTCAGGAGGTTTTAAAAATGTTTCACACAATATATATAACACAATGGAAAGCGGGGCAATTAATTCCATTTTTGCTCATAATTCCTAAAAGACCTTGTGTTTGCCTCGCATAACATTTGCGCCGTCTGTACATATTGAGCTTAATTTTTTTTTATCGGTAATTGCAAAGACATTTGCATCTATTGCGTCATATAAAACTTCTCCCGATACATGACCGTGAAGGGAAACTACTTCAAAAACTTCCTCAAAACATTCTAAATTGGTATCAACGGTTTTGATACAAATAACAAGTTGACAAATATTATTAATGTCTGTACTTTCGTCTAAAGAAATTGAAAAGTATTTGCAATTTTTCAGTCTATTTTCAGCAGCAGAACGGATATATTGACTTATCTCTTCTGTCCTTTTTGTTACTGTTTTACGGGATAACGGAATATTTTGAACATTTTTAAAACCTCCTGACATTTTTCACCTAAACAACTCAAACATCCACGATAATTTTTTTAAAAAATATGCCATCTGCAAATGGACCGACACTGCTTTGCCAAAGACAAAGCAACTACATATGATGCCTTTTTATAAGGCAAAGAAACATCTTTATTTATTAATATAACGCCGTTATCCTGGTTAGTTTCATCAACCATAAATGTTAAAAAAACTTTGCTTTTAATTCTAATAATAATAGTGTTCGATCACCATTATTAAGTTTATTAATATTACCATGACAAGAGTCGTAATGCCTTTTTATATAAAACAAAGATTTTTCACTTATAATTTTATTACAAATTAAGCATTGTGCATCGTCATCCATATTCTCTATAAAAAAAAAAGTATTTTCCCATTCATAATCAAACATATTTCTACGTGTATTTTATTTGTGTTCCGCAGCGTGGTGTTGCTTCAACAATGGTTCAACTACAATTGATTTGTTTTCTTTTAACTCAGTGAGAACAAAGCAAAAGCCGAATATGCACATCGAAAGCCATACGAAGATGTTTATAGTGTACGTGTGTTGACGCAGCGTAAGCAGCATTTTCTTCTGTAACCCCGTGTGGTTGGAAATTGAGAGGAAGCACATCACTGTTTTAAATGATCAGTTGGGTTTGCTCTCAATTAACCATAAACGTAATCGTTTGTCAACTTCAAAGGATTGTATGGAGTTGTTTTAAAAGTAATTCGAATGAGTTTTTGCGGCGCTTTGTAACTGAAGATGAAACATGGATCCATTACAACATTCCGGAGGACCAAGCAGCAGTCTAAACAATGGGTTTCTATGGGTTAACCGGCTCCGACAGAAGCCAAGGTAAGTTAAGTTGGCCAATAAGGTGATGGCAACAGTTTTTTGGGAATTCACGGAATATTTTCCGGATTAAGCCATATTCTCCTTATTTAGCAAACAGTGACTATTTCCTATTTCTAAACCTAACGAAATGGAAACGGTGGAAAGGGATTTAGCTCCAACGATAAAATTATTGATCAAACAAATGCTTATTTTATGGACCTCGAAAAATCCTATTTTTTGGAAGGGATACCAAAATTGGAGAAACGTTGGACTAAGTGTAGTGAGCTAAAAGGAGATTATGTTGAAAAATAATTTTTTTTTTTTGCAAAAAAAACTGTGTTTCATTCAAAAAGTCACTAACTTATTGATCCGCCCTCGTAATAATAACAAGTTACGTTTCCCATTATTTCAATACAAAAAATAATGACTTACCCATAAGTATTTATTTTTATCATTATTTTAAATATAAGGTAATGATCTAAAAAAAAATTGAAAATCTTTTTTAAACTCTTAATTTTATCTAGTAAGTACATATATAAGAACATATTTTTGATTTTTAAAAGCTGGAGAGTAATGACATTTTGTGCAAGCAAGTAGTTATATAAGTATATATTTGATAATGGAAATTACTTATAATTGTCATTACAAATCTTTTATATGCTTTTATATGAGGATGTCGAGCAAAATAATGACATATCATTACTAGGCAACTTTCAAAAAATAGAGACTTGTAATGACAATAGTAAGTACTTGCCATTACCAAATAAGTACTTTATAGCACGAAGGTGGTTTAAAAAAAAAAGTTGAAATTCGCTAGCTCCACAACACTTAAAATATGACATTATAAAAAAAAATTTGGTCTACCAAAAAAATCTCAGAAAAACGTTTGTTTAGAGGTCGCGGATCGAGATGGGAATTTCAGCGTAATACTCGTTATATTATTTAACTTATATGAATCAAAAACATAAAATAATTAGAAAAAATTAAAGATAATCATTATGATCGCGACACCTCTATTCAATATATGTTTGGACGTTCGTTACGAATATGAAATCCAAATTAAGTTAGAGTCGCCGAATTCGCAAAAATGGAGATTATCATACAAAAATGTTCAACTGAGATCAAGAGGTTTTCATATATTTAACGCTTTGAAAATTTCCTTTATGCATGGATATATATTTCTGTGGAATATTCTCCATGTGAGACAAGATTGTTACACACACGAGAAAAATTTAGCTATTTGCCAACTGAATTTCGGCAATAACGACTCAAATTCGGTTATTACTAATTTCGGACGATTGGCACGAATTAATATTAGTTTTCAAAACAAAGTTAGGTTAATTTAACTAAATTCTAGTTACAACACCCTAAATATTCAGAAATCTAATGAAAATATCGTTTTACTAACTGAATTTATACGTTGTTACAATTAACATGCACTTTTCAATTCGGTTGGCACTTTATTTCTCTGTGTGTAACCAATAAATTATAATATTAGCGAAAAACTAAAAAAGGTCAATATGTAAGTTCAACTGTAAGAATATCGATTCTCCGTTCTAAAATTAAAAACAAATTCTTTGTAAGCTGATTGCAAAAACTATAACAAAATGGATTTTTCAATGACATCGTTTTCAGGTTATTAGAAAAATACCACAAAAAATCGATTTTAAATCCAATAATTTTTTAATTCCGATTGCAAATTCCAAGTCTTCATTAAAGTTATGCTCAGATTTGATAAACTTTTTCATATAAGAAGTAAACAAGTTGGATTTTTACTTACATCTTTTCAGAAAATTTTACAATTTTGATAACATATTAATTTTCTGCACATAAATTTAAACTAGATTTTTTTTTTTTTTTAAAGAGAAGCAACACTCAAGAAATTCTTCCTATTTTTATTAATGTGTTAATTTCTTTGGAAAGTGGTTAGTGGAGAGATGAAAGGTGGGGAAAGATGAATCGTTTCAAACATGGCAACACTGTAATTGCGCGAGATGATAAGTCTTAGAACAGTTGTTGCTCGCCACCTGATGGAGAGTTGGCGAACTTATTGAAGCTTATTCGGTTCATAGCCTTGATTCATTATTTTGCTTCGGTGAGGGTTAAGTGCTATGGGAACACCGAAGGCGGGCTCTGCGATACATATGAGGGATAGAAAACTCATGAAAATTGTTTTCCTAAATTGTTGTTGCTGTCACCAGGAATCGAACCCGGGACCATCTCTGTAACACTCGAACGCGCTAACCATTACACCACAACGCCCACAATTTTGTTTAAGGTATATGGAGTAGATTACGAAAGAATTAAATTTAAAGGCAATCCTAAATTTGTTTTAGAGACTAATTAATAATTATTAAAAGTTAACTTTTCCTCCGAACTCTAAAAGTTAACGAAACTTGGCACATGGAATTTTTAGACATTAAAGAAAAAGGCGATCTTGTTGAGATCGCAATCGCAAAAATAGACCTATATTAACCACTTAAGCAATGATGTAGAAACTATGCACTTTAACCGAGTATCTTTGTATTAATGTTGAGTGTTTCGTGATATACTATTTTAGCTGATTAATATTTATAATTTAAAATTACGTTTACAATTTAAGAATTGACTTTTCCCCTTTTCACACTGAGCATAGGATATGCTACTTTTATTTAATTTCCCAAAAGTATTGGTTTTAACGCTTCAGAAAATATTGTAGACATTCGTTAAGTATTCAAATATCTGTTTTATATATGAATACATACGTAATGTAAACTAAATATTATTTTTGTAAAACTCAGTGGCTGGAAATTTGGTTTTATATATTAATATATATACAATGTTTGTAAATCTCATATATTAAACATACATCAAAGTGTTCATAAGCAGATATTTATTTTAAAAGAAAACATTTTTTTTTAAAGCATCTTAAGATGTTATTACAAAAATGTTGTTATAAGTAACAGACATGGGCGGCGTCAATTATATTTCACAATCATTCGTTTGTGAAATTTTTCAATACCATTAATAATTTCAGACCTACGCTCACACTTGTAGGCTTAAACGCTTCAATATAAAATTTGTTAAGTTTTAAATACCGCACATTGGAATTAGTAGCAACATCTGGGTATTTAATTACAGGGCAATTACTCAATTACATTTAATTTGACGTAAAAAAGTAATTGGCCTGTACTTACATACACATATATTGGCATTATACCCTTGTCTGGTATTGACAAACTTGAAAAAGTTTAAATGAAGCGTTTGAACGCAGGTTTGAAATTATTAGTTATATTCCAAATTTCACAAGTGAATGATTGTGAAATATAATTGACGCCGCCCATGTCTGATAAGTAAAAGTTATAGTATAGAGATATTAAAAGGTTAAAAATTAAATGAAATTTCACAATTTATAATGATAATATATTATACTTAACTAGATATAAAGCGAACTAAATTACATATATTAAATTTATATAGTATAAGAGGCCTTGCAAGTCAACTATTCAGTTAAGAAAAAAGGTAAATTTTGGCAATGTCAAAGTTGTAGAATTTATTCTCCTGTATACAAGTTATTACCATTAATATACACTTTTCAATTTGGTTTGCACTTTATTTCTCTGTGTGTACATTCTTTTGAAGCATTGCGAAAAGAACACCAATTCCATAAAAATGCATTTATTAACTTGTTATAAAAGCAAATAATTAACTAACTAGTCCCGGTTCACACACGGCAATTTTACTTGCGCAGTCTTGAGTTTATAGAAGAGGGAGAAAAGAGAATGGAAGGGGGTTCAGACTTGCCTGTACTAAAATTCCGTTTTGTTTTGTCATCCGCAATTTTTAACACGAAGTTGGCTGCAGGTTGAAATACGAAAGTTCAAGTTCAAAGGAGATTTGAAGAAAACTTGCCCAAGTAAAATTGTCGTGTGTGAACCGGGAAAAAACTTATTTCGAGAAGCAAATAAGTTTTATAGTTACTCATAATTAAATCACTTCTCGAAACTAAAGAAAATGTTTAATTCGTTTAATACTAAGGTCTGATTTTATTTTACACTCAGGGAACTTCTGCTTTAAAAATATGTAGTTGTTTGGATTGTAATACAGTTTCTTTATTGTTAATGTAAATGTCAGTCATTTGTAGAACAAATTAAATTTTGTGTAGTAGTTTTTTATTTTTTATTAGCATGTGGTTTATTTTTACTACAAATGTTAGTAATTTTTTGAACATTAAAAAACAAATTGCAATGTTAGTTGAATTTACTGAAATGTAAGTCGTCCTTTCTTTAAGTGAACTTTCATTGTTTTTGGTCTTTACCTACATAGTATTCTAAGTGTATCTTTGATGCTACGAACGAAGAGAACTTCAGCTGCTGAAAGGAGACATACCAATTTGGACATTCGCTAAGAAAAATCAAGTCTTCTGTAATACATTTAGGAAGAGCTACACAATTAAATAATGCCTTCCATTATTGCTTTTGGGTAAACAGTATTTTTTTTGCTGTTTAGCATTACAGCATTTCTAAGGCCACCACAAATTAATTAAGAAACAAAAAAAATAAAAAAAAAAAAAAATGTATAAAACATATTTAACAATTCATTAAATCTTGATCGTTAAATTCAAATATAACAGGGTTTATAATTGAAAACAAAATTGAATTAAGTTATTTTATATATAAATTATACAAAAGAAAATGCGCCATTGTTTTAAGTTTATTGTTAAAGAAAACATTTTTTGAGGGTGATTTATTTTTTCACATTTATGAACAATAAAGAAATCCTTCGAAATATGAATGAATTTAGTTACCACAAATATTTGTGGTGCGCAGATACTTCAATAAAATTATGGTTTTTAATAAGAAATTTAAACAAAATAAATTTAAACTGAGTTAAAGTCTAATATTGTTAGTTAAGTACGTATTAACATTTTTCGTGGACCGTTTGCTTGAGCCGGAAAGCAAAATTCTTACTTTTAAAAATTTATAAACGTTTTCTATTATTTTTTCGGGCATACAGATTTCAGTGACATCCCAGTGTAGAAACAGAAGCGACATGTAATGATTTTTCTCACTAACAGTAATGCTTACCCTCTGCATTACTTTAACATATATAATAAGGACTTACTAATAACTAGTTAATTTTTCCATTATATTATTTTTAACATTATTCCATATATAAAGTAATGATCTTAAAATTTTTTGAAAAACTATTTTTAGACTCATTATTTTTTCAACTGTAGCAATTACATATATAATAACTTATTTTTGAGTTTTTGTGAGTTGGTAAGTAATGAAGTTTTATGCAAGCAATTCATGTATATTTTTACATGTCAAGTATAACATGTCGATATAGCTCAGATAGTAGACCGGTTGACTGACAACCTGATGTCCCAGGTTAGAATCCAATATGGTAACATTTTATTCAAAAAAATTTTTAATAAAACTAATTTTTTTCTAGTAAATTTAGTTTTTATGAACATTTATTTTTATACTCATTATTTTATCCATACTAGTAAGCATATAGTTAATTATATATTTTTTGGTTCGATATGTGATTATATTGCGCGACATCCCTTATATAAAAGTAATAAGATTTTTAATGGCAATTGTAAGTACTTTCAATTACCAAATATGTGCTTATATAACCACTTATATGGTAAAGCTTTTCTGCACTGGGAAGAACATATAATGTATCCTATTATAGAAAAGCATTACCATATAACTTGTTATATAAGTACATAATTGGTAATCACAATTACTTACAATCTTCACTGCTAATATCATTAATTGTATATGGTAGTTATATATGTACTTACTAGAAGTGAAAAAATACCGAGTCAGCAGAAAAAGCTATTAACAATTAGTTAAAAATTACGTTACAGAAAAAAAACAGTAAAATTAACAAAATCTTTTTGCTAAATAAAAAACAGCAGAAAGCTGTAAAAGGCACTAAGTTTTAGTTAAATTTTTAGTTATTTGCATGAGAACTAAGCGCCACCTAATCGTACAAAACGTTAAAAGTGTGATTTTTTAGCAGCTTTCTTTTTGGCAACACTGTTTTTAGCAGCTCAATTGTTTTAGTGTAACATGTTACTGTGAAACATATTCAGTTTGGTCTATAATTTAACCATGAAACGACTTACAAACGAACAACGCTTGCAGATTATTGAATTTTATTATCAAAATTCCAGCTCGGTTATGTGTGTAAAACCTTTTAAAATACAGCAGGTGCAAGAGTTGAAGCCACACGACCTCCACAACGGCTAAATTTTGGTGAATGGGCGCAGGCAAAGTTGGATGAAGATCCACTTATTTATCGGAAAATTGTGTTCAGCGACGAAGCTCGTTTCTGATTGAATGGATACGTGAACAAACAAAATTGCCGTACTCGGTGTGAAGAGCAGCCATAAGGCTTATGGACCGGTGGCATCATTGGACCGTACTTTTTCAAGGACGACGAAGGCAAGAACGTTGCGTGCGATGATTACAAATTTGTTTTTGCAAAAAATATAATAGCTGGTTTTGTGTGACATGTGGTTTCAACAAGACTGTGACACATGCCACACAACACGCGAAACAATGGCCCAATTGAGAGGCGAGTTCGGTGAACAGTCGAACGGGTGTTTGGGACCGATCAATTGGCTGACTAAATCGTGCGATTTAACGGCTTTAGACTATTTTTTGTGGGGCTATGTTAAGGCGCATATATTTATAGGGACAAGCCCGTAACGGTTGACGAACTGGAAGCCAATATTATAATTTGAATTTGAAAAAATTAAACTATTTATATTTATTCTCACCCATATGACCCGAATAACATTTTCCAGAAACTATTGAGTTGTAATAAATACGGCTTAAAAAAAATTAGAAAAATATTTTGTTAAATAACCAAATTTGTCGACAAAATCAGTTTTAGTGACCTCGTAAGCTCCATCAAAAAATCTAAAAAAAATCTCCAAAATCTTTTAGGCCATACGCATATATATTTCACTTTAAGAATTGCAAAAATCAACAAAAAACTAAAACTTTGAAAATCCTTAATGAATATATTTATGCAAAGGTATTAACAAAAAATGGCGAGACATAAAACGCTATAAGCTTTTCAATTTATTATTTTCTTTGTATATAAATATATCTTAATTGTCGAAAATTGACGCGCACAGAAAAAGGAAATCAAAGAAAAAAGCAAACTAATTTTCGAAACAAAATATAATTTATTAATGTGTTAATTTGATCAAATATATTTTAAGAATTTTTTTATCACTCTGTATCGTTATTTTGTGACAATACCACTATGATATAAATGTGCACACAATTATGGCACGACTTGGGGTGTTGTTACAACGCAAATATAAGAAATAAAAAATGGTTATAAATAAAATTCATATTAATCATACGTATAGCATAACAACAATTAGGGGCAAAAGTAAAATACAAAAATAAATAAAAAATTAAGTTTCATGAGCTGAATCCAAAAAAAATGAGTTTTATAAACACAGTACTTTTAAACAGCTGTTATCTCCAGATTACAAATCTGTTCTTCGATTTTTTCCAGCAAAGTACCATTTTCGCGAAATTCATAAATTCGTTACATTTTTTAAAATGCATTTTTTTTTTAGCAAGTTTGATAATTTGCAATTATGTACAAAAACTAATCATGTAAAAAACTCAATAATTTTGAACAAAGTTTTGTAAAAGCATTTATTTTGATACTTGATCAAATAATTGGTTCTTTTGGGTGGTAAATTAAAATGAGGCTGATGATGACCTAGTCGAGTAGGTCGAAAGTGCGACACTCCCTCGACGCTGATACCCGTAAAATTATGTTGATGAAAAAGTATAAAAATTTATTTTTTTGCTTAAGATTAGTTAATTTTTTGAAAATTTTTGAAAATCTGAACATAAATAATGGATGATTTTTATTTAAATACTACTAAATTTAGAAAAATTATAATGTCAGAGTTGTCATATGACTATTTAAAAAAATAGTCAAAAAACCACGATATTAAAAAAAAAAATTAAAAAAAAAAAGTTAATCGAAAAAAAATAATAATTTTTTATATATTATTGAAAAAACAAAAATGTTTTAAATATCTCTAACCGTCTAAGATTAATATATCAAAGTTTCTACGTAGGTTGCTAATATTTTTACTAGAGGTCGCTTTATGGAAAACAAAATTTTCCAAAATTTCTTGATGAGACATGCTTCTATATGTCTGCAAAGCGTGGTTGAAAAATGTCCAGCTTAACTTTTCGAAATTTAATCACAAAATTATCAAATTAAGAATTATCTTTAATTTGATTATAATTATATCGGTGTTAGTATCAGGATATCTTACTGGAAGTTGAAAATTTTACTTTTTTTAGTTTTATCATATAAATTTTTTAAAATTGTATTACTATGCATAAACTATTTATTTATTTATTTATTTATATAATATTAAACTTATAAGTAAATACAAGAGTAATATGAGGAAATTAGCATTGGCTGCCAGGGCCATCAGCTATTGCATACACTAAAATTTGAAGTTCATTTCTAAATATTTCAGGACATTTTCAATGGATTTGAAATTGTTATTTGAACAAATTTTTCTATTAGAATTTCAAATCCAGTGAAAATATCCTGAAATATTTAGAAATGAACTTCAAATTTTAACAATTTTTCCACATGCTTTAAATACCAAACAAAGCACGCAAAATTTTTCGCCTTCCTTGTAATATCCTAAAACAAATACGGACATGATTATACTCAAATGAAAGATAATTTTGTATAGATTTATATTCCCTAAAATTATTATCATGATTTTGAGGTTAAATTTCGAAAATTTAAACAAAATATCACTCATTCTTTGAAAGAAGAAAAAAAAATTAAATTTTTGACCTCATGATGCGTGATTTTTTTACGGTTCTAATTAAAAAAAAAGTGTGTAACTTTAGCCGTGTTCCAGAAAGTTCTTATCGGATTTCGCCGATAAGAAGAAAAACTTTCGATTTTTGCCCTTTTCCACACCAATGGCATTTAAAAAAAAATAATAAATGTATGCAAATGCAATTTTTTGATGCATTTTTTAAATTGTCCTGCCAATAAAAGTTTTTTAAGCACGGATAATTTGAAAATTTTATACATTTTTTAAAATCGTTATCCATTATTTCCACACGAAACAATTATTTTTTTTTTATAATTTTTAATTTTTATTTTAATAGGTTTTAAAACAATTTAAAATCTAGAACACACTGCACAAAAAAACGTAATTTATATTAGTAAATTTATCTAAAAAAAAATCACAAAATAATCAAAATGTAATTTAACATAAAAAAATTTATATTTTCCATTTACTGATGTTAAAAAAATTTTAAGGTGTAGAAATATTTCGTAAATGCATGTAATTGCGTTTACATAAAAAAATTATTGGTTTTTAATATGTTTTAGTTTTTTATTTAATAAGTGTGAAAAAGGATAATCATATAAATCAAATGATTTTTAAATCACAAAAATCCGATATCAATTTTCGAATATAGAGCTCTTCAAAATTAAATACTTTTCCGGTTATTTGAATTTTTTTTTGAAAGTTAAAACTATGAAAAAATCGCGAGTTTTTGAAAATTTGAAAAACTGAATATTTGGATGTATTATGAGCTCCATGGAGTATGTGTTTACCAAAACTTAATCAAATTTAGATACCCTCGGACAATTTCATTTGTGATGTATCATGGACCTCAAAATACCGAGATATTTCAAAAACTGCAAATAAGAAAAAAAAATTCTGACAGATTTGTAAAAATATGTAATTCAAAGACAGGTTCTGCAAAACTTTAATTTAACAAAAGGATGTGTAAACAAAATTTATATAAATATTAGGGTTCGTCAACAAAAATATCAAATTTCTTTTTTTTTTTCGGAATATCATCACTTTTTAAAATGGATTTGTTTCAATAAAAAAAATTGCGTCTTTATATTTTTTTTTAATTCCAACTGCTTCCAAATGCGCGCGGTTGCCAAATACACTGATTTACTGTCCTTATTCATACAGAGAAAACAATAAACTATATTTTATATAAAATTTAATTTTAATTAATGCTACACCAAAATTATTTTAAATAAACTTTTTTCCCGTTTTAAAAGAGCAACATTTACGCCCTGTTTCTAGAACACGTTTTGCTTCACGTTCGTCTAAAAACAATAACAAAATACATGCAATGCAAAAACAAAATACACGTAGTCACCCGTTCGTGTAGAGGCGAACGTGTTGTAGAAACCAAGGGTTAGAAAATGAAGTGGTCGGGAAAATAAATTTTTTTCAAAATATTATATTTTTTTCACAATCACAAAGCAGTTTTAGCGGAGAAAAATGGTACAAAAAATGTCGATTTATGGCAACCCAATAAAATATTATTAGGCTTTCAAAATATTTTCTCTACTAAACTGCTGCGAGTTGGGCATTCAAGTATGTGGAATTGTCTCCCTGCGGAAGTCTTCCCTGCAAATTACAATTTAGAAAAATTCAAGTCAAATGTCTACAAACACTACTCCCTCTTTCCTCCACCCCATAACCTATTTTCCTGATATCAACACAATGCAATGCATTAGTAGGGGTATCCACTGAGTGTTGGTTCAACATAAAAAAACTAGTTTGTTCTTTTAGTTCATATGTTTGTTCGAAAAGTTTTTTTCAATTATTCATATTGTTGTATTGGTGAATGGTGGTTTAACAAATCTACACAGTATAAGCGAAAACACAAATGAACGTCTACAATTTAACTAGTTCATTTTCAACCGTTCATTTGGGATTTTCTCTCACATTGTGCTGACCAATTTAGCAATATAACAATATAAATAATGAATAAAAAATTGTCGAACAAACTTATGAGCTTAAAGAACGAACAAGTTCACTAAATGCAAATGAACGAAATGAACTATGAACTAGAATGCACAACTCTGAAACTGCAATATTTTATTGAATAACAACTTTTTAACGGGACGCGATATATCGACAATTTTTATCGAATTTTTCGTAGCTCAAAATAATTTTTCATTGTCTGAGTTAAAAAATAAAATATTTTTGTTATTATTTTTACAAAATTTATACAAGAGTGGATCAATAAGTCCTCGACTTTTTGAATGAAACAGTTATTTTTTCCAAATAAAAAAAAAAAATTATTTTTCAACATAATCTCCTTTTAGCTTAATACACTTAGTCCAACGTTTCTCCAATTTTTGTATCCCTTTCAAAAAACAGGATTTTTCGAGGTCCTTTAAATAGGCATTTCTTGGCCATATGGGGTCGTTTTTTTTTTAATCGTCGTTAAATCGGTCCAATAAGTTGGCATAATATTCGCCGTTTATTGTTTTTCCATGTTGAGGGTAGTCAGGGTGGATTATCTTTCTTAAACCCAACTGATCATTTAAAATCGAAACCACACTGCCATATGAAATTCCTATGGCATCAACAACCTCACGAACTTTTACTCTTTGATCGGCCAACACCATATCGTGGATTTTTTCAACATTTTCGGGTGTATTAACCTCAATTGGCCGTCCATAACGTTCAGCGTCATTTATACTTGTGCGACCACAACGAAAGGCAGTAAACCACTTTTTTACCATTGAAATCGATGGTGCAGAGTCCCCATAGTATTTATCAAGCCTTCCCTTGGTTTGATTGACGGTTTTTTTTCGCAAAAAGTAATGTTTAATGAGCAATCGAAATTCACTTTTTTCCATTTTTAAAAAAATCCACGAGGTTGTATTTTTTGAACAGCTGTTAAAAGCAAAGTAAATGACGGAACTTCCTCAAAATTTGACAATAGTCTATTAACAGGTGGTACTTGACGGGAGCAGTGTTGCATTTCATATAACTACGAGCGAAGTTCGAAAAGTCACGGACTTATTGATCCGCAATCGCAACATAATAAATCTTAAGCGGTTCGTTACATATCAAGAATGCTTGTACGATTATTTTCAGTTGGTAATATGCTTATATTGTGTGTGATTAAAAAATATATTTGTAAAAGTTTTTGAAAAAGAGAGTTTTTCGTCCAGTCTATGGCAAAACGGTGCACTTTAAAAACTGAGATAAAAGTTTTTTGTTAAATAATTGTTGGCGTAGAATCGAATGTCAATTTCAGCTTTCATATACATATATTCATTTTTGCTCTGTATTTAAAGGGAACCTAAATTTGCGATTTTAACATGTGGAAGGAGTTAAAAATTTTAAAAAACAATTACTCCATCTTTTTGTTGATGAAAAACAGCAAACAAATTTATAATATCAAAAAATCAAATATTTGTGACGAACTCTAATAAATATACACTTTACAAAAATAAATTTGGAAAAACGTTTTAAATCATAATTTTATGTTACTCTGCTATTAAGCTGATAGTTTAGGTTTCACTATAAGCAATTCCAAAGATATTAGTTTCAATAAGCATTGGCTTTCAATCAGCTTTTCACAGCTTTTTTTATTATTCGATATATTTACTATTACTATATTAAATAAAATAAAAACTTTTGTATCAAGTATTGATGGGTTCTATATTGTTCAAATTGTAAAACAAACTTTTGAATTTATTGACTTAATACGAAAAAATAAACTAATATGTATAAAATAAAGACACTAAATAAGCGAAAAAAAAACAACTAGAAGAAAGCAATTAGTTTAATAGAAAATTTTCCTAACTTTTGCGATACAAAAGCTTTTAATTATAAGAGCATTATATTACATTTGCTAAGAAATTTTTTGGATGTAAATTATTATTAACAAATTTGTTATAGTAATAATGAAGAAGAAAATTCCTTTTAAGAAATGGAAAAAAACTTTATATAAAAAGTTATAAATAACTAAAATTGAAAAAAATACAAAAAGTTAATTGAAATTGGATAGGATAGGATTTTGATAAAGAAATATTTTAAAAGGTGTTCGGCCATTATCAATGAGTTAAAATAAATAAAACTAAACATATGCGCCCCGGTAGGCTAGTTGGTAGCGTGCTGGCTTGTCAGTGTGGGGGTAGTGGGTTGGATTCCCACCATAGGCACTGGTCTGTTTTCGCTACAACTCGCCGAAGGCCATATTAGCTAGTGCGCGGTTAGTGTAATAGGATATAAATTGTAATTATATGATTATTAATTAATAAAAAAAAAAAACGAAACAAATTATATTCCTCACTCTTTACAAATTTGTTGAAATTTAGCACAAATATTGTGTCTAATGCAACAAAGGTTGACAGTCATTTTGGTCTCACATTGGAAAAAATCATAAAAAATATATCAAAAATACTTCACAAAATTAAACATATAATTAAAATTTTGAGCGATCTTTTTTCAATTTAAAATTTTTTCATAAATTTATTGTTACTATAAGTTTTTTTTTCGTTGCGCGCCAAATTCTGTTGTAAAAAATTGTCGCCTGTAATCTTAATTAAATTTTTTTTTAAAGCCCGTTTATAATTCGGCATACCTTGTGTCATCATCAGAAAAAGCTTCGTTTTTGCTTTTTTTTATTTTTAATTTGTATGCGCTTTATTTTTTATTTTTAACCTGTTTTCTTTTCAACCTCTTATAGTTTTGCTTTTTTTTTTTTGTCTTTTTAATTACAATTTTACTTTACAATTTAAAATGTTTTGTTCAATTTTCTTTATTGTGTTTCTCTGAGCCTTTTTCTCATCAAAATATTTAAACTTCTACAAATCGAAAATTCCAAGAAATCTTTAAGGATTACATAAAATGTCATCTACTTAATTGTTAATTGTTGTTAGTACACATTTTGAGGGTTAATTTCGACTGTCTTAATAATAAAAATATTAAAAAACTTTTTGTTTTTTACCAAAATTCTGTAAAAAATATTTAAGACATTTTTAATAAAGGCGATATTAAAAAGTTTAGCTTTTTATGTTAAGAGACATTGTGCAATAGCGAAAATAAACTTTTGAACCTCTTATAACTTTTTTAATGAAATTTTTCTGATATAATTAGGATATTTGAAAATAGTTAAGAAAATGCATCGTGTTAACGAAAATCCGTTAGCGCGCCACTACTGAAAAGTGTGTCATAGTTTTGCCATTGCAATTTTTATAAATTTTTGTGTGATAAAACTATCAAAAAGTAAGAAAATGTGCTTTAAATCTTAATTAATATTAAAGAAAATGCCACAGAAGAAGAGATTGTTTATATTAAAAAAAAATATTCAAAACCTAAAAAAAGAGAAGCAACACTCAGGAAATTCTTCCTATTTATAAATGTGTTGCTTCTTCGGAAAATGGGATAGTGGAGAGATGAAAGGTGAGGAAAGATGAAGGGCTTCACACATGGCAACACTGTAATTGCGCGAGATGATAAGTCTTAGAACAGTTGTTGCTCGCCACCTGATGGAGAGTTGGCGAACTTATTGAAGCTTTTTTGATTCATAGCCCTGATTCATTATTTTACTTCGGTGGGGTTAAGTGCTATGGGAACACCGAAGGTGGTAGCTGCGATACATATGAGGGATAGAAAGCTCATACATATTATTTTTCTAAATTGATGTTGCCGTCGCCGGGAATCGAACCCGCGACCATCTGTGTAACAGTCCAATGCGCTAACCATTACACCACAGCGCCCACAATTAGAATTTGGTAAGAAATGCTTTTTGTTAAATGTTTCAGAAATACTTTGATTAACTTTAACATTTATAAAAAAGTTTTAGCTTTTTCTAAAGGGTCCGCCATCTAACGTTTTATTTTAAACTAGTGCTTATTTCGTATATGGTAACACTTAGGTCATGTCTGATTTGACAAATAATTAGTTTTATCCTTCCGCTGAACGAGTATGGTTGTGTATACGCTTGAACAACGCTGGGAAATATTGCGACATTACTTTGAAAATCATGGTAATGTTGCAGAATGTGTGCCAATACACCCAAAACGAGTCACTGTTTGGTGCGGATTTGGTCCAGAGGCATAATTGGGCCAATTTTCTTCGAAAATGAGCAAGGAGTGGGCCGTTACAGTCAATGGCGATCGTTATCGGGCCATGTCGAAAGAATTTTTGTTCACAAAATTGAAGAGGAGGAAATACAGCTGCACACAATCGATAATGTGCTTAAAAATTGTACCGATCTACTGCATGGCCAGCCGAGGCAGCCATTTGAATGAATTATTTTAAATTATTAACCGGAAGGATTGTACTTTCAAATAAAAAAAAGAAATTTGAGAAAATATTCATTAGTTTTTTTATAGCATTTTCGAAAAAAAAAGGTAGTTTGTTTGCATATTTTTTTTTTTTTATCCAGCAAGAATGCACAAATTTTGACAATTTGGTTTTTTCCCACGTTTCAAATAAAATTTTGTAGCTTTCCATAATTTTTTCCGTCACCAGAGAAAACTAATTTGCCTTTTGATGGTAATTTTTATTCATATTTGCTTATTTTTTCCATTTTTTTTTATATCATCTTTGATCTTAAAAACTGCTTTTCTTAAGATTTTTGAGCGTTAAAATTTAATTTTTTATATTTTCGTCGCTTTACATGCTTTTTCCTCAAATCTTTTTAATTTTTCTCGTAAAAGTGTGATTTTTCACTTTTTTTGAAGTTTTGCTATTTGTTGACTTTTTTATAATATTTTTTTGCCATAATGCAAATATGCAGGTGCTTGTGCAAATTTAAATGTAACTGACACTAATAGAAAACATATGATTTTCTATTGTTGATTTACTTGAATAAACGTCACTACATTGCTAGGTCTGTCAAAAAAACAGTAGTATTTGGAAGATGACAAAGCCAATTGTGATAATATTTTGTTGTTGTTTTTGTTTTTTCTTTGATATTTTAAATTTTGAATCTCGCTCCTAGGCGAGGACAAGAAATTCTCATTGAGTTTGTGATTCAACATAACAAATATCTCTAGAAATTCTAATAACAAAGTACCCCTGAAGATTTCCTTGGGCAGGAATGAAATCCGGATAGGGACATGCCTACAGCAGATTGTTTTTCACAATTTGTTAAATAAGTTTTGGGACTTTAGCACATTTAATTACTATAAATGCAATGGATTTTGGTTTTTTATCTCCTCTGGTCATCACAAATCCTATAAAATGAGAATGTTTTATTACTAGAACCTGCCTTGGAGTTGTAAAAAAATAAAATCTGTAAAATATTTTCTGATTTTATTAAAAAATATAATAAATGTTTTGGCAAAAATTTGTTTATTTTAAATTATTTAAAAAATTATATATTTTTTTGGGCGCCCCTTGGCTATGGCCCTGCTTTTGTATTAACAAGCATTTGCTTCAGAACCTCAGCTGTAAGCTTAAGACTCTTGCCTTGAATCACTTTCAATGAGAGACAAAATATTTTGTGAGCGGAGCAGAAAATCATTTTTTTGTTATTTACCCCATTTAGGTAAATCAAGATTAACGTTGAGTTTCACAACCGTTCTCTTGTGTACATCTGAAAAATGAGGACTCGAAAAAGCATTTTTTTGTCAATGTCAGGCATTTTGCTAAACAGCTCATCTGGAATACCGTTGCCTATATGATCTTGAAGAATTATTTGGAACATTTTAAAATTCCAGAATTAATCTCATTTATCTATTTTATTTAATCCATTTATATTTTGTCACTATTTTTAAATTTTTTTTATTTAAGGTAATTTGTCTGAGTGCCTCCTTTTTTGCCACAAACTTAACTTAAGCATACGAATTTTTATACTACATCAAACCTTAAAAAAATAAGGTAAACCCAAAGGTAAAAAGCAAATTACCATTTCATTTTGTAAATAAATATAAAAAAAAAAAAAACAATTTTTTATTTAAATTAACTTTTGTGACAATACATTTCATATACAAATCTACAATCTAGAACCCTTTTTTATTTATTTAGTAAACGATGTCATTGTATTTGTTTTCATTTACCTTTCATAAAATTTTAAATAAATATTTAACCTAAATTCAGAAAAAAGAGACTAGTATCCTGACTTTTGTACAAAACAAAAAACTTATTTAAAATTCCATTTTTGTTAAGATGGCTTGTCATATTGCACAGTGGGTTGTTTCACAAAAATCTTATAAAACAAATTTCTGCGATTTCTTTATGGCTGATGTGATTGATACGAAGCTTCACCACAGCCGTAAACAACGTATTTTCATGCTTCAGTTTTAAAAAAGGACCCACTATATCCATCAGGCGCTGATCAATTAGACTACAAACTAGGGTTTTTGGGGGTATTAAGAAATTTTAAGAGTTTACCAATTTTATAATTATTAAAAGATTTTCAAAAATTAAACATTTCTAAAATCTGCTTATAATAAATGATTTTGCTTTCTCCAAAAGTTCTCCGCGTTTCAAAATCAAGGCTTTGAATTGTTACTATAACCTGGTCATGGAATTAAATCTACTTATTATACACCATGTTTCAACTGAATCGGATGAAATTTTTGGATATCCGATGAAACATTTTTTTTTTAATTTTTGAATTAATATTTTACTTTTATTTTGCAAAAGAATATTTGTTAACGAACATATTGAATTTTTTTTTTTAATAAAACAGAAAAAAAAAAATATAGAGGACTCAAGGAAATAACACAATTGTAAAAATATATCCAAAATTTTTACTTTGTAATTTGATTGTTGTTCTGTTCACATTTAAAGCTACTCGATTAAAAAAAATTGTATATAATCTTATATAATATGATCCAAATTTGTAAAATTAATATAGTTAAATATGACATCACGTATAGTAAGATACAATTTTATTTACACACAGAGAAATAAAGGCCAACTGAATTGAAAAGTGTATATTAATGGTACATTAGTTGCTACCAGTTAGTTGCTTCAGTTAGTACAACGATATTTACATTCTCATTTTCTGAATATTTTGGATTTTGTCACTAAAATACAGTTGAATTAGCCCAACTTTGTTGCGAAAACTAATTTTAAGTTGTGCCAACCGTCTAAAACTAGTATTAACCCAATTTGTGTCATAGTAACCGAATTTCAGTTGGCAAATAGCGAAACTTTTCTCTGTGTGTGCCTCTATAATTGTTCTTAAAATGTCATATTTAATTGTATCTTACAATATGTTGTACCATATACCTTTTTGTTAACAGGGTCTTAATAGGCCTTTTAAAGTAAAAGTGCTATTAAGTGCTTACACTATGCATACATTTGTGTAATTCACAATTTTATGCTTTATTTTTAATCAACAAGTGAAATTTATGTATATTAGCTATAAAATACGTTTTAAATGCAAATTATTATTTCAAAAATAAATTACAAAATGAATTGTTAAACAAAATCATAAACAGTACAACTCTGCGTATGAGTGTTATGATATAATTAATAACACTCATACGCACTGTAGTATATTTTATACTTTTGTTTTAAATTTCTTTTATAGGTACGCGCGTACAAATAGTTTAAATTTCAGTTACGACAACAGAAAATATTACATGCTCCAGCAGAATTTTTAATGAAGTTGAGAATCACAGTCTGCTAAATTTCAGAAGAACAAAATGTAGTTAAATAATCTTAGAATTAAGCTTAATCAACAGAATTTTTAAGCTGAATTAACAAAAAAAGTGTGCTAAAAAGGTCTTTCCGAATCTGACCATAGACAGGTCCATATTTATTACCGGGAATATAATAAAGTGTATATAACAGTTGCGGAGTTACGATTTTTGTTCTTTTTGCTCTATCTCGCTTAGTTTCCGAGATTAAGCCTATTTTAGGATTATAAAATAAAAAATATGAGACAATAATGCCATCTACAAGTGAAACTGATAACAGAGACACAAAAAAATAATGTTTTGAAAACAATATGTAATTGGATTGGCAGAATTAAATTTATGTATTTGGAATTACACAAAACAATGGATTGTTCAATGAAAAAAAAGGGATGTTTTTGCTTAGAAATTCATAACATCCCACTCAAAATTTTAATATCAACTCGAAAATTTACACTGAAAATATCTATTGAAATTATCTTAAATGGTCATCACAATTTAAAATATCAAACTCCGAAAATTTTAATTTGACATAAAAATTATGATTGTTAATCATATAAAATTAAAATAAATACAAATCTTCGAGCTCGAGGTTTAGTTTTTTTAATAATTAACTTATTTTTCAATATTTCGGCATTCGTCGAATGCCATCTTCTGGTAAATATTTAATGTTTACATAAAATGCAAAAAAATTAAAAAAAAACATTGTTATCACTACATTATCTATTATTTTAAATTAATCTATACGTTTAAATTTTAATTGGGCTCTTAATAATCGGATCGTAATATCTATCACCCTGTATTTAATTTAACAAATATGTATTCACTTGATTGAATAGTATCAAATTGTATGCAATACGATCCACCATTTTTCGGATCAAAATGCATTTGAATTAGATATAAGCCCAGGTAGAAATTGCCAAACGTACCAAAATAATAGTACTTGCAAATCATTGCTATTTTTGTGAAACCAACAGTGTTAAAAGTACCAAAGTTATAACTAATATTGTACTCGGAAAACACTTTTTTGTTTACAAAGCATGTTTTTTCCAGTACCACCCGCAAAATTCTTTGCCAATATAGTTTTTACCAATATTACAACCAATTAGAAGCACATTATATCCCCCTAACTGGGGGATATCATGTAAACACTTTATATGTTAATGTGTGACCAAAAAATGGTGCCGTGCAATAAAGCCATCGGTAATAAAGCCATATGGCTTTATTTCCCACAACATTGAGAAATAAAGCCATATGGATTTATTACCAAATGAATTGAGAAATAAAGCCATTATGGCGATATTGCTCATAGTCATATGGCTTTATTTCTCATATTTGATGGGTAATAAAGTCATATGGTTTTATTGCCCATCAAATATGAGAAATAAAGCCATATGTATTAATTACACACCGCGTTGAGAAAAAAAGCCATCTAGAGGTTCTCCTTAAACTAATAATTTTCCCTTTTACAAAATGTTTCATCGGTGGGGTGCAATAACGCCTTACGAAATAAGGCCTTTAAGGCTTTATTTCACTTCCAATTGAGAAATAAGGCCTTTATTGCGAAAAGGGCTTTATTGCACTTTGAAAGTGACATAAGGCCTTTATTGAAATTTAGCCAATGGTGCAATAAAGCCTTTATTTTGTATTTTTTGATTCTTTTGTTACAACTGTTCAGTTTTTCTGCGTGGCGGCCTGCGGCCGATCTTAGGGGTTTTCTCCTCCATAGGACGCGGCAGGTGGCTTCGCTGAATACAGTTTTCCTGCGCGCGTCTCATTATCTTCCCTAGTGTGACGCGCGCAGGGAAACTTAATTCAGCGAAGCCACCTGCCGCGTCCCATGGAGGAGAAAACCCCTAAGAGCGGCCGCAGGCCGCCACGCAGAAAAACTTTATAAAGCACAGATTTTCAATATTGTTGCAGTTAAATTTTTTGTTGAATTATTAATGTTCTATTAATTTTTGTTAATATGAAATTTTTTTATAATTGTTCAATAAAATATAAGAAGAATAAGAATAAGAAATTTTATTTTATTTTAGGTAAATATTTACGTATAATTTTAATTATGGCTTTATTTCTCAAGGTAATCGGTAATAAAGGCATATGGCTTTATTTCTCATATTGATGGGTAATAAGCCATATGGCCTTATTTCTCAAAATTGAAAATTTTGAATATGACTTTATTTCTCAATGCGTTTGGTAATAAGGCCATATGGTTTTATTACCCATTACGTTGAGAAATAAAGCCATATGGCTTTATTACCGATGGCTTTATTACACGGCACCCCAAAAAATTACTTTGTAGTGAATGCATGAAAGAAATAAACAAATGACAATTAGTCATGCATTCATTGTGTTCGTTTGCATTCAAACCAATACACACACACACTACAAGTAAAAGTAACAGTAAAGCATAAAAATATGAATGTACGATATGACTATACATTGGTATTATTCAAGGTCAGTATATTGAACAAATATTTAAACAGTTCAACGTTCTACTCTATAATTGGGTCAAAGATTTGGGTTTCACTTAGAAACCAAAATAGAACGAAATAAACAAATGAGCTGGGGACACTTGATCTACACAAAATATAAAGAATGCATTTAACATACGACTGGTGGAATTTGAATTACACTCACTATGCACTCAATATTTAAAATGCAGTCGATATCCGATCGATGGAATTTTGAAATGCACTCAAAATATCAAATCGATGATTTGATATTTTGGTTACTGAAAATCATGTGACCCTGATAGAAATGTTCAATAACTCTATAGAACTTAATACAAATGTCTAGCAATACCATAGTAATAATATAGAAACTATGTAAAATAATTATTTTAAGTTATTTGAGTGACTTTAGAAAGTAACTCAATTCTAGGCTAAGCGTTCTTCACATGTTAGCTTTATAAGCAGGGTGAAATTTAAATAAAAGATCAGTTTTTAACAAACCAACAACTGCGCCTTATAATTATTTACATGGCGATTATGCTTTCACCCATAAAGCATTAACACATTACATGGCGATCCTGCCACTTTTCTAGTGCTCCCCGTTAGAGCACTGAAAAGAAAAAAAAAAAATCTTGGAGGTTCCTAATCCACGCCGAGATTAGAAGGACCGTTCGGCCGATGAACGAGTCAGGACTAGGAAGAAGTCAACATCGAAGTCAACATTGAAGAAGTCAACATTGAAGTCAACATTAAAATCAACATTGAAGAAGTCAACATTGAAGTCAACATTGAAGAAGTCAACATTATATACTCAACACTACCAAATGGATTATATAAGTATAAAAAAAAAAAATAATAAAAACTTAATTCAATAGTAAAAACAGTGCGCTCCTAGTTTGAGCAACTGCAGGTACGGAGGCGATTTCGCCCATGACCTAAAATAAATTAATAAAAACTAAAACAAAATCAAAATAAGATTATTTTTCGGATGACGGAAAAATCAGTAATAATTGCTGGTCCTCAACCGATAACAATTAAAGAATACTTAAAGAGGACAAAACCAGCGAAGAAAGAGACACCTTTGAATATTCCGAAGGTGAAACCCCCAAAACGAAGAGGAGGATACATTGTAACTAAAAGACGAGAGCTAGGGAATCTAAAAAGGCTGATAAACAGCACACCACCACCACCTTGGGATTTAGCAACCAAATATTGGTTGAAAATAAGTAAAATTGAGGAAGATATAAAAGCACATATGAAAATTCAAAGATATCTAAGAAATGATTGTAATTTTTTTTTAATAGATAAATAAAAATGTATGTAAAATGAATATTTTCCTTTCAATAAATTTTTATGCGAAAATTATTAATTTTGTGTAACACATTACGATTTTAAAATGAATTTGAAAAAATTAATAATACTGACTATTATAGTATTATTTTTGATTTCAACATTAACACTAGTTATTGTATCTTGGATAAAAGCCCATATTACCAAAACAATAACACAAAGTATCAATGAATTAAATAGCATTATACAAAACAGTGATTCTGTTTCAGTAAAAGATATTTTGGCTTTTTTACTAAAATGACCATATACAAACAATTGAGAGAATATTACCATAAATATATTGGATGGTTTATTCTAGCGATCATACTATTACCACTTCTTACACTAATTAATTACAAAATAATAGATGGTTTAGTGAAACTATTGCAAAAGAAATATAGAATCAAATCTGTTATAGAACAGTGAAAAAAAAAAAAAAAAAAGACAAATTTCAAAAAAAAAAGAAGAAAAATATGCCTAGGAAATTTATTAATAGTAGGGCAAAAAATCCAATTATTTGAGACCCCAATGAGATTTTAGAAAGAGAAAAACCACACGACCCTGAAGCTAGACCTGAATGGTTAATACAGCTTAGAAAGAATATAGGTTTTGTGGAAAGGGAAAATACATTAAGAGACATAGAATAGAAACTATACTTATGATGCGAAAATATGCAAAGTAAAATTTTTTTTTTAAACAGGTTCAATTAACTGAAAATAAATGGATAGTTTAATACAAGCTTTAGAATCCATAATAATAAACGCAAAAAAATCACAAAATAGACCATATTCAGTAGAAACAATAAACACTAAAAAGTCAGAAATCGAAAGATTTAGAAAACAAATTTGAAGAACTATTGTCAGAATCTAGTACTTCTGCAGATACTAGAAAACAAAACTTAATTAAGTTCGAGAAAACAAAATAGAAGCACTAGACTTGCTAGACCAACATTCTAAAAAGAGAATAGAAGTCGAAAAACGAGTGTGCGTAATAATGGAGTCTTTAGATATGAATGAGTTAGCCACCATTACTAAATTGGTACCCTCTTTTTACAGGCAAAAGTCTGAGTTGCATAAATTTGTAACAGATGTAGAAATGGTAAATGGAACTGTGGCATCCGCAAAACGAAATGCATTTTTTAATTTCATTTTTAACTCTAGATTGGATTTAAAAGTCCAAAACAGAGTTAACAGGATATAATACCAACCACTATTGAGGAATTGGTAAAATCCTTGAAAAATGCATACAAACCATCAAAGACCACAAATACTATTCTGAATGAAATCACTCGAACGGTACAGAGAAATAATAACATAAATGATTTCGCTACAAGAATTGAAGATCTTATAACACAACTAAATGAGATCCAAATAGCGGAAGAAGGCGAGGATAAAAGAGCTACAATCATTAAATGAATGGTACAATAGCTTTTAACCAATTCATTAATGGATTGAGTGATCCTCAAGTTATATCCACAATAGAGGCAAGCCAGGTAAATACGTTTACCGAAGCACTCAAAATTGCGGAAAAATTCTCATCCAGAGTGGAACAGAAAAAAGTATTTTACCAAAATGCACATAGAAACAGTCCAAGCGGACAAGTTGTTAAACAAACAAAATGTTATAAATGCGGCAGGTCTCACACCAATAGATGTCCTGCAGAAGGTAAAACGTGCAACATTTGTGGTAAACCAAACCATTTTGCAAATATGTGCAGAACTAGAAACAATAGCAACAACAACAGAAATAATAATAATGAAAATGGCATATGTTCGAAGTGTGGAAGATCACATGGTGACGGATGTTCAGCGGAACGTGCCAAATGCAACAAATGTAGAGAGCTTGGTCATCTCGCAAAAATGTGTTGCTCGGAAGGAAATAGACAATGATATGGACAATGAATTTATATACAAAAAAAATTTTTTCAAAAGTAACAAATTTGATAAAAAAATTTGTTAAGTCTTGAATAGAGTGTGAAAAATTCAATAGTAACAAATATAAAAATTTGTTAAGTCTTGAATATAAAGTAGAAAATTTGAAAGTAGCAAATTTCAAGGAAAATTTGTTAAGGCTCAAAGAAAACATAGAAAATTCAAAGTAACAAGTTTGAAAGAAACTTTGTTAAGACTTGGAAACAATATGGACAATTCAATAGTAACAAATATAAAATTTGTTAAGTCTTGAATACTTGAAAGTACTTAAAAAGAATATAAAGAACTCAATAGTAACAAATATAAAATTTGTTAAGTCTTGAATACTTGAAAGTACTTAAAAAGAATATAAAGAACTCAATAGTAGCAAATAAAAAATTTGTTAAGTCTTGAGTCTAGAGTAGAAAATTTAAAGGGATATATAAAAATTCAAAAGTAGCAAATAGAAAAAAAATTTGTTAAGTCTTGAACAGGAAGATAATAATGTAGCTCAGAGACAGCTAATAATACGGACATTGAACATAAAAATACCATTGAGACTGATCAGCTCAATATATGAATAATGATAGAATATATAATGAATTAAAAATAAGATTAAAACTTTCATTAGAAAAATCTAAAGAATTTATAGAGATAGCAAAGAAAACTAGAAGTTTAGAATCTTATAATAAAACTAATAGTATAGATATTAATATAGGAGATTTAGTATTAGTTAAAGTTGGTAATAGAAAGAAAAATGATCCACCATATCATGGTCCATATAAAATAATAAACATAGATGAATTAAACGTTACACTAAATATTAATAATAAAATAAAGACAGTGCATAAGAATTTATTAAAGAAATATAAAGAAATATAAAAGAATTTATTAAAGAAATATAAAGAAATATAAAAGAATTTATTAAAGAAATATAAAAGAATTTGTTAAAATAATACAACAAAAAAATTTTTAATTTTAGAAATAAGATTTTGTATTGTAAAATATAATAAGAAAAACATAAAAGTTGAAAATAAGAAAATCAAATTTCAAATCAAAAAAAAAAAAAAAATGTAATAAATTAAACATTCATATTGTAAACAAATAACACAAGAAAAACAAAGAAAATAAACAAAATTTTTTTTTCCAAATATATTTACAAAGCACACTTAAATGGTCAAGTTACAAAAATAAAAATCAAAACTTTGTTTGAATGCAATACACACCAAAACAATTAAAATCTCACAAATTTTTTCAAAAAAAAAATTGTACGATTTTACTGAAAGGGTAGGGGTGTAGTGAATGCATGAAAGAAATAAACAAATGACAATTAATCATGCATTCATTGTGTTCGTTTGCATTCAAACCAATACACACACACACTACAAGTAAAAGTAACAGTAAAGCATAAAAATATGAATGTACGATATGACTATACATTGGTATTATTCAAGGTCAGTATATTGAACAAATATTTAAACAGTTCAACGTTCTACTCTATAATTGGGTCAAAGATTTTGGGTTTCACTTAGAAACCAAAATAGAACGAAATAAACAAATGAGCTGGGGACACTTGATCTACACAAAATATAAAGAATGCATTTAACATACGACTGGTGGAATTTGAATTACACTCACTATGCACTCAATATTTAAAATGCAGTCGATATCCGATCGATGGAATTTTGAAATGCACTCAAAATATCAAATCGATGATTTGATATTTTGGTTACTGAAAATCATGTGACCCTGGTAGAAATGTTCAATAACTCTATAGAACTTAATACCAATGTCTAGCAATACCATAGTAATAATATAGAAACTATGTAAAATAATTATTTTAAGTTATTTGAGTGACTTTAGAAAGTAACTCAATTCTAGGCTAAGCGTTCTTCACATGTTAGCTTTATAAGCAGGGTGAAATTTAAATAAAAGATCAGTTTTTAACAAACCAACAACTGCGCCTTATAATTATTTACATGGCGATTATGCTTTCACCCATAAAGCATTAACACATTACAACTTAACCAGTTATTTCTAATATTCAATTTTAGAGGAATTATATTTTGACCGTTAACTAGATGTTGAATTGAAGTTATTTTTTTTTAATTAAATGACCAACACTTTTCAAATAAATCGGACTTGATTTGCCTTATCTATTGGCTGCGAAGGGGAACACTCAGATCTCGCATCTACATTCCTTCTGACAGTCAGGCTGCTTATAAGGTGTCGTCTGGGTTGGTCATGAAATGCATTCAGACTCTCAATAAGTCCGGCAGGGGCAACTCTCTAACCTTGGGGTGGATTCCTGATCATGAGCGGCACGAGGGCAACGAGAGGGCAGATTGTCTTACCAACCGCTGGGCCGGAAAGCCCTTTATTGGTCCTGAACCATTCTGTGGAATACCTGCGGGGTATGTTAGGGAAAGGCTCAGGGCATGGAGAGGGTCTGGAGAGTTTTCTTTCCCGCTACCTGAAAAAGAGATTGATCTCTTTTTCCTGTAGGGGGTCGAGGACATTCTTGTCGCTTGAAAGGGGGGGTTTGAGGACCCTGGCGTCGTACTTAACTGGACACTGTAATCTCAGATACAATCTGCACAGGAAGGGTCAATCGGACACGGATATGTGAAGGTTTTGTAAGATGGTGTCTGAGACCTCGGACCATGTTCTCTGCGAACGTCCCAGGCTTTGTGATAGGAGACTTAGGTTTCTAGGTGATCGTTTCATTTCGTATTCCGACATCGGGAATACTTTGCCTAATAGGATAATTGGCTTTATACGTAGCTTGAATCTGTAGGCAATCTTTAGGCTGCACAAAAGACCTACATTGGTCGCGGTGCATAGTGCCTTCTGATCTAATCTGATCTAATCTATTGGCAAAAAAGTTATTGCAAAAATGCTAAATTTTGATTTTAAATGCAGATAACTTATGTTCTTTAAGAGATGACCTACATGAGTAAGCATATTTAGCTACTACAAGCAGATTACGGAAATGTTTAATTTTTCAAAACCGGATTATAAGTATAAAATAAGCAAGCTTTCGAAATATTTTAAATACCTGAGTTGTCCTAATTTGGAGTTTAATTGCTCAGCGCAAGGTTGATCTAGTGGGCTCTTCTCTGAAGCTGAAAGCTTGAAATTTAATTAACCATGGCTGTGTGAAATTTCTTGGCAATGGGAATGTTAATAGCTGAATTACTGCCATAATATTTGCGTAACACCCCACTGTGTATTGCAAAAAGTTTTTAAAGAGAAATAAAACAATTGTGAAAACTAAAAAACAGAGACAATAAAAAACTACTGGTACTTAAAAACAAAAATATAAGAAAACGGCATTTGTTGCTTGAATTGTTAAAGATGTTATTGTAAGAGTTGCTGATGCTTTAAGCTTTGTATATTTTGTACTACCTATACATATATACAAACACAAACAATGCAGCAATAACGACAGAATAAATTTAAACAAGACGCAACGTATCCTTTAAAACACAAACACACACTTTTACGTATTGGCATGTACGCGCATATGAGGCTTTTCATATTAAGTTTGCAGTTAAAAAAAAAAACGTACACCATTGGATAAAATAAAGTGCAAGCTTATTATTAATTTATTTTTAAAATAATTTATGTAAGAAAATTTGGCTTTAGATAAGAAAGTGAGCTTAGTTGACTTAAATCTGCAACAGAATACTGACCGAAACTACCCGAGAAATGCTTTAAATTTCTATTTAAATGGTAAAACTGGTTTTATAATTTTTTTTTTTTTAAACTTGATTTTATATGTTCCAAAAATACTTGTAGACGTCATAGACTCAGAGTACAAATCCCGAACGAATAGTTGAAAATGCAGAAAACGTACTTGTATTTGCGACATCAGAATTTTTAATGAAATTAAGAATCGTGTTCTGTGAAAAAGAAAAATTGAAAAATTTCCAATCACTTAATAACAAAAAGTATAGTGAGTATTTCAAAATGAAAATATGCGTGCCGAAAAGCCTATAAATTATAATTTATTCTTATTACTTTATTTGCTTTAAAACATTTAAATTTATTGTCTATTAATACAAATTATTTCAAAATTATATGTTTGGCTTTTTTTTTGTATCAAAAATGTTTGCAATTATTCCGCTTTGATATTTGATAAAAAAAACATCTGTCTTGGTTACTAGGCGTTGCATACAGTCAAATATTTTATTGTATATATATTACGACATACCCCGCCCTCTCTCCCCTCCAACTTCTTTTTAACATCGTTCTTGATATTGTAATGGAACAATCGATGAAAGGTGATCGTGGTATAGCTTTTGGGCTGCAGGGCAGATTAGATGATTTAGATATAGCTTACCGCATTGTCAAATCAAATCAATCATTTGGCTCAATAATTATAGTGTGGAAGTCCAATCGTATAACTCTTCGCACGAAAATAAAACTTTTTAATTCGAATGTAAAATTAGTTTTACTATATGGATGTGAAACATGGAACATAACAAGTGAAGACTCAAATGCACTCCAGGTTTTTGTTAACCGTTGTTTGCGAAGAATTTCACGTGTTTTTTGGCCTACAACAATTTCAAGTAATGATCTATGGCGGAAAACCCAACAAAATCAAATCATGTTAGATATCCGCTTGAAAAAGTTTAACTGGCTGGGTCATACCTTTAGAAAAAGCCGGACGGAGGCGCCAAATAGAAAATGAACTGCTTTCAGACAGAACTTCATGGAGAGAAGCAAAAAGACTAGCCGAAGATAGAAGTCAATGGAAAACTTTTGTACTGGCCCTATGTTCCAACCAGGAATCCCAGGAATTTATATATATATATATATTAGAGTTCGTTTTGAATTTTTTTTTTTGATTTTGATTTCTGGATATTATCACTTTTTAGATGGCTTCTGTATCAATCAAAGTAATGGCGTATTTTTTTTTTTTTAATTCCAACTCCTTCCCGTGCCTATAGGCGACTCAAATCGCGGATTTTGGGTCCCTTTTCCCATATAACAAAAAACGGCTAAATATATGTCAAATCTGAATTCAGTATTCGATACTACGGGAAAACTTAGGCCCATAAGCTTTTTTAGTTTTTGGAATGCACCAGAATGCATAATTAGAGTGGTCCAAAAAAATAATTCAAAAAAAAAAAAATTAAAATATTTTTTTTTGTTAATATACAATGAAAAAATACTTACATCTGAGAAAAATGGTCCAAAAATTTTAATTTTGTAGTTACCCGTTCAAAGTTATTAAAGTTTAAAAATTTAATTTATTGGTTTATATAATAATTTATTGGATTTGAGTCGCCTATAGGCACGGAAAGGAGTTGGAATTAAAAAAAAAAAAATACGCCATTATTTTTATTGATACAAAAACCTTTTAAAAAGTGATAATATCCAAAAATCTATTTTTCAAATTAACTCTAATATATATATTACGACTTACAGTTAACCCTTCTGCACTCCTTGGGTCAATTTGACCCAATTTTGTTTTTCAAACGCAAAATTTTTCCCTTTAAATTTAAGATATCAACGTGAAACTTTTATTTATCCATAACAGGGACGAAAACTCTGCTTTTAAAAGAAAATAATAAAATTTATATTTCTCCTCCCCCCTCCACGTTTAAAAACACGATTTACACGCATTCAATATCCTTTGGGTCAATATGACCCAACAAGCGATATTGCAAGTTTAATTCCACTTTACCGTTTTTTTTTTTCCTATTGAATATAATTAAATGGAGTTCATCTTCATTCAGAATCATCGATCAATAATTTGTTCAGTCAAATAATCAATAAAATCGCTTTTATTGAATATTTTTCATTCAAATGTTATTATTCTCAAACAGTGGGTGGGATTTTGAGAATCCCGCAAAGGTATCTCTTGAAATTTGTTTATGATAATATGGTAACGCATTGACACTTGAACTTTGTAAACAAAAGAGTTCATTCAAATTGCAATTCGGTGATTCCCCGTTTTGTATAGAAAAAACAATATTTCGCTATGATGACGCTATAACTTTTGTTTCATTAGAATATTTTCTTTCAATGAGTTCAGTTTATTTGTTGGTGATCAGCGTGCATAATCTATTTTTTTTTTTTTTGTAATTCATCATAATTGAGTATTTTTACATAATGGCAGAAAGAAGAAAAGTAAGTATTGTAAAATAAAATTTCAAATATATGATTGTTCCATAATGAAATTGCTTCAGACTCTTAGTGATCTTCAGTTGCAACAAATAATGAATGACGAAGATGATGACATTTTGATGATAGTGATGAAGACGAAATTTTTTCACCCGACAGCGATGCAGAAGACGAATCCTATTCATCATCAAATAATAGCGTTGAAAGCGTTTAGTGGAAGATGCAGTAGAAATAGATCACAGCACTTCAGTTACATATTTATCTAAGGACAAAAGTGTAGTTTGGAAACAACAGCCACCACTTCAAACAGGCAGGTTACCAAAAATCAAATTTTATTGAATAAGCCTGGACCTACCAAAAGAGCAACATCTATGGTTACAGATATAAAGTCTTCGTTTGATTTGTTTATATCACCAAATATAAAAAATATTGTGATTCAAATGACAAATCAAAAGGGAGTAGAATTATATTGAAATAATTGGCAAACTATTGATATGATTGAGCTTGATGCATATATTGGATTACAAATAATGGCAGGAGTTTATAAATCTCATGGAGAAAATCTCATAGCTTGTGGAATGAAAAAAACGGAAGACCTATTTTTCGAGCAACAATGAGTCTCAAGCGATTTGCGAGTATATCAAAGTGCCTACGGTTTGACAGCTCTGGAGATAGAGAAGAAAGAAGACTTCGTGACAAACTAGCACCGATAAGAAACGTTTGGGACAAGTGGAGTAATCAGCTCAAAGTTTTTTACAATCCACATGAAAATGTTACTGTGGATGAACAATTGGTTCCATTTCGAGGTCGGTGCAGTTTTAGGCCAATATATTCCCTCAAAGCCCGCCAGATATGACATAAAAAATTGGGCACTTTGCGATTCCACAACTAAATATGCCTGGAATATGGAAGTGTACACAGGCAAAATCAAGGTGAGACTTTTTTAGTTCGAATTACATTTGTTTATATTTCCATATTTTAATTTAGGTGAGAGAGTGGTGCTAACATTATCAGACCCTCTCCCAAAGGGATGCACAATTACATGTGACAATTTTTTTACTACATACAATCTTGCCATTCAACTACTTTGTCGTAATATTACATTAGTTGGCACTGTCCGTAAAAATAAAACTTTTTTGCCATCAAAAATTCTGGATATGAAAAAAAAGCCGGTATTGCACTCTGATTTTTTGTTTTCAAATGATATAACAATAGCATCCTATGTTCCAAAAAAAAATAAATACGTTCTCCTCTTGAGTTCTCTTCATCATTCAGCCGATGTAAGAGACGATGAACAAAAAAAAACTGAAATAATACATCACTACAACCAAACGAAAGCTGGAGTTGATGCGCTTGACCAACTAGTTGCTAATTACACATGTAAGCGCATGGCTAGGCGATGGCCTATTGCATTATTTTCAAATATGATAGATGTATCAGCATATAACTCTTACTTCATATGGACTGATATGAATCCTGCATGGAATTTCAATAAAAACTTCAGACGCAGGCTATATCTAGTAGAAATTTCAGATCAGCTAATAAATGAGCATATTTTTCGAAGAAAGGTTTTGCCACATGGACCATCAGCAAAAAATCTTGTTAAAAATATCAGAGAACAAAATGATCTCCCAGGTGCCGCGCAATGTTCTAAACAAAATAGAACAAATTCACCATTGTAGTGTAATTTACCAAATAAACTACAGCGGTGTTTCTTTTGTCAACATGGAAGGAATTCTAATAAGCATTCCAATAAATGTGATTCTTGTGAAAAATTTATTTGCAAAGAGCACATGGTCACCATGTGTATAAATTGTCACACAAATTCTTAAACTTTTATATATTAGCATTAAAATATAATTAATATTTTATTATTTTTCAAAAAAAAAAAAAAAAGTCTGAATTTCAAATTTAATTTAATTTTATTTTTTTTAATAATTGCTCAGGAAGGGCTTATTTATTTTAGTTTTCATTATTTTTTGTTATTCTAATTCAAAAACAACAAAACAAATAAATTTTCTATATAAAATATTAAATTTTATTTACTTTTTAATGTTGGGTCATATTGACCCAAAGGATCATAGGAAGGGCACATATACAAGGGGATGCAGAAGGGTTAAAGGATAACCACTTAAAAAAAAAATTATAATTTTATATTTCTCATTTAGTGGGAAACTAGGTTATATCAATGTTTGATGTTTTGCATGTTATTGTCACTTTTTTCAAAACGTGTTCGGGATGATGGGAACCTCGAACATTCCGGAAATATATATATCAACACTTCCTGAAAGTGGTCAATTAATAAATTTGAAAACAAAACTCTATAGATTATTTGTTAGGACAATATCCTAATCATTGCACAATTAAATGGCGAAAAACATAATTTTATTTTTTAATAAAAATTACATAAAACTTGTAAAAATTATAAATTTTTGTATAAAATTTTGTTCAAATCATATAAATACTATAAGTTTGATATTGATACGATATACTTTTCCTACAACGAGGTAGTTGGTATTAAAAGCCTCATATATATTATATATATAGGTACATATAAAATGCATGAAACCCAACTGTAGTAAGGAAAATCTTTCAACCCTATAACTCTGTTGAAAAATTTAAGAAGGCTGACTTTCTATTGTGTTTTCTATGTTGTTGCTGTTGTTGTTTTTGTTGAAAAGTTGGGTTTTCTCCGAAATAAAGTATAGGGTGTTTTTTTTATAGAGTAACACAAGTTTAAATCATAATAAAACTTGGAAATATATATGTAATATCAGTGAAACGGGCTTAATTGGAAAGAAAATGTTATGAATTAATGGTTTAAATATGATTTCTGCCATGTGGCCGCCACGGCTGGCGCGTAGAAGGCGCAATCTGGAACACCAATTTTTAAAAACTTTTCGCATAAGTTTGTGGCCGTATTTTGCCCATATCTCTTCAAATGTTGATTTCTATGTGTTCAGTTGTTTGTGGTTTATCGACTTAGACAAGTGACTTAATATAACCCTAAGGAAAATAATCCAATTGGGTTAAATCACACGATCTTGGTGGCCAATTAATTGGGCCATTACGTGAAATTATTTGTTCATCAAATTTCTTTACGACGAAGGGAACAAATATTTTGATTAAAATTTCAACAATTTGCACGCGTTGCTCTAGTGTAAGTCGATTCATAATGAAATTCCAATGCAACCTAAACAAAAAGCAACTATCAGCTGTTAAATGGATGGTCAAATAAAGCAGTGATGCCAACTCAAAGTTGTGACACTCTAAAAAAAAAACCACGCTTTATATTCTGTTAACATTTATGAAGGTATGTATGTATGTAGGTATATTATTTAAACCGGCATGCCGCGGCACACTTTTCAAAGCAGACAAATATTTACCGAGGTAAAATGTTCACTTCCAAATACTCACACATTAAGTTTAATTCAAAGAACTTTCAATGTTACAAACGTTCGTGTTGAAAAGAAATTTAAAATAAAAATTGTTTTCAAAACATACTTTGACCTTTTAAAAAAACTCATAAAACTTTTCTTTTATATATCAGCACAAAACAAGATGCTTTTCATATTAAACCTGCGGGTACATACATATGTATACGAGTTAAGATATAAGTTTGTATTCTGTTTTATAATGCGACAAATATATAAACAATAAAAACATAGTTCATAAAATATTTATCAAAATAAATTAAACAAATTTAGTGTTCTATTAATGTTCCAACTTTTTTGATTTATAGTATAATATGAAGAGAAATAGTCTCTGTTCAGCTGAACGTATGATTAATATTTAATGATGATAAACGTCAGAAAATGTGCACGTTATGAGTATCAGTATTCGCTCTTGATAGCATTATGGATAATTTCATGTCAAATCAACCAATGGGTGTACAATACCTTTTCCAAATTTTATGATTTTTCGTAAGAAGACAGATTATTACAGAACTAAAATAAGTGCAAAGTTTTGAATGCCACTGGCACTTCTGGATCCGGAAATATGTGGTCTTGAAAATCGTAAAAAAATGTCAAAATTTTACAAAGTTGTACTTACTTAATTGTAATTTTCTTAAAAAGTATTATAGGTAGGCAACTCATCAAGATCGCATTTGAAAGCTTATTAAATTACCTTTAATTTGATATACAACATGATTTTTGTTTTGGAAAGGTCAAAGGTCACATATTTTGACCTATAATTCGGAAGGCTATATCTTTAAAAAAGATATTTTTAAAAATCTGAAAAAAATATATGTTTAAGACTGGTTCCTTCCCTAATGTTGTGAAAAATTTCAGAGTGGAGGTATTGTTTGATCCAGAAATATTAAACATTATATTGTTTTAGTGCAGCCGGGATTAAAATTAAAACTATGTAGCTCTTTATGCTACATTGTTTTAATTCCCTTGTTAAATATCTACCTTTACTATGTGATTAATATTTCTGGATCCAAGAATACCTCCACTCTGAAATTTTTCATAACTTTAGGGAAGGAACCAATCTTAAACATACATTTTTTCAGATTTTTAAAAATATCGTTGTTGTACATCAAATTAAAGGTAATTTAATAACCTTTCAAATGCGACCTTGATGAGTTGGCTACCTGTAAGACTTTTCAAAGAAATAACAATTAAGTAAGTACAACTTGTAAATTTTGACATTTTTTTACGATTTTCAAGACCTCATATTTCCGGATCCAGAAGCGTCAGCTTACTTAAATTTTGAATTTTTCTTTGGAAACAGTGATGTAAAAAACAGCCATATTTTAAGTTGAGTTGAGATGGTTCAACCCATATGTAAAGGTAGAATAAATGCTATGATTTTATGCCACAAAGCGTACACTGAGGCTATTACGTAGGTAAAGACGATAGCAATTGTATTTAAAAACAAATGAAATTCAACTAACATTTGTCATTTGTTTTTACTGCTCAAAAATGAATAACAATTTTAATAAAAAATTAACCACATATTGTTAGTAAAATAAATGAACAAGCATTTACTTTTTTAAATAACAAAACAAACGACTGTTAAAAATTAATGTTAAAATCATATAACAGTCCATTTGAAGTGGGTTTGTTTTTTTAAATGAACTACAAGGTTAGTAAAAAAAATTAAATTTGTTCTACAAATAACTGATATTTACATTAAAAATAAAGAAGAAACTGTTTTCACAACCCAAACAACTACAAGTTTTTATAGCAGAAATTCCCTGAGTGTAGTATTAGAGATTGTGTATTGTAAGGCTGCAAGATGTTCTAGTCTTGCATACACACACAATATTTTTTCCGTAAAGACTACTGAAAATACACATTACATTAACTGAAAATCAGTTCACAACCAGGACTTCTTAATTTTCGGTTTAAACAATTGTATTTTTTAGTTTATTTTCAACTGGGGAAAATTAATTGACAAAATCCGGTAATAATAACAATAGATTGTTTTCGTGTATTTCAATACTCAGTATAATATAATAACCTTTTGTTTTTAAATAGAAAATTTTAACTGAATATTTTAACTATTGCCGAAAGTTGGTTTTTTTTTTTGATTATTTTGCTTATTGAATAACAGACAGAAATTAAAAAAATATATTTTTTTTGGTAATTTTAACTGTATACTGCATTGAAACAACTTTACTGATTAAATTTTTAAATAACTGTTGATTTTTTATGGAAAAATTTTTGGTGAGTGTATAAATATAAGTCTAGCATATTTTAATTTCATGTATTTTGTTGTTGTGTTCTTGTATACTAAAATCATTTATACACTTATAATATTTTTTCCGTAAAGACAACTGAATATCCGTAAAGACTACTACTTACTTTTCGTTTAAAACAATTGTGTTTTTTAGTTTATTTTCAACTGCCTGAAAACTAATTGACCAAATGGGTAAAAAACAATAGATTATTTTCGTTTATTTCATTACCCAATATAGTATAACCAACTTTTTTTTTGAATATAAAATTTTACCTGAATATTTTAAACTATTGACGAAAGTCCGTTTTTAGTTTTATTTTGTTTATTGAATAACATACAGAAAGTTAAAATATATTTCTTTGGTAATTAACTGTATATTTCATTAAAACAACTTTACCGATTAACTTTTTATGGAAAAGTTCTTGTGAGTGTACACCGAATGAAAGTGTATGTTAGTGGTAACAACTTATAAAATCAGTTAGTGCAACGATATTAATATTAGATTTCAGAATATTTGGGTGGGTTACAGTTTAAAAGTAATTACATTAACCGAACTTTGTTGTGAAAACTAATGTTAAGTTGTACCAACCGTCTGATTTTCGTAATAACCGAATTTGAGTCGTAGTAATCGAATTTCAGTTGGCAAATAGCTAAATTTTTCTCCGTGTGTACCAAGAGTGAACACTGCTAGTATTATTTTCTAACATTTATCATTAATGGCGTAGCGATATTGGAGTTTTGATGTGGCATATATTTTAATTTAATTAATTGTTTAGTTAGAGTGTTACAAACTCTGTTGGCAAAACTTTTTTTTATATGTCGTTTTCTCAACAGTTTGACAAACATTTTTAATATAAATATTTTAAAATCTGTTATTGTGATCCGTGAAATTTATAAAATGTATACATCATAATCTTATCTGCACTCAAAAAAGTCAGAACTTTTAAAATCATATTTATTTATTTATATAATGTCTATAGAACATAGTCCTTACAGACTAAGCATATCTTAATTGTTAATTAAATTAATTTAAAAATTAAATAATTATTTAATACTACTATAATTTTACAGAATTAAATAGCAAAAAAAAAAATTAAATTGGATTTTGTTGTATTAAATTCTACAATTTGCTCTACATTTAATAAATTTAATTCTCTAATTGTCCTGATTAGAGGACTATTCAAGATATAATAAGAACGATGACAAATTTCAAAAACAAATCATTGTGAGTAAGATGTCTACTGGGTACATTAAACGGAATTTTCTCCAAGAGACTGGAGCAATCAATACTACCATTTATTAAATCAAATAAGAATAGCATTGATTGAATCCTACGCTGAGTTTCTAACCTTTCCAACCAAGATGCATGCAACGGACTTCATATGTAGGAACTGGATGAACAAATTCAAATGCGGTAATGCAAACTTAATAAATTTTTTCTGTATTTTTTCAATACGTTTAATATGAATATCTGCATGAGGGCTCCAAATTATTGTATCATATTCTAATTTAGACCTCACATAAGAAGTATACAACAATTTCAAGGTGTAGGGATCAGACAAATCATTACAATTTCTTTTAATAAAAGCAAAAGTAGAGTAAACTTTGGAGTCATTTTTTCCATATGCGCCAAAAATGTCATATGATATCTTAAACATTAATTTTGTTATATTTTATCAATTAAACATGAGCTAACGTCTTGTCTTAACAACCCAGCAAAAATTTCCAAAAGGTAAGCGGGTTTGTATCAAGCATTTTGGGCAGAACGCATTCCTTACTAGATTACCTACTCGATTCTTTTAGAATTGATTATTTTTTTACCGAAGAACCATTTACTTTATATTTTTAAGAACTACATACATTTTTAATAAAGAAAATAGTTCCTTTGTTAAACCACGAAGTAGTAACACAAAAAAAAAAATAAATAGTTCCCTAGAAAAATAAGAAAGTACTTACATTTTAAAAAAAAAAATAAGTAGTTCCATAAGTAATTCAACTTTTACTCACACGTAATTCTCCTAGGTCACTCAAATATAACGATCAAAACTCATACGGAAATAAAAAGTGAAACATCGAATTGTTATGATAACATGGGTTTGTCATAATTTTGGAGCTATAAACCACGAAAATATAAATTTTTTTCAAAAAAAGAAAGAACAATTCAAAATTGAAAAACAAAAATATGACTCACGCACAATCACCCTCGAAAATTTTTTTTACACTCACTCACGATAAAGTCAGTAATTTCAACTTCCACTCACAATTTTCTGCTCACGTGCGCTTCCCTAGTTTATTACCTTACCACAGTTTAACAAAATTTAGACAACATGCTATTTCTGTTTTTAGTATTATTTTCATGCAAATAAAAATTTGTTTTGAAAAATTATATAAGATGAATTCTTTAAAATTGTATAACTTCTTTTTTTCAAAATTAGGAACTACTTCCAATAACGTCCTTTTATTAAGAAAAAGTATATGATTACTTCTTGAGTACAGAAAGTTATACATATAAATTAATAACATTGTTATTTTCTTCTAAGTAAATAATTACTTTGTTATTGAGTTCATGCTTTCTGGTTTAAATTTAAAGAATTGTTACAATACTACTTGCTTTTTTGACTCTATCATTGGAATGAGTTTGGTATTGCAGTTACTAAATTTGGCAATGAGATATGTAAGCAAGTGTGGCATCACTTTCTTTTTGGAATGTGTAATTTTTTCCTGGGAAGCATCATTACGTTACTAAAATTTCTAGACAAAAATATGATATTTATGAAGTGTACGAAATAGAGTTGTGTAGTTCGTGAACGACTATTTTCTTTTCTTTATGTTGCTTTTGAGTTTTTTTAATGTTGCCCAGCTCAATGTTTTTTTTAATTTTTTTTTAATAATTTAAAATTTTTATAATACGTACCATTTTATGATTTAACAATCATTTTAAATATATTTTAAAGCGTTGAATTATTCTCCGATAGTAAATTTAATAGAAAGTTACACATTTTGTTTTAAACATTTTGTTTCGCATCAGCTGATTCAATTCACTTCAAATAGTTCGTTGTAGCACTATTTCGGATAAGAGCTATTGAACTAGAAGAGCGAACTTGTTCATTGAAAGGATCTGAACTGTAAAGAGCGATCTTTTTAGAAAGACCTAAAATGCCCAAGCCTAGTACGAAATCTATAATTTACCTCCATATTCACCTAAGTAAACCAGGGCTTCAAATCACTGCCAGACTATTTACACGCAACATTACTTTTGTTCGCGAATTGTCCCAAAAGTAAGATGGTACCCATTGTTATGCGTTTATTTATAATCGAGAGGGTAATGGATATCCATTATTTTATGCCTTTTTGTAAATGATAGGGTACCTATTACTGTTTGGACATAGCGAACAAAAGCAATGGTTCGCGTTAATAGTCTGGTAATGAGCTGAAGCCCTGTTTGTGCTGGTAGTTTTTAAAAATTACAAAAAATCATGACTTTTTCACAGTTTTAGTTTTTAAGAAAATCATAAAATGTCATAGGTACATAGAAATAATACTTTGTAATGGCAATTACTTACAATTGTCATTAAAAATATAATTACTTTAATATGGGGATGTCGCGCAAAATAATGACATATCATTACTAAACACCTTACTAAAAATAAAAATATGTGGTTGCCTAAAATATGGTTACTAGTATGTACAAAAATAAGGAGTCTAAAAATAAATTGAACACACACAATATAAATTTATTAAAAATTTATTTTTTTTATTGAATTTTTTTTTTATTAATTGTGCCCACACGGATTCGAAACTGGGACTTTGGATGTACGCCATCAGAGCTATCTCGACATTTATAGTAATAACATACAAGTAAAAACATACTTACTTGCTTCCACAAAATGTCATTACTGTCCAGCTTGCAAAAAAAAGCAACAGTAAGTAGTTATGCAGATTTTTAAATAAATACAATATATTTAAATAATAAGAAAACTACGTACTTATGGGTAAACCAATTTTTTTGTATTACAATAATGTTTTTTTGTATTACTTCCTAGTTATTAGGAGTACTTATTATTTCTGATAAAGTAATGTAGCGAGTAAGCTTGTGTCAGTAGTGGTAGTAAGAAAGTTAATGACATTAAATCACATTTTCTACACTGGGTGTCTATATCCGGTTAAAAAAATATAGCAGTTTAAAAGTAGTAGGTTGAAAACGAAACAGTTGGTCCATAATGAGTTAAGGGACTTAAATGTTATTCAATAGATCAATTATGTAGTAAACGTTTAAGTCATTAATTTAAATATCTGTTGATTTTGAAAGGTCATTATTCTAAAAAATCTCACAATACACAGTTATTTCCAATTAGTATATTATTCGCAATTATGTGATAGACAACAGTACGTATGAGTGCTAATTAATAAGAATTAATTAACACTCATACGTACCATAGCACAGTGTTGTGTGTGTGGCCAGAATAGTATATTGCAATATTGGGAATCAAATAAATGTTTAATAGTTTTTAGTTTAATTAATCCTTATGTTTACACCAGAGCCTGGCCAGTCCCTTTTTGTTTTTTGTCGTGTATTTTTATACTTCCTTCGAAGCTATACTAATGATATACCATGATATCCTCAAGGATACATTTCATAGCAGTTAAGTGCACATTTATTTCTTTTATTTTCTAGGGGGGTATAAAGATTAGGGTTTTTTAAAACTCTAGTCATATCCGTACCACCTGGGTCTGGCTGGACCCGCAACATTTTCTTAATATTTTAACAGGTATTGCATCATTTTCTTCCGAACTTTTGAAAAAATAACTTCCAATTTTTAAACAAAGTAAACGTGGCTTTTGAAATTTATTTTTTTTTTTTTAACTGAAAAAACTAATGAGGCTTTAAATTGCAATAAAAATTTATTTGTTTTATTAACAGCCATAAGTTTTGGTAAGAGACTATTCTTCTTATCCTTTATTGCGTTATGAGGGTAGAGTTTTGTGTCCTTTTCCAATCAAAGCCTTGTTTTTCTCAAAGTAAGATAATTATTTCTATATGGGTCATCTTCGAATTATATTTAAATTAGTTATAACAAAATTGATCCCAAAAAATAAGAACATATAGTTGTATTTAAAATACTTCAAATTGTATCAAATTCGATTCAAATATATACAAAATTGTAGAATTTGATGTATATTAATATAATTTCATCCGAATTTTGTGCTCATACAAGTTTTTCTGTTTTATATATGATTGTATCGAATTTGATATTTTTAGATAAAAGTTGCTATTTTTTCTCAACAATAAATCAAATTATTTTACATAATTTCATAAAATCTTAAAAGCGATTAATACGTCTTTTTAAACTAATATATTTAGTTATGATTTCGTAGTTATTTAGCATATTTTGACTAATATTATTTAATAGTTTTTTTCTCTGGATCCAAAAAATCAGGCTTTATTTCTAAAAATTTAGCTCCAAAACTGGGCACAGTGGGATATATAATTTTTGGAAATAACTCGGGCCATTTCCTACTTAGTGGCTCGAAATGAAATTTGGAACAGGCATAAATGGCGTAATATCGAGTTTAAGTTCCCATGTTGAACCTCCCAGACCCCCCCCCCCCCCCCTGGGGAAGGCAGTATGGCTCCCAAAGTATGGTACTTTTTGCATAAAAAAACTTTGGATGCTCATAATTTTTTTGTTTCTCATCCGTTTTTTTTAAATTAAACACAGTTGTAAGCTGCTAGTGGAGACAAATAAACAACTTGATTTATATGTGGCTTATCTCTAACAGTTCCCCGAGATATCCCCACTAGAAAATGTGAAATTCCAAATTTTGTCCGACTCAGTTAAAGTGTTTTTGCGAATAGCGGGACGAAAACGGAACCAATTTCTATTAAAATATTGTTGTTTAACTAAATAATTATTGATTAAATAAAAAAAAAAAAAATGAATGCCTTATCGTGTTCCACTCAAAAACTACGTTAGTTTTAAGTAGATTTAAATTAAAATAAAATTTTTGCAATATTTTCCCCAAAAGGCACTAACGGTCTGAACAAATAAAAGGTATTTTTACATAGAAGCGAGTTGTGGTAACAATGATTGATTTGCATATATATTGCCCCCTAGCCGCTTCTAATTATGATACACTTTTTAAGGAAAATATAATTTTTAACCCCACTGTTAAAAATTGTGCACGCCTCCAATTAAGTAGAGGGAGCGGTTGTTGATACTCCAACATATATTCTTTAGATAAGCCTCTCCAAGCCCCGCTTTAAATGAATACATGGCAGCACCAAATGTAAAAAATACAATTCTCTTAATTTTTTTTTTTTTTTTTATTGTATGATAATCATCATTTAAGATAATCGTTAATTCGGGACATAAATTTTCATATCATTGACCCAAAAGTATATTAAATATTGTACAAATAATCATTGGATACCGTTTTATGAAAGTTATTTTAAATATACTCTTTCTATTTATAATTTATGAACCTTTGTCTTTGACGACCCACATACCTGCGTTATGATGTTTAAATCTGGATCTGTTTAGTTTTAAGATCATAAAAAATTAGTCAATCATGATAATAACATTACAATAAGTATTGTTCTTAATTTTGTGTGACAACTACAAACTATAGAGGTTTGAAAATGTTAACGTAGTAGTTGAATCAATTGAAACTTCACATCACAATAAATTGGACATTGCAGAAACAATATAAAATTGAAAATTTTGGAAAAATATTTTGATAAAAAAATTCGTCCGCTACCGGTTCTACCCTAAATTTAAAACTAAATATTCTAAGTGGATGGATGATAGCACGCAGATAAATTTTGTCTGCAGCTGGTGTACCCTGTAAGGCACACAATGATTGGTGTTCAAAATCTAAAAAATGACATCAATTACTCTTTCTACGCATTTAAATACAGAACTTTCTGACACGTTTACGGAAATGTTAAGAAAGAAAATCGCCTTAAAGAGGCCTTGCATATTGCACATGTTCTACCAAGTGCATCACCAAAA